>OU612044.1:112653177-113133372 GCA_914767935.1 Coremacera marginata | reverse complement strand
GAACAGTCAATTGCAGCTGATTTTAAGATTTATTAAATCCGGCATGTAACCAACCATTGGTAGGCCCATTTAGTTAGCCTCTGTAAATTCCAGGATGGGCTCTTATGAAAAATTCTGGCAAAAGTGTTACAGGTGAATTGATATGAATGTCTAGATTTAAGTTTTCGTTTATAATACCAACTGGTGAAATACAATTAGTATTGGACCAATTAAAATCTTTTTGTGATTCAAAAACAAATTGAATTAAATCATTTTCGAGGAATTAAGTTTGTTAATACATCTTTCTAGATGTATTACTAAATACTTAGAAAGAGGAACCACTTGTGCCTGATTATGAACATAGAAGTTGGAAAATCACTTAGTGAAGGATTCAAAGTTACGGTTAATACATAATCTCAATACTTTTCGCTCAAATTTTTCAAGTTGCTGAGCAGTAGTAGGAGAGATTGAGAACCAAATCGGAAAGCCGTACATTATTACAGAACGTACATATGCTGATTTTATAAATAAGTAATTTGGTGTTTTAAGGTAAGTCATTATTTGTTAAAAGATTGGAAAAAATACCGAGAATTTTGTTTGGCTTTTTGACACTAAATTTGCATGAATATTACATTTTAAATGATTGCTAAAGGTAATAACAACAAGCTAAGCTATCTTAAGAACATTTTTAAAAGGAATATTTGTACCATTAAGTGTTAGCGATAAATGTTTTATTCTTAGATCTATGAATTTCCATATAAATCTATATAAATAAAAATGAGATGATGTTCGTTGTATTCCGATGCACTCATGAAGCTCAACCGATTTGGATGGACTTTCTTTATTTTCTTGATATTTATGCGAGGATGGTTTATAAATTAATTGCCACACCCTCTTCTACAGCTCACAAATCAATAAAAATACTATATTTCAGATGTTTTTGGTCGTATAAGACTGAAATTTTGATAATTAAGATTGTATGCTTACCGTCGGAAACTGTACTAAAAATGGGCGTGATGGTACTCTACATTACGCCCCACTTTTAAGATATTATACAAATCTAAACGATTGGTCGGATTTCGCTCAAACTTAAAAGTCTATAACTTGGGTCCAACCTTGTTTTGTAATTAAGGTTATATGCTTGCCGTCGGCAACTGTACTAAAAATGGGTGCGGTGGCACTATAAATTATTTTTTTCGGCACTATAAATACGCTCACTTTTAAGAAATCATTAAGACTCCCAAACTTCTGGTCCGATTGCGCTGAAATTTTGGCAGTAGATTGTTTTCGAGAACGAGGTGGTTTAGGGGAAAAAAGTTTGCCACACCCTTTTTACCGCCCACAAATAAAAAAGTATGCTTGCTGGAATGTCCGTGGCGAAGTGAGCTGTGAGCTTCGTTTGTGAGCTGTAGTAGCTGCAAACGAATATTCAGTTGTAACTAACGGAAAAATAGCGAAAAATATCGAAAAAATAAAAAAAAAAATAGCAACGCAATTCGCTTTACTTAAATAAAGTAAAGTTAAATTTTTAAATAAATTAAATTTTTTATATTAAAAAAATAATTTAAGTTAAATTAAAGTAAAGTTAAAAAAATAAGTTAAATTTTTATTAAATTTTAATATTCAAATTTTTATTTTATTATAAACATTTCTTCTAACACATAAATCCAATATGATTTGAAATAATTGATATTTATCTTACTTCAATCATTGGAATTCGAACCCGGACTCGTCGATGTCTAGTTTACTGCACTCACTGCTTAACGTGTTGCACCACCGTCAATTGAATTTTCAGTTGACTAATATTCGTGTAGTGCTGCTGATTGGAGTTCAATTGTGTTGAAGTAAAGTTACACAATTTTTTCAGTTTATGGCAAAATTTAAACATTTGTCATGGACAGAAACTCGACAGACGCCCTACAAAAATGAAAACGTCCTACCAGAATTTTGTGGTGGCCGTGGCATAGTGGTTAAGGTGCTTGATTTGCATGCGAAACAGCCTAGGATCGAGTCCCCAGCTGACGCAAATTTGTTTTTCGTTTTTTTGTTTGGTTTTATTAAAAATTGAATTGAATTGAATTGAAATAGAAATTGAATAGAAATTGAATAGAAATAGAAATGCAACAAACAAATTCTTTATTTGCCGGAATCAAAAAATTGCACGTGCTTATAACAAACGAAATTCTTTTCCTGCAACTAAATAACCCGTTTTCCGCAACTTTTTTCGTTTCTCGTAACTGTTGAAACGTTTGCAAAAAACATTTCCAAGCACGATAAACGAAGTTCGCTTACTGCAAATTGGCGATAAACGTTTTTTTTCTCTGCGTGTATAAATGTCAAATACCATATATATAGAAATAAAAAATTATTCGCATACTGCGGTATTTTAACACACAAACTATTGGTTACAGGTTCTTCCATTACCAACTGAGCTGTCAAATTACCTACGATATGTTGGTCGAGACTTAAACATAAGAAGGATATGTTACTAAAATTTTGTGCCGAAAATTAACACTTGTCAATGCATATGTAACCCACCCGTCGAAAGTTCGTTTTCAATGAACTTTTATCAAAGGAAAATTTCGTATTTTTCCCTTATAGGCGATCAATAATCGAAAGTTATTTCATATCAGTGGCTGCATTCCGCCAAGGCGAGCGCTATTGTAGCGATGGATCCTTTTACGCTGGATTTCTCTGAATGCGTTGCTACGTCGAACGTCAGATCTGTTGACAACTGACGTTTGACGTAGCTTGTTCGCTTGTTTTGTTTTGTTGAATTTAAAACCTAATTTCTTTCTGCTAAGAGGTTTACTTAATGCAAAACGTAGTGCTAGAGATGCTAATGGATGATGGTCTGGATATAGCTATTAAGGAGCACATTTCTGACCTCATTCAACCATTGCAAGGAGCAAAGGATAGTTCAAAACATTAAAAATAGCACAAGCTATTTTTGCATTTTTGCATTTACGAAAATTTGCATTTATTTTAAGCGTTTCATTTGAGTGTTTGCAAATTTATGCAAATTGGCGCTCAAACAGCTGTTAAGTGGCATAACTTGCAACTGTTGAGTAGAAGTAGCGTAATTTATTTCGCTAGGTAAAATGCACATCGCTCGAGCGTAGACGGCTGCCAGCGCTGTCAAAAGTGTAGCCATTCACCCGAATTTTCTTGAGCGCTAGTGTTGGCGGAATGCAGCCAGTGTTAACGCGTCTGTAATAATAAAAGTAAGTCTGATAGTGCCAAAAAAGTTATCCGAAAGTATCCACCTTACTGTAAATTCCCCGCACTGGTTGTATAAAAACGTAAAAATGGCTATTTAATAATTTTTCATATGTTTGCTTTCACCGGGAATTGAACACACTACGCTTGGATCAACAGGCGACTGTTCTACCTACTGGGCCACGGAGACATATTTATTTAAGGAGCTCATACTTATGTTAAATTTTACAACGAGTAGTTCTTTTCTTTCTTTTATCATTGAATTGAGTCTAAAAATTTGAATCTGAACGTAGCTTTCTTTCAGAATATTATCATACTTTTAGATATTTCTGAAATTGAGTTTTGATAAATTCAGAAAACAATTTTCAAAGTAGGCCTTGCATTGACCGATTTGGAAACAGCACAGTACTGCATATTTTTCATATTTCATATTCATATTTTCGCTACAAAGGCTTATATTTCGGAGTAATTTTTACGTTAAATGTTACAATAGATATCATTTTAAAAACGTGGTGTATTAATTGACTGCATGACTTATATATCAAATATTACAAATCGGAAATATTCTGATCCATAAAAACATATAAAATAAAATCAAAGAACATGTAAAAATGGAAAAAATGTTTTTTTCATATTTCTTTGTTTTGTTTGTTGACGAAACTTCTGCAACGATTCAGTAATATTTTCATGCATGTAAAATCTTAACATTTCTGTATTGCGTTCGTGGGAATTTTATATGGGGTTTTCGTCAATGAAATGTATGGCCGAATCAGCATGTTTCAAAGGTTTAGTGGTCCTTTCTGCAGTTGAAAATTTGTGCTTTTTTTATAAATAAGCTATAAAGAATTATTGCTCCTATGAAATAAATTGAAAAATGTATGCTATGCTTGCTTTCGGGTTTGTTCGTACAAGGGAGGTAATGATGCGATGGTAGCACGTTCAACTTGCAGCCGAATTGTACACGGTTCGATGCGAGTACGGAAAGGGAAAAATACATTATTCCTGTCACAGGTTTTTCGACAAATTTTTTCTTTTAAATGTTTATAAATAAAAATATAATTATCAAAAAAATAAAACAGCAAAATCTGTCGTATGTGCTATGAGGGTCGAGCCTGGGTACTACTTAAGTCATCAAATCCAAATAATAAATCCTCTTGATAACCAACTGTGTCACGAAAGTAAAAAAACTGCGATCGAATTCTGTACGAGAATATAAAGTTTTCAGTTACTGTCAATAAACAAAATGGACAATTGGTATTTTCCATGATATCGCCATGTTGAGAATATTAGTCGGCTTTATGAAAAAAAGACAGTTCTTAAACTAATGTTGATATGAAGGCAGACTGCTTGTTATCAATTTGGTTGCACTGAAGAAGGGAATGTTAGTAAAATAAATTAGCAATCTTCCTAGAAATTCCATTTTTGGGTAAAAGTTTCACTTCTACAGTGCGTGGCGGCCACACACATCTTTTTTTTTTTTGAAGGATTTGTTTAAGTTTGAAGTTTTTTCAAGCAGCAAAAAAGTGAGTGCAACGCAAAAGTTGCATGTCAACTTCCAACAAGTATAAATTTTTTCTTGAAAAATATTTTTTAATAATTTTTTCTTATTAAAGAACACTGTTAAATTTTGTTTAAATTTGTTAAAAACAAATTAAAAAAAAAACTTAACAGAAAATAAACAAATTTACAATAAAAAAGAGGTTTCCTTTTAATCTCTAATTAAAAAAATTTTAATTTTCAGTAGGCATTTAAAAAATAGGTCACTAGATTTTTCTTAGAAAATGAAATTTTAAATACGCTTAACATCCCTTCTTTGAATTTATAAAAAATTCCATTGCCATTTTTTTCTCAGATTATTTAAGTCCTCAAAAGCAACTGTTCCTTTTCGTACCAACATTTAAGACGTTTCTTACTTACCATTATAATTTTTGTAAATAAAACAGGATTAAGTTAATTTTTGATAATATTATTAACAATAACAAATTAAATAACTAAAATGAAAAATATCAATATTTATTATCAGGAATTGTATTTTTAAACTCACAGAATAACTAATTTTTTTGGTAAGACTTTAAAAAGGCAGTAAGTGGCAATTTAAAAAAATGGGTCACTTGATATATCCTCGAAAATCTCATTTTAATAATGCCCAGTATTCCAACTTTTAATTTAAAAAAAGTTCCATTGCCATTTTTTTAACAAAACAAATTAAGATATCTTCATTTAAGCAACTGCGAATAAAACAGAATTTAGCCAATTCTTTTAGGATAACTTGTAACAAATTAATGGATTTAAATAAAAATCATTAGTGCTCATTATTAGAAACCATACTTATGCTTATTAAATGGTTCTTAAGTAGTTATTATTTTAATAATTAGAACTTAGAAAGGACAAACTGCACGTCAAAAATATTTGATGGGTATTTTTTTTTAGCAACTTGTTATTATTCTTTTAGTTTTAGTTCTTAAAATTGACATCTTATTTAATCTCTAATATTTTAAGGAGAAACTCTGCAACAATTGTGAATGAACTTTTAAATGCTTCACCTCAGAGAGGAACTGATATAAAAAAGATAACTAAATCAAAATAAATTCCAAAAAGTTGTCCTCCTTTCATGTGGTCATATTAAACAGGCAAAACTATTATGTTACCCTGATAATATTAAACTGTGCGAAAGTTCTGCTGAAATTGAACTTTGAACACATCTTCACAAAAATGCTTTATTTGTCGAGCTACACCTAAGCTTATGAACCAACCGGAAGCTCTTTCAAATAAAATAGAAGATGAGGAAATGCGTTCCTTTGAACTTTCTATATTGCATGCCTGGATAAGGTTTATGGAATGCTTGCTTCATATTAGTTATAAGCTTGAAATAAAGAAATGCAAAAAGCTCTACATTCAGCAGAGATTTAAAGAGGAATTGGGGCTTTTAGTGGTGGTTTTAGTAGTGGTTTAATGGTGGAAACAGTAATGGAAAGAAAGTTCTTTAGAAATGCTGAAAAATCATCAGAAATAACCGGAGTAAGCTTAGAAGTAACTCAAAGTTTCCACATTATTTTGGAGTGATTAAACTGTGGGCTTTCAGTAGACTCAAATGCTTTAGGAAGGTATGCAGCTGATACAAAGACACTTTATTTGGACAAATATGTATGGTACTACCAGTAACTTTTTTGCCAGTAACTGTTCACAAGGTATTTATTAAAATTTCATTATTTTTTTAATTTATTTTTTATTAAATATTCAAAGGATTTGCAAAGGTTTCTGGAGAAAGAATAATTGCTTATGCTATGGAAGCTAGAAATAAAGACAGCAGGCGATTTAGAGAATACTTTCCCAGAAAAACTTTAAGAACAGACTCAAATGAAAATTTTCTACATCGACTATTAGTTTCCTCTGATCCAATTGTTAACTCTTTGCGACAACCACCCAAGTATAAACGATTCAACTTGGAAGCAGAAGTTATAAAACTGCTTAAGCCTACAGAGTTTTTTTAACGAAAGCTCTGATTTAGAATAAAAGTATTAAAACAAAATAGCCCACAAGTTTCTATAAATTTTCCTACTAAACTAAAACATAAAGAAAATTCTAAAGAATAACTAGTTAGAAAACATAGTTGTTATGATTCGAGCTGAATAAACGGTAGGCGTTGTAGTTGACTGATTACGCCCACTTTTATATAAGAGTTTTTAAGCTATAAGACGAACTAAAAACCTGAATTTTATTAATTTAGCATGCATAAAACTAATCTAAAGTTACCATTGCTACTCCAGTTGCATGGGAGGTAGAAATCGAGTTGACCAATCGCGACCATTTCTTGAATCCGTAATCTTTTTATTATCAACATCCTTGTGCAAATTTTCATGTCCCTCAAATTTTTTTTTGAGATATGATTTTTGTCATATTAAAATTGAAAAAAAACGCACTTGGCTATTGTGAGATGGTAGCACGTTCAACTTGCAGTCGAATTGTACGCAGTTCGATGCGAGTACGGAAAGGGAAAAGTGCATTATTCCTGACACAGGTTTTTCGACAAAAATTTTCTTTTTAATATTTATAAATAAAAATATAATTAACAAGAAAATAAAACAGCAAGATCTGTCGGCTGTACTTTGAGGATCGAGCTTGGGATGCCTTAAGTCATTAAATTAAAAAAACTGTAATCTAATTCTGTACGTGAATATTGAGCTTTTCAGTAACTGTCCATAAACAAAAGGGACAACTGATTTTTCCCATGATATCGCCATGTTGAAAATACTAGTTGGCTTTATGAAAAATACAGTTCTTGAACTACTACTGGTGGATCACTCGCATTGTGCGTTGTATTACTTTCTATACATTATAAACACCCTGAACTCTATACCACCCCCGAGCGACGCACAGTGTAACGAGCCCATATAGCGAGTGACCAAAAATAGAAGGGGTTGCCCTAGAATCATGAAATTTTGTGAAGATGAGTTCTATGATAACAGAATTATTTAAAAAAAAAATTTGGGCATATTGAATCAATGGCTCGCCTACCTCACATATAACCGAAATCGGTAATCTGGAATAGATTCCCAAAAAATTACCCTAGATAAATAAAATTCGGCTCACATCGTTCTTTTGAATCTGTAAACAGCTGGTGTGAAAAAAAACCAAATCGGCCGATCAATACGCCCACCTCCCATGTAACCGGAATTGGTATCCGGTATATTTACACAAAAAATTATCCCAAATCATTAAAAATTGCTACACATACTTTTTTGTAGCTATAAAAGCTGGTGTAAGAATTAACCACGTCGGTTAACTAATACGCCCACCTCCCACTTAACCGATATAGGTAATCTGATATATTTCCTCAAAAAAAGATCCCAGATCATTAAAACTTCCTACACAAAGTGTTTTTGTAGCTATAAATAACTGGTGTGAAAACGAATCGAATCGGTTAACTAATACGCCCACCTCCAATATAACTGAAATCGGTATTCTGATATATTTCCCCAAAAAGGATCCCAGAGCAATAAAATTTTGTGCACCTAGTTTTTTAATAGCAGCAACTAGTTGGTGTGAAAACGAACCAAATCGGTCAATTTATACGACCACTTCTTATATCAAATCGGCAATCAGATTTTGAAAGTGGCCCAGTCAATTTTTTTTTAAAACTTAATATTGTAAGAGTGCATGAATGAGCCCTTAACTGGTGCTGGTAAATTAACCCAGAGCAATAAAATCAAGTGCACATTTATCCAAAATGCAAAGTTTTATTGAATAATTATTTATTAATTAATACCAAAAGTAAGAATTATTCATAAATTTGTTTGTTTTAAATTACATATTAGGAGAATTAAGACCCAAAGTTCTTTTTATTATTAAATACAACAATTTTAGTTTATTTTTACTAATATAGCTTATAATAAACCTTAACATAGGCTTATAAAGAAATCTATTCGCTATCGCTTTCCGATTCATTATTCAACGTTGAGTCGCTTGCTTAACTTAGAAAAATCTATTTCTAAATTACTGTCTTCTTCCGTTTCAATATTCAAAAGATAAGGAGCGATATCCTGGTCTAGGTCTTGTTTCTTGCTTCGAATTTTTCTGTGGGATGGGCTCTGAAGAAAGCAATAAATTAACTAACATATCCCTATTTGAAGTTTCTCTAGAAATTTTTCGAGTATTATGCAAGCGACTTTTTCGAAATTCCTTGTGCCTTGCCTCTAATGCTTCTTCTGAAAGCATTCCAATTGGAATATTATAATATTGAATAATTTGTAGCTCATGCACTAAAACCTTATGCACGGAAACAGGCGTATAATACCATGAATAATTTTCCATATAAATTTTAAAAGTATCTTGCAATAGTGTTCCATAACTATCTGTATTAATTGGTTAACCAGTGGCAAGTATTCGCATAATCAAAGAGAACTTTCTTTTTAAATTTTCGTTGATGCCTGTTATTTTTGCAGATTTTTCGATATAATTAAAAAACCGTCTTGCAGTATTTCCATCGTTAGATGTCCCATATCCCGTTTTTACGGCATCTACTACTAATCCCATTTCTTTTTTGAATTCTTTGCAAATTCTTTGCTTGTGTTCGTTGAATATTTTACGATTTCTTTCACCACACATCTCCAACATTTCAAGGGAAGTCTATAAGAAATGTGTACTACACATTCGAAAAATTTTATCCATGCATGTAAAGTAGATAAACCATATCTCAAAAACTCGTCGTTTATAGGTATTTCAGTTGCATGAAAAGAATTCATTAAAGTTGGAATTGAACCGCATAGATAGCAACTGCTAGAAGAAGAGTTGTTGGAGAGTACATTTGCAACTGCACCGTCAATCATTGTTAAATGCATTTTAAAGGTTACATTGACTTAAAAATTCTTTAATTGAACGGTGTACTTTGAAAGTTTTTCTATCTGGCTTGCCATATCTTTTTCTATTTGACGTATAAGGTCAGGATTTTCCTTCATAAAAACAAATTTAATAGGACGGCAAAGAAGTGTTGACGAGGTATGTTGATTAACCCAAATATGGTGATGACTTTCTAAAACAGACATTTTTAATGGGACTAATGCAACTACGAAAAGAAACTCGTCCGTGTAATTTTCATTGGAAAATTTTTGTTTATAAATGCTGTGACCTGAACTGCCATCAAATCCCCATTTACATTCTAAAAGTATTTTTATATTCGAATCTCTATGTCGCATAGTTGCAATAATCTTTGCGCAATCCTATTGAGCAATGCTTGCAAAGGAACTTCGGCAGATACTTCTGAGAGTGATATTGGGCGAGGAATAAAGTCTTCCATAACTTTTTTCAGCGCATAGTAACTTGGAAAACAATTCGGGTGAATTGCATTTACTACAGATCGTAAGACGTTGTACTTTCGCATGGATAATTTTAAATCATAATACACGCCAAGCGCTTCAAAAACCGAAAGGCACCTGTTATCCGCATTCCCCTCCTGTTTTTGAACTATATTTGCAGCACTCTTGATGACATCTTGTGGAGTAGTAGTAATAAAATTTTTAATTTTACGACGTTTACTTCTATCGGCTGATTTATCATAGCTAAGTTGAGGTCGACCTCTACTCGTACTTGGCTTCTAAATATTGTTATTTTAACACTTATTACAATCAAAAATTCTATAAGATTTACATACTTCAGAATCAGACACGTATGTGGAAATGGCTCTGCTAGTACCTGCTTTCTGTAATATGATGTAATAATATAATATAATGTAAAATGCAGGTAAATGTAATGAACTCACGCATATCTCCTTTAAACATGCAGTGTCAACACATGAACTAAGCCAATTGTGGTATTTTTTTTCAAAAAATGATCGAGACCTGCTGCAGTCCATCCAATTCTTGTGAAACTTCGCTGATAAAAAATTTAACTCCTTTTCAAGTAAATCGCTATCCAATAGAATGGTAACCTTAAATTTAACACAACTGATCATATCCGATAATAAGAGTTTATGGCTTTTGTTCTTTGATACCAGCCAAACCACAAAAAGTTCACGTATTTCTACAGTTGCCCTGTAGGAAAATCAACTAATTTAAAAGTAGTTAATAAAGTAGTTTTTTGTCAACCACAACTAGTTGAAATTCTGACTTTTTTGACAACTAGTTGATAGAACGAACTAACATATTTTGTATGGTGATGTCCGCTAAATAAGTCAATTGACTTTCGTCTGCATATATTTTCAACTAATTGTCAAATTAGTTATATTTAAATTATATTTTTAATTACTTTAAAATAACCAATTGAAAACTATTACTGATGGCCTAAAGATAATAATATTTGATGAATTAGCAAGGTTAAATATATATAAACTTGTAATCTAACAAAAATTTGCAATTAAAACATGTCAAAATCAGAGTAGTTGCCGCCTTAATATAATTCAAAAAAGTTTATTAATCACTTGTTTTTAAGTAGTATTTCAATTACTTCATATAAAAAACTATTTAGAATTGAACTGGATGCCGCCTTAATATAATTCAAAGTAGTTCATATACTGGTTTATTTTAAACTAGTTTTTTAATTAGTTGTTTTTAAAAACAAGTGAGTTTGTTCCTATAGGGTGGTTCCACTAAGGAATTTTTAAACATTATTATTTAGGAATTGAATATTGTTTAACCTTTTTTTATACTTCTCTGAATAATCCAAAATAAAAAATAGTCCAAAACGAGTTCAATAAAAAACTTTAATATTTGTTAACTCTTTTAAAACACTGCCAAATGGTCTCCAAATAAAATCAAAATGTTTATTTCACAAATAGAAAACATTTCACTTCAAATGTATTAGAATTGTTAATAATAAATTCATATAAAAATCAGAACTAAGTATTTTTAACAAAGAAGCAAAAGAAACGTAAAAAGTGATGCACATAATTGATGACGAAAACTGGTTAATTTAGTTTTAGTTAAAGGAGAGCAGTTATACAAATTGTTATTGTTTTGTTACCGGTCGTGTGCAAAAATGCAATTTTTTATGCAAACATCTTTCTCTGACTTCGTAGTTAGAAGTTACTAAGTTAGACAAACAAAACGAAATAAAGAATAGTGATTAAACACGGAGCAAATTGTTTTCGCACGATTTATGATCAAGCTGTTCATAAAATAAAAAAAAAAATGTGTTTTTTAAACATTTAAAAGTTTTGATCATCTATTATGAGCTATGGTCACAATTTTTGCTATAATTCTTTGAGAAACACTGACCATATGTTATAATCATTTTATCAAATTCAACAAGTGTTTGATCAACCCAATTGATAACATACTTATTATAAGCTTCTTTAACTTACACGATTAGTGGCGGCCGTGGCTGAATGCGTTAAAGTGCAAATTTATAAATCGCGTGGTACGAAGTTCGAATACTTCACCGGGCAGAAAATTTTGTTTTATTTTTATTTGTTTGATTGGGCATGATTTATGAGCAGAAATGCATATGTTATGATCAGTTGCTCATAGTCGATAAATATGCACAATTAGCGAATAAGTTATGTTCAAAGAGAATAATATCTGAACTGAGTTATCTCCGTGTATGTAAATCTTTCTGTTTGCTGTTTGTGCAACCCAAATGGGGTTTTTGATGTGGAGAATTTAAATAATTCTGTATTTTTTTATATATATAATTTTTGTATTTTATTCAATTTATTAAGGTCAATAATTTTTTAAGTTATGGCTGTTACTTTTTTGGCAGAACCATGCAAAAATGTATCCAAAAGGTACTACTACAAAAATGCACCTATTTTAAAGATTTGCAGTTATTAACTTTTTGAAGCGAAGCTTTTTACTCCTCGTTCCGTGATTTGCTTAGAGTGAAATCTGAAAAATTTTCCACAGAGTTTTTTTTGAAAATTTGATGGTTTCTTTGTTGCTAGCGCTAATTACAACAAGAAAATTTATTTTATTTATTTATTTAGTATTAACAGTTAATTGATAAATTAAAAGCTAATATAATTATAAGCAATAGCGACAGTGGCTTTCAGCTTATCCAGTAGATTATGTTATATTAGGTGTTATAGATTAGTGTTCTTTAAGAAGTTTATAATACATAGGATATTGTTTTCTAAGGGGTTTGAAATCATGGCTAGTGGGTTTTTGTTCTAAATTATATTTGTTGTCTATGGGTATTTAAATGGGGGCAGTTGGAGAAAATATGAGGAAAGTAATCTCGTGGGGAGACTGAACAGGCGCAAGGGTGACAGAGGGTGACAACTGGGTGACAGAGTTCATTAGAAAACTATGGGTAAGGTTTGAATGACCTAGTCTGATTCTTTCAAATTTAATGATGTCTAACCTTTTTAAATCTGTTGATTTAAGAAAGTCGTTAACTGATGAATGGTTGTGATTATTGGATTGGTACCAGATAGAAGAGGAATTAAATAATGACATAAGCTCTTTTGCAAAGGATGCTTTTGAAAAATGTACATTATCCGACATGACTACTAGGGCTTTGGCTGTAAATTTAGCTGATTGGTCAGCAAACTCATTGCCTGTGATATTAGAATGCCCTGGAATCCATATAAGGGTAATCTTAGGATAATATTTAATCAAATAATCTCTAATTTGAGCAGAGTAAAAGTTATTGTTGTTAACATTTAAGATGGATTCAAATGCTGAGAGAGAGTCAGATCATATTGCATAGTTACCTTTATTTCTGCCGGCGTAGATAATTGCTTCGTGTATGGCTATTATTTCGGCTGAAAACACCGAAGTATAGCATGGTAGCACCGCTAGTTTTATAACATTGTTTTGAGTTGTAATGCTATAGCTGACTTTATTATTTATCTTTGAGCCGTCTGTGTATAAAAATGTGGTACAGCTAAATATATAGCTGACTTAATTTTTGGAAATTTTTTTGAGGTGCAAATTTAATTTTGGATGGAAAAACATTAAAAAATGTGGCCTTTAAAGTTATTTGACTATATAAATTTCACCGCGAGTACTTTTTCGAAAATTTGTTTTTTATTTCTAATAAAAAACCTTAAATTTGATACATACATAATTTATCTTATATTATTGAATCATGGTTGATTGCTTTTATAAAAGTAGCAAAAAAATCACAGCATAAACTCACATCATAATAAAAAAAGGACTTTTTTAAAATCATAATTTCTGCATTAAAATTGGAAAATTTAAGGAAAAAATGTATTTTTCGTCAGATTTTAACAAACAGTATATTATTGGAAAGAGGAGAAGAAAAAAAAAATTACAAAAAACTATTCGCATTGGCTATGAAGCTAAAACAAAAATCGGCCGACACATGTTATGTCGTAGCAATAATATTTAAATGTCATTATTTTTCTGCATTATTCTGCGAAAAAGTCCGTGGCGAAGCCGCGGACCACTGAGTCCTGCTAGTAATCAATAAAAATCAGTTTTGATTTGTTGAAAATTCGAGTACTTTAGCAGCATCTATAGCATGTACAGAATTTATATATGAAAAATTAGACAAGAAAAAATATGTAGCGATGTTGGCGATAAATTTCTTCATAGCATTTGACTCAGTGAATTTGAAAATTATGATTCGAAAGCTTGCCGAAGTGGGTCAAGGCGGAAACGATTTGAAATTGTTTTAAAGTTTTTTGCTGAATAGGAAACAATTTGTTCAAATTCAACAGACTAACAGCATTACAAAAAATAATAACAAGTGTACCGCAGGAATCAAAAATTGTGGCAACTTTATTCCTAACTTACATCAATAATGTTTTTAAGATGGATTTAAAAGGAACTCCACAATTCTATGCTGAGGATGGGACATTTGTGTATGCAACAGATCCAATGCAAGAATTAATCAGAAATATAAAATCAGATTTAGAAAAAGTAAACCAATGCTTTGATTATAATTTATTGAAAAAAATAAAGGTGCGTCGTTGGATACACGAGAGAAGCGAATCTTTTTCGCAGTTACATAGATTTGATAGCTTAATCATTTTTTCTTTTTAATAAATTAACTTTTAAATTCAAAAATTTAAAATAACATAAAATAAATTGCATATATACAGAAAACATATTTACTGCTTATTTTTTATTGTTGAATGTCAAATTTCGACGCCAATTAAATATACGGGCATATAATGCCAGCGACTCTCCATTTTAACTCTCCACACATGGTTGTGAACTTGGCTGCACTGAACAAATTTTTTCCTTCAACAGCGTACTACCTAGCGAAAAAATTTGTCGAAAATTTTTCAGATTTCACTCCAAGCAAATCACAGAACGAAGAGTAAAAAGCTTCGCTTCAAAAATATATATCAAAGAGCGCACACGAAACAAAATTTAACAAACATTTTAGATACCTTGCCGATGTCATGCATGCGTTTGTAAATTCCATAATTATTGATATCATCTATTTTTTTGACACTTAAAAACGCACTTGTCAACGCACTTGTGGGCATTGCTAATTTTCTTCGTACCAACAACACCACAAACACATTCACAATACAAACACACCGATGCTGGAGACACCTTGTGGCAAATAAAAGCAAATTTTTGTAAATTGTTGCATAGCAAATGCACAAGCCTGTATCTATTGATAGATGGTGACGATCTACTGCAGCATAGCTTCTGTTATATGTAAGATTGAATTAACAACTGTTTCTTACAAGTCTTTGTGGCCTGGTGGATAGTGTGTTTTTATCTATCATGACTATCATTTAAGAGGACATGGGTTCGATCCCCACGGGAACCAAAACATATTTTTAGTATTTAATATTAAAATTAAATTTTCTTGTTGTAATGAGCGCTAGTAACAAAGAAACCATAAAATTTCCAAGAAAAAATCTGTGGAAAATTTTTCAGATTTCATCTAAGCAAATCACAGAACGAGGAGTAAAAAGCTTCGCTTCAATAAATCTATCAAAGACTAATTTTATAATATTTAAAAACAATAGACCATTACAAAATATATATGAACTACCAGGGATTCCTTTCAAGAATGTCTTAATAATGAGAGTGTTGGCAACTCTTTTGTGATTTTATATTTTTATGAGTATATGTGTCTAAAGAAAAGAGTACAGTTCAATAAAGTAACCTCGAAGAAACACACGCACGCTTTTGATTCCTAACTGCTTTGATTAAAACACTTTTTTGCAAGCTATTCCCTTCCGCCGCATTATCGCTTCATCATTTTGGTCCTTCGAACCGAATAATTTGCTGAACCGCCGCGTATTTTCGTATATTTCGTATATATTGTTAATTCGAATCCGCTTAATTGCCGCTTTATTGTCTTTAACGAAGGCAGCCAATCGCCATAATAAACCTTAAGCAGAGTTGTTGCTTTGATTGTGGTATACACCCGTTAAGAACAGTGCTTACTCAGACTCCCGCGAACTAGAGTGCAACTGCGAAGTGCCGCGAATATAACCTCAAAACGCGAACATAACATAAAGGTGATTAAACTGAGACTTCCGCGAACAAAGCAGCACACGAGACTTGTCAGCTTAAAGTGTATTCACGCCATCTGTTGTAAGTTCGAAAACAGAAAAAGGCAAACGTGGTAGTTGTACGTTCCGCCAGCATTTATTCATGCAGTGAATATGATCGTTTGGACAGCAACTCCAAAATAAATTTCATTAAAGAGAAAGAAATGCTTTAGCCAAATTTTATAGCATGCGCAAATAGGGCATTATTTAGCCAAATGCCGCATACTGCAGCTCATTAACTTGGCGCATATGCCAAAAACGTCATCATTCATAGATTCATGCTGCCTTTTCAAACAACGCTTTTAGAATTACCGCACAAAATACCGCTGCCGCTGTTTCCATTGATGGGAATGGAAATATTGCTCCAATGACTTCAAACTCTATGCGTCATAACTCAACCGCTAATCCGCATTCTGAAAAAACGCTACAGTGATTTGCCTATTGTAAACGTGGAATTATCTTCATGGCCGCACATAATAGGTTTACCACTCGCTGATCCACAGTTTTATACACCTGGACCTATAGATATACTGGTAGGTATGTATGAAATGTCACAATTCCTCACAACAGAAGTGCGCAAAGGGACGACAGACGCACCGATAGCCCAAAATACAAAATACGTTCGGTTGGGTGCTATTCGGCTAAGTTAAAACCTCAAAGGTAGATAATATGCACGTTCACAGTATGCTTTGTAACGTTCAACTTGTGCGAGCTGCCAGCAGATTTTGGGAGGTGGAAGAGCTACCGCCGCGAAGACATTTTACAGCCGAAGAGATTTTTTGCGAGCAACATTTCAGTACAACTCATTGACGCGCCGCTGATGGTCGTTTTATCGTTCAGTTGCCTATAAAAAAAGAAAAAAGTTATACTCGGTGAAAATAGAGATCTGGCCATACGCAGGTTCCATCGCCTGGAAAAGGAATTTATCGCAAACGCTAATTTGCATTCGCTTTCGTTCAAAAGCTTCTTCAAATGGGGCACATGGAGCTAGTGTGTAATGTTCCAATAAATTTTTGAAGCGAAGCTTTTTACTCCTCGTTCTGTGATTTGCTTGTAGTGAAATCTGAAAAATTTTCGACAGATTTTTTCTTGGAAATTTTATGGTTTCTTTGTTACTAGCGCTTATTACAACAAGAAAATTTAATACTTTAATATTAAATACTAAAAATATGTTGTGTGCCGCCCGTGGGGATCGAACCCGCGCTCTCTTAAACGAGAGTCCAATGCACTATCCACTAGGCCACACAGACTTGTTAGAAACATTTGTTAATTCAATACTAATTATAACAGAAGCTATGCTAAAGTAGATCGTCACCATCTATCAATAGATAGACGATTGTGTATTTGCTATGCTACAACTATCAAAAATTTGCCACAAGGTGTCTCCAGCATCGGTGTGTTTGTATTGTGAATGCGTTTGTGGTGCTGTTGGCATAGAGTGTAAATTATGATCTAGAGCTTGCATCAACTCTGCTAAATCTCTGCCATGTGTTAACAGAGTTATTTCGCTTAAAAACATGAAGAAAAAAAACTCTGTTAACCTCTGTTAACACATGCCAGAGATTTAGCAAAGTTGATGCAATCTCTAGATAATAATTTACACTCTATGCTGTTGGTACGAAGAAAATTAGCAATGCCCACAAGTACGTTGACAAATGCGTTTTTAAGTGTCAAAAAAATATATGATATCAATAAATATGAAATTAACAAATGCATGCATGAGTCAGTGCAGCCAAGTTCACAACCATGTGTGGAGAGTTAAAATGGAGAGTCGCTGGCATTATATGTAACTGGCGTGGAAATTTGAAAAAAAAAGGAGTAAATATGTTTTCTGTATATATGTTATTTATTTTATGTTATTTTAAATTTTTGAATTTAAAAGTTAATTTATTAAAAAGAAAAAATTATTAAGATATCAAATCTATGTAACTGCGAAAAAGCTTCGCTTCTCTCGTCCAACGACGCACCTGTGTTTTTTTTTACATGCCGCATGTGATCAAGATCAAGAGTTCAAATACGACCACAAAGCTTAGGGTGGTTTTCGACTCCTCAATGAAGTCTTCTTCAGGATATTCGCTCAACGATGCTCTAATGGTGGGCCCACAGCTACAACACGAACTTTTTGCTGTTCTTCTGCGCTTTAGAATGCATCGCTATGCTATGACCGCCGACGTTGCCAAAATGTATAGCCAGGTTTGCGTATCTGCCGAGTTCACGGATTATCAAAGAGTTGTATGGCGCGAGGACCCATTATAACCGCTACAAGTAATTCAAAATATTTATTACTATATATAAAATTATACTTAGGTAACTCACTTTATTGGGACAAAAGCAATAAAATATATAAACTCATCGGTGGACTCGCTTGAAGAAAAACTTTGCTTATACCGACTATGACCAGAACTTCCAGATAAGCGAAACTTTGTTTTGGAGTTCATTAGGCTTACATAAACTCAAAACGCTTTCTGCTGTCTTACGCATCAATGGTTTCAAAGGAACTTCGGCAGAATTTTCTGAAGCTATTACTGGCGGTACAAACGTTTTTGTAAAGTTTTGTAAAGCATACAAACTAGGAAAACAATTGTCATGCAATTTGTTCATTGTATGTCGCAAAAAGTTGTACTTTTCTGCAGAGAGGTCTAATTCCAAATATAGCGTTAATGCCAACATTAGTGACAAACAATTTTTGAAGCGAAGCTTTTTACGCCCCGTTCTGTGATTTGCTTGGAGTGAAATCTGAAATATTTTCGACAGATGTTTTCTTAGAATTTTATATGGTGTCCTTGTTTCTGTGTTTTTTACAACAAGACAATTTAATATAACAAATATAAAAAATCATTTCTTCACTTGCCGTGGGGACTCGAACCAACAAAACTATTGGTTGGGATTTCTACACTCCATCCACTGAGCCAAGCACCCTCGTTATGTAGAGGTATTGATTCAGTAATAAGTGCAACTGAAGCTATGTTGCAGCACATCCAATAACCTATTAATGTATTTGTGTGGTTTGGGTAGCTGCTGAGCCACTTGCTACAAGAGTTGATTAATAGATTTTTATGGTTTGGGTAGCTGCTAAACCACTTGCTATCATCAGTGTTGCCACTTTTCCACAATTGTGGTAAGTCTAGCACTTTTTTGGTTTCTATCACTTTTATCACCCACTATTTCCATTTTTACAAAATCTATCACTTTTTGATATATTTATGTAAAAATTATTGCATTATAATTAAAATTTTAGAAATGTTTTTGCATATATTTTATTTATTATTACATATTATATTGTATTTTAGTACTGTCTTAAGAACATTATATGGGAATTATTTGCAATAAAACTAATTCAGCGTGAAAAAACGTACTGTATGGTATATTCTTATGATTTGTTTTGCTGTAGGACTTCAGTCGAAGTTTTCCTTAAGAAGAACAATATATTCCAGTTTTTTAAAATTCACCGTTGATTTTAGACTCAACCTACCACTATATAAAATTTGCAAGTGACAACACTGGTCATCATCCTCAGTTTGTTAGTGCCATCTGTTAACAACTGTTAACGTAGCTGCAGTTATATATTTAATATTAAATCAACGTCAAAATCTAACAGAGGTGTTTGGATCGGTGGGAAGAGTGCAGGTTTATTAATCAACGGGTTATAAAATCGATCCTCACTGTGGGCAAAGTGATATATATATTTTTTTTTTTTATGTGAATTCGTTTATACTGGGGTGGTATCGGCTAAAGTGATAATTGATAATTGGCAATCAAAATCATCGCTTTTGCTCCGTGTAAGGTGATTATCAAATTGACAATCACTTTTTTCCCTATTGATTTCATACGATAGGTATTTAGGTGTCGTTTTCAAAAACGACAATCAAAACAGCGACTTTCAGCTATCACCTTAGCCGATTTCACCCCTGTTGTTGGTACATACTTTCTTTTTTTTTTTTGCATAGTGCGAAGGAAAATTAACAATTGCCCACAAGTGCGTTGAAAAAACAATGGCAGTAACATGTAATAAAATAAATAATATAATAATGAAATGTAATACGATTTACTTGTGTGAATATTAACGTGTGTTTTTTTAATATATTTAATGTTTTAAATTTTTGAATTTAAGTTATATCAAAAAAAAAAATTAAATTATCATATCTATGGAACTGTAAAAAAGCTTCGCTTCTCTCGTGTGTCCAACAACGCACCTGTGTTTTTGTTTTTAGGCTCACTTTCAGAATTGCTCTTTGTTTTGACCAATTGGGATGCAAAATCTAATTCTTCTGCAGAATTTTCAGCAACTAAATCAACAACTCTCCTCTTTTTGTTTTCTCTGATGCCAAGTGAAATTGCCTTTGAGGCCTTCCGCGAATGGTGCTAGGTTGCTAAATAATAGATATTAATTTTTACTCTTTAGATAAAAAAGTTTTTATTTTCTTTAAACTTGTTTACTTACATCATCTGGATGTGAAAATTCAAGAACTTTGTTATATAGCCAATTAGAATTTTTATTAATAAAAAAGTCTTCTCTGAAACCGCACTCCTTATGCCTTGCTTGAATTTTATAACAAAAAACGCGCACTTTTTGTTTAACTTAATTTTCATCAAATGTTCTTTCACAAATTTTTTCTTTAATATAAGCAACGAGAAAAGATAGTTTATCTCGTGGAACAGCACTTATCCAACTATTAAATAAATCGTTATTCGTTATAATTATTGACATTTTTACTACAAATCACGTCTTTTACTTTTGTGAAAAATGTTTTGTTCAAAACGGTAACTTGCAGTATAGTTGGCAATAGTATACATAGGTATACTCTATGTTAAAAAAAAATTTGTAAGCAATTTCCAGTCCTTCAAAAAATAGCAGAGCTTTAAAACCTATAACTTTAATATTAATATGCAAAAAAATAATATAAACGCAGAAAATACAGTTTATTAAATATGTTTTTATTATTTTAAAGTTATTTTCTGCCCAATAATTATTGCATTAACTTAAAAGCTCTTCTTTAACGTGTAGCGTACAAATTTTAAAAATGCTTCGGCTTATTTAAAAAATGACTTACATTTTTTTTCAGCGTGTTATATTCCTTGTTTAAGTAAGTAGATATACTTTAATAAATTTGCGCAAATAATAAAAAAAAAAATTAAAAAAGGACTTAACTTATTTTAAATAAAAGCTCTAAAAAAGAGTTTGTTTACATTTTTAGCTCCGATGAAACAAAAACAATTTTTCGCAAAGTTGTGAGAAATTTAAATTTTCGACCATTTTTCAAAATACGATATCTCAAAAAGTGGGTAAAAGTGGGTAAATTTTTTTACGATTCTAAGAGATAATAAATGTTAGTCCCAAAGCGGAAATCAGCGGAACTTGGAAGTTGTTATCTAATAAAGTTAAACAAACTTTATCCAAGTTTTATCAATTTTTGAAAATTTCTTTAAAATTCAATTATAGTTGTTTTTCTTAATAACAAAAAGTATTTTTTCTACAATATTTTAACTTTAAATAAAAATTAATTTGATATCATAAAAAATTATTTAACAAAACAAAAATTGCATAAGTGCTCAAGAAACAAGAATTGCACCATAAAAAAATGTATCGAATTTAAACAGGTGTAATGTCTCCAAAAATTATTTTATTGAACTGAACATTTACATTCTTTGTATTTGGAATATTTCCTTTACAATGATACCCATTTTGTATGACTTTTATGACAAAAAATTTTGTTTTTTATCCACTACACAAACTACTGTACGGCGTAATGCTTGCGTGACTAAAGCAATGATGAAGGGCGATGAGGTCAAATACGTTCGTGAAATAATCTGCATTAAATTATTATTGTTAAAACATAATTTTATTTTAATTGTTACGAAATCAACGTGCCCCACGTCGGGCGCCAAAATGTTAAATCAGAGCCTTTTCTGAATTTGCAAAAATGTTAATTTGATTTGTTGGGCGATGAGTTGATTCTAAATTGAAATAAAATATAATTAAACAAGTCAACACACTATGTTTTAAGTTGTTTGGTCGTACTTAGACTGACCTTTTATTTGAAATGCAGTTTTTGTTAAGGTGAAATTATACAGTAAGAGAGCATAAATATACATACATGTACATGAGCATGTAAAAAAAACATGAGGATATAAAAAAGATAAAAAAGTTGTTTTTTGTGTTGTTCCAGCGGTTCCCAACTGAAACCCAAAACCCCTGTATACAAATTTTCATGCGAATTGGATGAGCAATTTCGAAAAAATTTCCTGTAACTGGATCGCAGCGCCACCTATCGGGTCCATTTAAATGGACAGATTTCACGCTTGAATGTGGAATATCAATTTTTTTCACCTGCCACTAGTTATGTATACTAAAATATATATAAATAAGCTTGCAGCTTTTCTTTCGTTTGTTAGGTTTGTTCCTGTTTCGAATGACAGCTCTTGGTGATCAAGGTAAAGAAAAATAAATATCGCTATAATACTCGCCGTAGTCTTTAACCACTATATACAAATTTTTATGCTAATCGCATGAGTGATTTAGGAGGTTTTAGCGTATTTAACACAGTTTGTACAACAGCTCCATCTGTTGTTCGAGATAGAGCAAAATATATAGCTCTTAAGCATTAACCTTATCGTATTAACCAGAATTTGGGCTCAATCGGTCCAGTCGTTACTCACCATATACGGAAACTGTGGCAACGCCCCTAGAAGGCGGTCTGAATGGGCACGAAAAATATACCTTTAAGCCTGGCCTGAGTGCTAGTTTACCTTTCTACCGTATTTCAAAGAAATCGGTGAACCGGAGATGTTTGACTTTTCCATTCAAAATACAAAATTTCCATACAAAAACGCCTAGTTTTCTATTTTTTTCTCTTCTTTTAAACCATCCCTGAACATACCAACAAAATAAAAAAGATCCCAGCCAGATCGATCCAGCCATTTTTGAGTTTTAGCGGGACTAACGCACAGCAATTGATTTTTATATATATACATAGATAGATTTACAGCTTTATAGAAAAGTTTTGAAGTCGTTACCGCACTTTTTGATCAATTCTCTCATTTTTTCAGAAAACTAAATTACTCTCTCATATTGAACTTTACTCAAACTATAAATTTTTAAAAAAAGTATGGAAAGTGAAAAAAAAAAATTCAAATGGTAACAAAAAGTCAAGCAGTTCTCGAGATATCATAAAAAAAAAACCGTTCCGTACGATTAAGCTTATGAGAAAACGAATTTCCATCATATATTTTATCAATTTTCTCATATTAATATCTGGGTTTCTTTTTTGAATTTAACAACATTCGTTTTATTGACAATATAACTGATATTTTCGCATATATTTCACCTTTGTACAATGAAAATACATCTTGTCCTTAGTTTACAAGTGGGGTTCAAATTGCACTAAAAAAACGAAATAGGTTACGCACAATTTGGGAAAAGAACCCTTCACCAGAGAAATGGCTATAGGTATGCAAGAAATGCTTCTATTCTTATAATAAGGCAATCCAAGATAAAATATTGTTAAACTTAAAACATCTCTTCCTCCAAAGATTTTGTGGAACAATTTAAAAAAATTAAGCATCGGTGGTAAACAAACTACTGTGTGTCAATTATATCCCGAAATTCTTAGCGACTATTTCTTGTCTAACACCCACCTTTTCCAAAATACTTCGTCAAGTTCCTTTTAGTTTTCAGACATTCTTTTTCAGCCAACATTTCAATTTTATACGGTTACGGAAGATCAAGTAGCAAATAAAGTTATGAGCACTAAACCCAATGCTTTTGGTGAAGACGGTGTAAATATAAAAATAATATTAGCCCATATCCTTACCTCTCTAACACACATAATTAATCATTGATTTACTACGTCTTCCTTTTCTGTGAAATACTCTTCAATGCATGCGTATGTCGATGACGTTCACGTCTATCTAACAGGTAGAGAAAATTTAATGAAAGCCTTCAAATTGGATGAAAATTTTAATTCTATTTGCCAATGTGCCATAAAAAACAAACTCCAATTAAATGCTCAGAAGATCTTTATATTACCTACTTCTAAACAGAATATTTCTTGAGGATATTCCACACTTATTTTTAAATGATATGAGGCTTCCGCTTGTAAGCAAGATGAAAAGTTTAGGGTTCGTCATCAATTGCTCCTTGACGTATTCCGACCATATAAATGCTGTAATTAGTAAAATATATTTCATTTCACGTAATCTTAGAGTATCAGCTGAGTTTACACTAATTGCTATTAGACGTAAATTTGTAATTCAATTTATTCTAACTGTGATCACTTATTTCGAAGTTGTATACAGTAAGCTTGACTCGAGGTCCCAACTTAAATTACAAATTGCATTTAATCACGCAACAAGATATGCATATGGCTTACGCAAGTTTGATCACTTGGCCGAGTTGAAGAACTGTATACTTGGTTGTAACATATTGAATTACCTTAATGCTCGGAATTGCATATTTCTTGACAAATTTATAAAAAAGAAGACGCCAACATATCTTAATGAAAAATTACAATTTCGTCAGTCGCAAAGAAGTCAAATGCTTTAATACCTAATTTTACTTTTTAAACTCAAAGAATGTTTTTTATTAACGCCATCCTATTGTGGAATGCAATAGAATGCCGGAGAAGCATTCTTCAAACAGGCCAAACAGCTCATAAGAGTAATCAGTTCTCTTTCCCCTCTTTCTATTCTATTCCTTTATTAACTTTCTCTCATTTATATCTCAACTCAACTCATTCCTCATAAGCTTTACACAATATGATTTTGTATCTAGTTTTAAATAGTTGGTTCAGTAATATAATTTCATATAATATTTGTAAATAATGATAACTTATGTTTCAATGTGCTAAATCATGTTCTTGTATTTAAGTTAATATACCATTTAAATAATAATCATTTACGTGTTCAATATCTTCCAAAATCTTCCATCCTTATACCTTAAAAGAACATAGGTCTTAGTGTACTCACATTAAATAAATATAAAATAAATAAAATAAAAATCTTAAAGTATGTAGGTATACCCTAAAGTGTCCCCGAAAAACGATAGCATGAGCTTGAAAAAATTTGTGAAAACTACCCCCATACAAACCGCGCTGTAAAACGTAATTCTACGTCAAAACATACTTTCACATGAACCATCAAAGAAAAATCGTAAGTCTTCTGCATTATAATTCTGAATCAATGCCGAAAAAATTGTGGGTACATCCACGGAATACATGAGATCATTGACATTGAAAGCAGCCTTAAAACATTCTTCAATTAACAAAGTCCGCTCACTTTCCCTACCAGATGTTATAAGAAAATCTTTTTCCACAAAATTCCTCTGTTTTAAACAAAACCTGAGGATTTCAGATTGTTGTTTTGACAAATTTAAATCGCGCACGAGATTGTCAAAACCTGCTTTTGAAACAAAATGACGTTCCGTTGACGTTAATTTGGATGTTAATTTGGGCTCTTGTTCATCCATAACTTTTTTTGTTGCATCTGCAAATTTGCTCGTTGTCGGAACATCATCATTCACCGGTAATGGTTTTGTAACAGTTGCAACATTTGCGTACTTTATGTTTTTGGGCGTTTTAAATCTGTGGCTAAGACACTGGTTTGACAAAAGTAGCAATCATCTCGTTTATGATATGGCTGATGATGCCAAGTCATAGCAGTAGAAAAGGGGCAAAGCAATTGAAGTTTGCATTTTAAATTTATTTAATATTGCACAGAAATATTCACAAATAAGTTCTGGCTCGTACCAGCGACTGGCATTAAAAGAGTAATTGAAAAGTTTGTTGTACATGTCCACGCTCCAATAATTTTTTCAAAATTCCATATAAGCAATGGACAAAAATAGAAGGAGTGGTTGGACATCGATGAAATTTTGTACTTTACGAAAATGGGGTTGCTGAGCTCAAAAATGATCTCTGATTTGTTTCAAACTTTATAGTTTTGCTAAAAATCAGGCATTTAGGACGATTTTTTGATATATTTTTGATATATTCTATTTTTTTGTTTTTTGTGTGTTTTTTTCTAAAAAGAATCTTTCCTCTCTGGAATTTCTATACGAATTAATAAAATGTAAGGTTTTTCATGGGTATCCGATTGGATACCGATATTTTCAATATTTCCGATTGGAGAGGCGCTCGCAAAGCAGAGGCGCCTGGCGAGAGCTGATGAGGTCGGCCGAAACCCGGACACGGGTTGTTACGGCCACCTAAGTAAGTAAGTAAATATTTTCATGAAATTTAAAGTTTTTTTAAAAAAATATGTATTTTTTTTAATTTTTTAATATGAAGAAGAAATTGATTGGAAACCAACTAAGGAGATCTATATTTTGGACTAGATATAATAGATATTTTTAATAATAATTAAAATATTATTCTCTTGATCTTTAATAAGGAGAAGAGATTTGAAAACATTTAGGTTCATTAAAAATATCGTCTTTGGCAATTTCTTCGTGTATGATTAATATGATCAACTACTTTTGGTGAAACTTCGGAATGTATTCCGGAATGTGGATAGAAAATTCGGAATGATATTTAGTATTTTTATTTGTCAATTTGACAACTTTTGCGCTTTTAAGGCATTATTCAGTGTAGAATTTTGAAAAAATATGTATTTTTTTTAATTTTTTAATATGAAGAAGAAATTCATTGGAAACCAACTAAGGAGATCTATATTTTGGACTAGATAATATTTCAATTAATATTTTCAATAATAAGTAAAATATTATTCTCTTGAACTTTAATAAGGAGAAGAGATTTGAAAACATTTAGGTTCATTAATTATATCGTATTTAGCAATTTCTTCGTGTATGATTAATATGACCAACTACTTTTGATGAAACTTCGGAATGTATTCCGGAATCTGGATAGAAGTTTAGGAATGATATTTAGTATTTTCATTCGTCAATTTGACAACTTTTGTGCTTTTAAGGCATTATTCAGTGAAGAATTTTGAAAAAAAATCGATTTTTTTTTTTCATATTTTTGTAGATTAGAGAATATGCTTTTAAGAATATATCCTTCAAAGGAAGTTTTAAAATTTCAATTATTTACGAAGTTATAGCTATAAGTACAGCGCCCGTTTTTATTGCCTGTGTTTAAATTTTTTAATGCGTTTTCTCGAAACTACTTTTTCCTACACGTTTGAAATGACATCTCAAGTTCTAATGGAAGAAATGACTTAAAATTTGGTGTTTGCCATTTTTATATATTAAACTATTGCACGAGTGTGCTTGAAATGCGTTTCAGAACACTAGATTGTGGAGCAAGCGTTGGCTATGTTTTGCTCTTATCAATTAAAACAAACGTAATACTATAGAGAGCACTTTTTGCGTGAACAAAACAAAAACAAACGAAAACCGAATCAATGTTATGTACCGAGGAAATTAAATGAAAGGAATTTAATGTGAATAACAGCAGAACGCTTGGAGTTAGAGCACGAACAGAATCAAAGCGGTTGGCGATTAGCGATTAGCGATCCTCTCTTCTCACAAATTGCTGAAGACATGTCCAGAATGAAAGCGATTAGCGATTATCGAACTATTCTCAATATACTATATTCATCATTTACGTTTTTCATTTGTCACTTGTATTTTTGGGAAAAATTAGTTCTGAGGTTTGTTTCAATTTTAATTGTCATAGCAAATAATATTAAAGTGAAGTTAAATATGTTTGAAGAATTCGAGCCAATTTTGATAATCATAAAGAAAAAAAATGTGCAGTTTTCTGTAATAAATTGCTTTCAATTGACATGCAGAAAACATAAACACCGGTAACAAATGTCAGAAGATAATAAAACTTAAGAAAATAGCACTGAACGTACCCCTATCATTAGGAAAATATGGCAATACTTATAATGTTTGATAGTACTCAAAGAGAGGATCGCTAGGTCGCCGAAGAAAAAAATAGAATAGATTCTAATCTGGCGAATGTTCGCCACGACCGAAGATCAGCGATTTCATTTCAGACGAGTTCATACGTTTTCATGCATTCTATTGCTTGAAAATATCGCCAATCGCTAATCGCTTAGATTCTGTTCCGGTTCTTATGATGTGTTCTTTAGTTTCATAGTTTCTACTTTGCCTTGTAAAGTAATTATTATTTAAAACGCCAAAAAAAGGGATTTTCTTATTAAATATTTAAATAAAAATAGAAAACTTGCTTATTTACTATGAAAACGCATTTATTTTTTCCGTTTTTAATAATAACATTATATTAAAATACAGTTTTTAAAGAATTCAAAAAATTATTTTAGTAACAAAAAGAAAAAACTCATTTAATTTTTTAAAATAACTTGTCTATGTTGTTATGGGTTATTGTGTTGTTTGTGAGGATATTTTGTTGTTGTTGTGGGTTTGTTTTTGCTTTTATTATCTATGGTGATTTTGTTGATTATGGTTTCTGGATTTCTTATAGTGCTGGATTGTTGTATTGTTGCCGGTGCTGTTAATGATTATTATATTAATAATGATGTGATAACGCTTGTTGTTGTTTATGGGACGGGGTGGTATGGGAGGTGGTCGTGACCGAAATTTTTTGTAAATTTTTTACATAAATATATATCTCACTACCCAGTTATTTTGAAATCGGTCTAATATGATGGAAAATATAGTGTTCTAAAATTTCTTGACGTATGGGGGGTGAGCGTGGTTGGCGGATGGGCGGATTTGAAATTTTTTTTGCTCTGTGTGTTTATATTTTTAATTACAATTCGCATGCAAGTTTTAATTCCTCTGTGATTATTATTTCTATTTATTTATTTATTTATTTATTTTATTTAAGTAAAATGTTTACATGTAAGACTCAGTCTTTTAAATGTATTAAGTATATCAGAATAACAACAGGATTTAACCATCAATAGAAATAAATGCGACTTAAATCTAACAGTGTAATGATTTATTAAAATTATTATAAAGTAGCTGTTAAAGCGACTAGCCAAAAACAATAAATTTTGAGTAAATTTAATTAATATAAATAAAATTAATTAAAAAAGTATAGAAGTAAGGAAAGACAGTATTAAGAAAAGTAATGAAAAACTGCATGCTTAAAGATATGTTTGTTAGTAATAGCTTTAATTCTCATAGGTAGCATATTCCACAATCTGACGGCGTTCACAAAAAAAAGTCTGCTGGAATTAAGATAATTATAAGTTGGGATTATCAGGTTCAAATTTCTATTAGATCTACAAAATCGAAGTTTATGAAATAAGTAATTAGGTGTCTGTGAATATATTAGGTGATGTAAAAAAATGCAGTTTCTTGCATCCAAATAATTAAAAATGTTACAACCCAGAACTTTATTGCTCAAGTGGCTGATGCGATCAAACTTTCTTAGGCCATAAACGTACCTCACAGCACTATTAAATACATGTTGCAACTTTAGCTTAGATCTGGAATCAAGTCTACTATACACGACGTCTGAGTAAGAGATGATTGGCACTATGAGCTGCAGCACTAACTTCCTTCTAGTTTCAATAGGAACAAATGACGCAGTCAACCTCAAACTCCGAAGAACGAAGTAGACCTTGCATACAACAGAATTGATATGGTATTCGGGAGAAAGTGAAGAGTCAATGTGGTATCCAAGATTTTTAACTTTATTTACAAAATTCAGCTCAACACCATTAAGATAGATGACAGGTATGTTAGAGAGAGAGTAGCTAGATTTAGAAATCAGCAATACATATGAGTAATAGGGTTGAGTTTAAGCTTATTAATTTCAGCCCATTCTGTTATTTTCCTTAAGTCTTCGTTCATTTTAATACATAAATCATCAACATGACCAAAAGGTCTGGACAGGTATAGTTGTAGATCATCAGCATATGCATGCATTGTGACGTATCGGCATTTGCTAAAGATGTCATTAATAAACATCGTGAATAAAAGAGGACCAAGTACAGAGCCTTGAGGCACTCCACAGGTTACATTACGGAAAGCGGACAGACTATTACCCACCCTTACTCTTTGAGATCTTTCAACTAAGTAACTATATAACAGACGGACCGCCATTCTAGAAAACTTAAAATTATCTCCAAGTTTCTGACACAGAATAGAATGATCAACTAAGTCAAAAGCCTTAGAAAAGTCAAGCAGGCAGAGTAAATTTATGTGCCCCAAATCATATGTTACTCTGATATCATCCAAAATTTTTAAAATAGCTCTGGCACAGCTATGACCGGGTCGAAAACCGGACTGCAGAGGAGACATTTTTTCATATCATATTTTTTAATGTGTTCCGAAATTTGCGCTGCCATAAGAGACTCGACTACTTTTGATAAAGATGATAGCAAACTTACAGGACGAAAGTCAGACGGATCGCTAGCATTGGATTTCTTAGCAATGGGAACAATTGTCGCTGTTTTCCAAGCATCAGGGAAACAAGAGCTTGTAAGACAGTGATTAATAATGTGGGTTAATGGGCTTAGAATGTGCGGTAAAATAATTCTTATAAATTTAATGGAAATACCATCATCATCCACGGCACTTGACTTTATTTTGTTGACACAACGTGCTACATCACTCTCACCTACAGCTGCAAACTCAAAATTTAACAGTCCATCAGAGTTTGAAGTTCTTGATACATTAGGCAACATATTAACAGGAGACGCTGAGCTAGTAATGAAATATTCATTTAAGGTATTGGGATCTATGCAACAATTGTCAGATCTTACTTTGCATACTCCGGCTTGTCTCAGATTGTTCCAAAGCTTTTTGGCTGACTGTGTTGAATTTAGCTTGTTAATAAAAAATAGGCGTTTTGACAATTTAACAGTTGAATTAGCTTTATTTCTTGCTATTTTGTACTGCTCCCAATTAGACATTGTGGGATTTCTTTTCCATCGATTGTACAACTTGTTACGGGTCTTAAGAGCTATCATGACATTTCTAGAAAACCATGGACAACTATTGTTCGAGACGCGGCGAGTAACTAATGGAACATGACTATCAAATAGTGCATATATTTTATTTAAGAAGAAATTTACTTTCTCATTTACTGAGCTGAGAAACCAGCATTCAGACCAGTTTATAAAGGTGAGGTTGAGAAACAGAGACCTGTAGTCAATAGATTTGTAATCCCGAAAAGTAATAGTTTTTTCAGAGACAACTGGTGAAATATTTACATTTAATGAACAAAAAAGAAGATCATGGTCAGAAAGAAAAGATATTTGATCGAACAGCAAAACAGAAGATACATCTGAGACAACAAAAATATCTAAAAGACTCGGAGAGGCATTATTTGCGTAGCGCGTGGGGATACTATTATTTACAGTTAGTAGACCAACTTTGGATAGCATATTAATATTAAAATCACCACACATAACAAACTGGTCATAATCAATGGAACAATTTGACACAGAGGTAAATAATTCCTCTAAACAACAACTACGAGACGGATTGTATACACATGAAAGGAAAACTTTTACACAATTATTGTAGATCTCAATATTAAGAAACTCAACACCAAAACCTTTAGACATTCCCAACACTTTTACATTTAAATTATTTTTGCAATATATTGCAACACCCCCACCTCTTTTATGCGTTCTATCATTGCGGACGAGCTTATAATTATGAATATTTAAACAGTTGTCATTTATGTCTTCATGAAACCAAGTTTCAGAGACACAAATGACATCAACGGCAGAATCCTCAAAACAATGACGAACACAATCAAGTTTAACATCATTTAGACTTCTTGCGTTAAAATGGACAATATTAAAACCAGGGTGTTGCTTACAAAGAACACCAATCAGAGTTTTATGGATATCGCTAGTAGATACCATGGATATTTAAATTAAAAACACATCTGTAAGCATACAAATTAGAACAGAAATAGATACGAGTAGAAGAAAGAAAGAAAAATAAGAATAGACTTGAAAATATACAATAAAAGCAATTACACAACATTAGGACAGTAAGAAAAATTATAAATAAGATAAAAATAATAAAAAACTTAGTCTCCAACAGCAGCATCATCATTACATTCATTGTCTTGCAGCTCTTCGAGAGTGTTGACGCATATCCTCTCTCCGTTCTTTTGTCTTCTGATGAACACCTTTCCACCAAGAGTAAACACATTAAAAATACTTTTACTGCGTTTGCAAATAATCGCAGCTTGAAGAACTCTTCTAGCCTCGATTGAGATGCTCTCATGCAGGTAAACATTGTTGTCAGAATCAATACCTGCACCTCTCAGATTGACTGCTTTTTTAGTCTGCCGTCGATAATTTCCAAAAGCTTTTAAGACTCTGTTTCTATCATATGGTGTATAGAATTTCACAATCACCACAGAGCTCTTGTTATTTTTTGGTTTTACCAGTGAGTATATACATATAGTGTAGAGACACCACTTCGCTCTTGAGATTTTTTGACTTCCGAAACGGGTAACAATTTATTAGAGTCCAGAAATTATTTTTAAAGAGCATCTGTGCAGGCAGAGCGCTGCCGATATTTGTGCAGTTGCCACACCATGTTCGTTTTCAGCGCTCAGGCTGATGTTGCTAGAGTTTGCAGATAGAGTGCTAAAAATGTTGATAGAGCACAGAATGCAAATATCTCTCAACAACAATGTTGGCGATTTGTATTTTCTTTGGAATTCTAATTCGACGGCTGGCTGGCTTGCTTATATTTTTTTTTTTGGCTGGTTTTTGTTTTTGCTTTCTGCTTGGACGTTTTTGCTGCTTCTCAGCTATTTTTTTGTTTGCTATATTTGGGGTGCATTTCGTCGATAGTCAGAAATGATATTTTTGCGATTTTGTCTATTTTCAAGTATGAAGGTATAGAAAAATCGCTATAACTTCTTCATTTCTGATTAGATTGAAATGCACCCAAGGACAAAATGCTAGCAAATTTTATTATCTCTAAAATTAATATTTTTTTAATTTTTTTTAATAAATTTATTTTTTATTTATTCATATATTTATATGTTCTAATTTCTATGTTTAAACTATGCTAACTAAGCTAACTAATATCTAATAAAAAAAATTTTATTATGCTAACTAAACTAATGAATATATGCCAGAAAAGGGCACTTTAAGGATTTTTAAAAAAAAAAAATCAACTTGCAACAGCTATAACTATTTTATCCGATTTTCGGTTTTTTTAATTTTTTGCACAAAATAGCTCAAAACTGTCCTTTGTGCATTTCTTGTTTGCATTTTGAAAAATTTTTATTTTTGGGTTTTTGCGAATTTTTTTCGTAAAAATATCCAAACTCGAAATTTACAAAAAGGCGTACTTCTTGCAAAAAATTTCGCAACGACCAAATTATTAAACTTAATCCCACCATTTTTTGCATCTGTATTAGGTATAGTTTTAGAAAATATTTTCATGACATTTTACTCCATTTTTTTTGTAATTTGCATTTTTACAATTGTTTTAATAGAACGAGACAAATAAATTACATTTATTTGCAAAACTAAGAAATCGTTAACTTCAAATAATTTGGAATAAATGTGAAAAATATATTCAAAATGTGCAAAATATATTCAAAATATTTTAAACATCTTTTAAAAAGTGGTGGCATAAAACTTTAACTTCCAAGTTATAACAAGTGCAATAAAGCAACTTTGTACACTTGTTATTTCAATGCACTTGTTATTTTACCAATGTCTATGTTATTGTATTTTGCAGATTTTTTTTTTTGTTGGCATCATAGCGGAATTTTTGGAAAAGTACAAATATGAATCTGCAAGATCAATTGCAGTTGGCTGTACTTGTTATGATAAATGCCGAAGATCTCGCAGAAGCCCATAGCGCCGCATCGTTTGTCCGCATCGATTTCTTTAAATTGTGTTTTCACGTATTTTTTAGACGCAAAATGCCAAAATTATCGTGCATTGTTAAAAATTGCCCGGAAGTGATTCAATGTCCGGAAAATAAAATAAAACTATTTCGATTTCCGCAAAACATATATAATTATTATATGTTATATGTTATATATTATAATATGTAGCATATATTCCCAAAGCGGTTTGACCAATAACGAGTGCATGCAAAAGTTATTGCATAAGAAAGGAACCCATTTCTTTCACGAAAATTAATAAAAATTAGTTTGCGCGGTAATGATTATATTGCATAAATCTTTTTGAAATGCGCGCCTGTGTTCGCTACCATACTGGGGTAAGAATAGTGATGTTTGACGGCATATTTACACTTCATATTACAATTTTATTCACAAAACACAAATATTTTCCTACACTTTAAGAATATATAGGTAACCCCCAAAAAAACTCAACGCGTTCATTTACCTCATTAAAAAAAAAAAAAAAAAATTAAGAACATCACCTTCTTTTTCGACTTCTAGATGAGAGCCTTCCCTTAAAATGCGATCACTATTTTCCAATATTTCATAAATTTTCACTGTACTTACCTAAGCAGAGCGTTGGTACTGAGCCTTGTTTAAGCTTTCTGGAGCCAAGGCACGAGGGGTCAAAATGGCGATCACACACTCGGCTGCTTGTATTTATTTGCTCATTTTGCAAACTTAAATTGTTTTGCCATTTCCACAACTCGGGCTAGTTTTGCGGAAACCGAAATAGTTTTATTTTATTTTCAGGACTTTGAATCACTCCCGGACAATTTTTAACAATGCACGATAATTTTGGCATTTTGCGTCTAAAAAATACGTGAAAACACAATTTAAAGAAATCGATGCGGACAAACGATGCGGCGCTATGGGCTTCTGCGAGATCTTCGGCATTTATCATAACAAGTACAGCCAACTGCAATTGATCTTGCAGATTCATATTTGTACTTTTCCAAAAATTCCGCTATGATGCCAACAAAAAAAAAAATCTGCAAAATACAATGACATAGACATTGGTAAAATAACAAGTGCATTGAAATAACAAGTGTACAAAGTTGCTTTATTGCACTTGTTATACCTTGGAAGTTAAAGTTTTATGCCACCACTTTTTAAAAGATGTTTAAAATATTTTGAATATATTTTGCACATTTTGAATATATTTTTCACATTTATTCCAAATTATTTGAAGTTAACGATTTCTTAGTTTTGGAAATAAATGTAATTTATTTGTCTCGTTCTATTAAAACAATTGTAAAAATGCAAATTACAAAAATAATGGAGTAAAATGTCATGAAAATATTTTCTAAAACTATACCTAATACAGATGCAAAAAATGGTGGGATTAAGTTTAATAATTTGGTCGTTGCGAAATTTTTTGCAAGAAGTACGCCTTTTTGTAAATTTCGAGTTTGGATATTTTTACGAAAAAAATTCGCAAAACCCCAAAAATAAAAATTTTTCAAAATGCAAACAAGAAATGACAGTTTTGAGCTATTTTGTGTAAAAAATTAAAAAAACCGAAAATCGGATAAAATAGTTATAGCTGTTGCAAGTTGACTTTTTTTTTGAAAAATCCTTAAAGTGCCCTTTTCTGGCATATATTCATTAGTTTAGTTAGCATAATAAAATTTTTTTTATTAGATATTAGTTAGCTTAGTTAGCATAGTTTAAACATAGAAATTAGAACATATAAATATATGAATAAATAAAAAATAAATTTATTAAAAAAAATTAAAAAAATATTAATTTTAGAGATAGTAAAATTTGCTAGCATTTTGTCCTTGGGTGCATTTCAATCTAATCAGAAATGAAGAAGTTATAGCGATTTTTCTATACCTTCATACTTGAAAATAGACAAAATCGCAAAAATATCATTTCTGACTATCGACGAAATGCACCCCAAATATAGCAAACAAAAAAATAGCTGAGAAGCAGCAAAAACGTCCAAGCAGAAAGCAAAAACAGAAACCAGCCAAAAAAAAAAATATAAGCAAGCCAGCCAGCCGTCGAATTAGAATTCCAAAGAAAATACAAATCGCCAACATTGTTGTTGAGAGATATTTGCATTCTGTGCTCTATCAACATTTTTAGCACTCTATCTGCAAACTCTAGCAACATCAGCCTGAGCGCTGAAAACGAACATGGTGTGGCAACTGCACAAATATCGGCAGCGCTCTGCCTGCACAGATGCTCTTTAAAATTAATTTCTGGACTCTAATAAATTGTTACCCGTTTCGGCAGTCAAAAAATCTCAAGAGCGAAGTGGTGTCTCTACACTATATATACCCTGCAGCGCGCGGTACTAGTACAGAACTAGCAATTTCACTAGTTCGCAGGGGACACGAACTGGTTCCTCTCCAATCTCCAAGCAATGCTTTCAACTGTCGAAATTAACATGTACTTGTCCTACGAATTGGACAATTGGTGTGTCTCTGCAGACTTTTGGGACAGAAATCTCACTAGTAAGTATTTAGTCTACTTAGGTATAGATTTTTCACTAGTGAGTATTTTGTCTACTCAGGGGACTTTTTCACTAGTAATTTTTCTGTCTACTTCGGGACCGACTTTTCACTAGTGAGTATTCTGTCTACTCAGGGGAATTTATTCACTAGCAAGTTTTCTGTCTACTTAGGGATAGACTTTTGACTAGTGAGTATTCTGTCTACTCAGGAATAGTATTTTCACTAGTTACTTTTTCCTCCCTCACTGTTAGTTATTTGACAAAAAGGTTTAATGCAATTAATAATAGCTTAAAAACATATTAAATGTATTATTATTTTTATTCTTTGTTTTTGTCAGTACAAATTTTTTCTTCATTTTTAAAAAAGCGTTTCTTTTGCGCTTGAATAGCTTTGCGCAGCAAACTTTCAGCATCGCAATTTGATGTTAACGAAATAGCATCTGTAAAAAACGAGATTAATATTAAATGATAAAAAAGAGGGAAAAGTGGATGTTTTACCTCGAAGTGCTTCGTAAAAGTTTCAGCATTCTTTCAGAGAGAGCTTACCATGAGTACCGTATAAATTATACTTATTCGTAAGCTCTTCCGTCATGATATTTTTGAAATTTTTTACGATTCCAGCACTTAAAATGATCTGCTTCATTGTTTTCACCTGAAAAAAGAGAGACATTCATATTAAAAAGCATGATAACATATGTTGCGAAATAAACTTACGTATAACTGTTTATTTTCTGATGTTATCTCGTCATTTATTGCCATCAAATTTTCCATGGTCGCTATCGGAAATTTTAAACGTAAAGGCAGTTCCTCTGCTTGCTGTCGGATTAGCCTCTTAAGCATAACGCTTTGCTCTGCCAGTACTTCAACCACAACATTTAATTGAGCTGTATAAAAACGAAAATAATTTTATAGACATTTTTTTTAACTTGGTGTGAAACTTTTGGAATCCGCCCACTATTGAAAATCTCTATGAAATGGGTTGTAATGAAGCTAAAAAAAACATTTTGTGTGATATGCATATGAGATCATAACTAAGTTGTATGTAAAAAATGGGCGTGATCCGCTTATTGCCACGCCCACTATTTAAAAAGCCATATAAAAAGGGTTGTTTTAGAGATACAAACACATCAAGAAGATTTTTGAAATATTCGAAACAAATTTTCCTTATATGTTTTCTTTTTAATTTTTTTATAATATGATCATTTTTTTCCCAATTTTTTTATGTTATTAAATAAGTCATTCCTTAAAAAAAATAAAATTAATTTTGCTTTGTTAAAAACTTTAATAACTCATGTTCCAAAAATTTTTTTTCTCCTAGAACTTCAAAAATATAGTTTTTGTTGCCCGCCCAACTTTGCAGAGTAATAGATTTATTTAGTTTTTCCTTAGCCAGATGTATGTTCAAGAGTCAAAGGGTTAAAAAAAAGTTTCCAAAAATCGGCGCACCTATGGATAGTAGTAAAAATGACTTTAACTTACTTTGAAGCGCATCTACTTTCCGATCGAGTGAACGACACACACATTTTGGATCTGTGTTCTCTTCTGCATCAAATCGCTTCCTTTTAAAAGCTGCGCTCTTGTTCTCGGACATCTTAAAAAATGTTTGATTAATTTATATTGATTAGTTTATTATTTATTTAATTTTTTAATATAATTGTAAGGCTTTTATTATTATTATTATAATTATTAATTATATATTAATTATTTATTTAATGTAAAATAGGAACGATGAGAAGTTGTTGATTGTGACGAATGGACAAAGCTTTGCATTCTAAATCTTCAAAACAAAACCATTCTTCTTCTCCTAGTGAATCGACAACTGACAGGTAAATACCCAAATGCGTGGAGTTCATCGGTTCTTCGTAAAAGCTTTTAAGACTAATATATCGTCTACCGATAATTTTATCTGTAATCGAATGTATTTTGATGGGAATATATCCTTTAAGAATACACACATTTTCATTTTTTTTGTTGCTAATTGTACATCCTTTAAAAATATAAGCCCGCTCCTTTTTATTGTATTGCACGCCATTTAATTTATTAATGGTTTCGTACTGATCTTCTACTATTTTGTGATGAATTTGTTGCAAAATTTGAGTAGGCTTTTTTACGCATTTCTTTAAAAGTTGCAAATGATTTTCAAACGCATATGCCGAGGGCTTTGTTGGATCACCAACCTGTTTAACAGTTTCCTCCAAATGTAGTAAGCTATGAACATTATAAGAAATGCTATTTTCACCAAAAACAACAGAAAAATTTTCAACAAATAAGTTGAGCATTGATTGGGCAGTGTTCAGATCTGAATTTCGATGCCTTTCGCAACAAAGGATTCTATAAGAGCAGTGCAAAAGCAAAAACAAATAGTACACATCATCCGGCACTTCGCCGTGCAAAACACTGATTCCTGTGTATAATAAAAATTGGCGGAATTCTGTTGCTTTCCAATTCGATAAATCATTTAAAGGTCTTGGTTTTCGAACAAACTCCAGTGGAATTTGTGAACGTACTGATTGTAGCTTCACAGAAATATTTTTTACATTTTGGGCGTTAATTTTGAACGTGCCTTTATTGTTCACTATCCTCAACAAAAATTTTCTCATTACACCCAAATCGATAAGGTGCATACAATCTAAAGGTATTTGCGTAATCATAGAGATATCCAGTATTTCTAATGGAGTTCGTTTCGTTAAATATTGAACACTATGATGACTTGCATATTTTCTTGTCTGAAAATCAAGATCTGTGATTGCACGACCTGCTTCCGAGGCATAAGTCAAAACTCCATCAATTTTTTTTCCAATTTGTAAGCATTTTGAACAACCATGCCGCGATGTGTGTCCTGGCGTCCCACTTATAAACGCTCTAGCCGGTGCTTCGAAAACAATTGAGCTGATCGCTACTTCGTACGAATTTTCTTCTATATTAAAACCATTCTGCAAAAGAGGTGCAAGCTCACCAACAAATGCGCTTAAAAACTCCTCGCAGCTAGTTGGCTTACTGTTTCCTGGGAAAACACCCACTGGAAAAACTGGCTGATTTTCAATGTTATTTATGCGAACTAAAATCGGCCACAGTTGAGCCCGCGAGCTTCTGAATAGAGGACATCCGTCAATATTTATATCTATATTTATGGCTTTTGGGAGGCGTTCAGCACCTGCCAACATATTGAACTGGTTTACAACTCCAACATGTAAATAAGAACCGCCTGCTACGCTCCTAATGTCGGGCTTAGTTGTATTTGAAAATTTGTAAAAATTGTCCACATCTATTTTTTCTTCCCGCAAAATTTTAATTAGTTCCCGTACGCACTTTCTAGAGGGCCTGTTTTTAATGTACCATTTTTTTAATTTGCCATTCAGGCTAGATTTGCCCGAATCGATACCACTGGTTTCAGCATGGTCATCGTATTCCAACTGCAATGGACAATCGCCATCTGTGGACATGTTTTCGCTCCACACATCTTCCTCCTCTTCACATTCCTTTTTTACACATTTACTAAGAAGTAAATCTTTTTCTCTTTTAATGTCCCTTCTTAACTTTCTTTTTTCACTTTTATTCATTTCTTTTTTTATTTGTTTTATTTTATTGAATATTTTTTTTATAAATTATATTTTGCAAACACTTTTTCACCTCACTTTACACTTTAGCCTTCTATACACGTCACGCACTTTAAATATCAACTTTTTAACTAATTACAATAAGTAAGATGCGCATGCAATCGAAGCAATCGCGAAAAACAAACGGCTATTACCGTTAAATTTCATCCGTTACCAGGCAACGCAATTCACGCATCTCTGCAGTACTTTGGGATAAAAAAGGGGACAATTGACGCATTTCTGCAGTACTTTGGGATAGAAAAGGAAACAATTGACGCATTTCTGCAGTACTTTGGGATAGAAAAGGAGACAATTGACGCATTTCTGCTGTACTTTGGGATAGAAAAGGAGACAATTGACGCATTTCTGCAGTACTTTGGGATAGAAAAGGGGACACTTGACGCATCTTTTCACAACTTTGGAACAGAAAGGGGAGAATTGACGTATCTTTGCAGACTTTTGGGACAGAAAACTAACCACTAACTGTCGCAATTTCTGGTGCAAAAGTAGCAATTGTCTCCAGCTGGGCTGCAGGGTACTCACTGGTAAGTGCATTCAGCTGTGACTCAAGAGAGTGTATTTTTGAATTACTCTCTACGATTTGGTTCTTAAGAGAACCCACCTCACCTTCTAGTCTGCTGACCAATCGATTAAAAAGGCTGTCGGTGTGATTTCGAAGACGTTCCTCTAGTTCTCTTATTTCTTGCTTTGCATGCACTTTTAATCTTTCTTCGACCGCAAGTAGTTGAGCGCCAAAAGTGTTTGCACTGCTTGTTGATTTGGGAGTCTTTTCGTTTTTGTCGATGTTGTTGTTACCACCACGCTGCTCACGAAGGCGGGCTTGCATCGGAGTCGGTGTCATTAGAACAGCCGATGAGGTGCAGTGATCAAGTTTTGACATATTTGGTATGGAGGCGGATAAATGGACGAATTGGGGACTTACCGCTCAATTTAACAATATGCAAAAATACAGAACAGTTGAAATTTGACATTTGGAGTCGATCACCAACCATACATTAATGAAATTCGAAAAAAGTCACATAGCGACCACCCTTACGTATGAACTATGAGCTGAATTTTGAAGGGCTGCATCCTCCAAATGGAGCAAATATCAAATTTCGAATTTAAACTGCAAAATAATACTATTACGCACTTTATTGTGAATAAATTTAAAATGTTTTAACCCATGCCCATCAGATACATGTGACCCAAAGTCACAAGATTATCAAAATGCAAATTTTTAAGAGACCTTAAACAAAAAAGTTGATGTGTCAGAATGTTAAAAAATTTATGTTTAAACAGATAGTTGAAATGAACACTAGAACAGCGGTTCCCAACCAGTGAGTCACGACCCACTAGTGGAAGGAAAGCGTTAAATATTTTTTAATAATTCATGAAGAACACTAGCTTACGTATCTAATAAACTTTTTTATGTATCATTATTTTTCAAGAATATTTTAAGCATACGTTTGTTTGTAAGTACATATAAGCTGCTGCCAAAGTTAAAATTACTTCCGCGCTGATTAAATTGTGGGGAGCATCACAGTCGTAAACGATAGCGTCGAAAGTGTAATAAGTTTGATGGCAAGATGCAATGACAAAGTAACCACTATAGAAAGCGAAAAACAGATGGTTCTGTAATGCCGTGGTTATGCTAGCCAAACATGATTGCCGAACATTTAGTGTTCATTTTCGTTAATTTATTCTCTTCGCTCAAATGTTTGCTTGATGGTTATGCTTCTGTTTGCTGCACAGTTGCATTAATGTTATAATACGCCACAATTTAACAACTCTAATATTTATGTATACACTTTTTAATACACTTTTTACACTTCGGTCAAACTGCAACTCCAAGTAAATGCCATTCCTACATAAATGCCATTCCTATTTTTTTTGTAGTAAACTTATGAAGGCACAAAATTGTTAACATTAACATGTTATTAACATGTTATCGCTTATTTAAAGCGACAATAAATACTGAAAATGTATGCTCAACGTATGTTATTTGATTTTTACCTTAATGTCTTGTGTTTGTTTTTAGGGTTGCTTGAGCACACAGTTTTTTTAAATTTTTAATACTTTTTGCTACTTTTTTGATGATATTATGGAAAATGACTGCAGGCAACACCGGAAAGTTCGGCATGTTTGTTGTTTCAATCAGCAAAAATGTTCGGTCCGACAAAAATGTTCGGTCCAAGAACGAGAGAATGCATTTGAGATAAAATTAATTTCTCACTTTACACGAGAAACAATAACAACAAAAACTGTTCGGCAATCATGTTTGGCTAGCATAACCATGGCATAAAACGTATCCGCACATCAAAATATTTTTCCTTGCAGAGCAACGAAAAAGGACTTCTTAGCAAATTTGCAGAAACCAAAATAAAAAAAGCAAATATCGGTGATTTCATGTCAAATCGGACGCTTTTTGAAACACATATTTGCAAAAATATGGTACTTTGCATGTCGATAGTACATTAAAAAAAATAGTTTCATATTTCTCTAATTTTTTTTTTGCATGTAATACACTGCGAAAACTAAAAAAAAATTGTCATTTGGTCATGTATAAAAAAAATCTATATCTTCAAAACCGTTAGTCCTACAAAAAATATTGAAGACATATTTTAAGGACTTTGCATTGGTCTTCTTTGTGGTGTAATTTTTAACACAGCCTTGTATGAAAAATTAAAATTGTTTTGGGCATTAAAAATTTCATTCAAATTTTTCAAATGCAGCACCAGCAACATTGTCGTATTGAAGCATTAATTTTTAATGTATTCTCAAATATGTATTCCTTACTATTTCAAATATGTTTTTAAAAACTGCCTACATAATTTTCACATACAAAATACTTTTATTTTTAATAAAAAATGGAATTTTTTGCATTTTGTGTAGTTCTTAAAGTATTTTATAATTTTCCAGCTTGTAATAAACCTTCGACAGCGTTTCTTCCATCAAGGAGTACAAAAAACAATGTAGGCAACAAAATTTTTAAAAAATATAAACTTTAAGCATACGGAAAGGCTGTCGGTGGTTATTACTAGCCAAAAAATTATAAAATACCGTTAGAAGTACAAAAAATACCAAAAGTTCCATTTTTAATTAAGAATGAGGTATTTTGAATGTTAAAATTGTCCAACATGAAATTTTGAATATACATTAAGTATGAATACGATAATATATCCAAAACGGTAAAAAAAAAATAGTAGTCTCACCTTGAAAAATGTGAACGAAATTTTCAGTGGCAAAAAAATATAAATTTTTTTTTTAGTGTTGGTAAAAAAATTATACAACAAAGAAAATCAATTTAAGGTCTTTAAAACATGTCCTTAACATTTTTTTGTAGACTAACAGTTTTGAAGAAATGAAACTGAAAAATACTGAACAACAACTGATGAACAAATGACAATTTTTGATTTTTATTTTCTTTATTTAGTGTATAAACAACCTGCAAGAAAAATTTTAAAAAATATGCAACTATTTTTATTTTGTAATGACTATTGTCATGCAAAATTGAAAAAAAATTGGAATCGACAAAATCAGTTTTTGGACAACAGCGTTCGGCTTGACATGGAATCAATAATATCCGACTTCATAGAAAATAATATTTATTGTCCAGATATATTGCGATTCTAGTTTTTATTTTTTTTTTTTATGAAATACATCAAATTACCTACAATCCTACAACATTTAAATTTAAAAAGGTGCATTCTTTTGTACGTGGGAAACGACTGAATTTGAAAAATTTTGCTAAAAAGTACTAAACTTATGGTTTGGGAAGTGTTCAATTTTATATAAGCATACAAAACTGGTGTTATTTTTCAAGTACCTTAAATGTTTCTAAAAAATTCGATTTGAAATGATTAAAAAAATACCCTCCGAAATCACATTTTTACAAGTAGATCATTAAATTTTTCCAATTACTTTGCTATTTTCAGGGTCAGATAAAATAAAGTGGGTCGCCAGCTGAAAATGGTTGGGAACCACTGCTCTAAAAAAAAATAAGTGTATGACTGTAACTGCTTTAAAAAAAAAACACAGGTTGCGTCGTTGGACACACGAGAAAAGCGAAGTTTTTTTACAGTTCCATAGAATAATTTAATTTTTTTTTTTTTTTTAGTTTAAATAACTTTAATTCAAAAATTTAAAACATTAAATATATTAAAAAAACACACGTTAATATTCACACCAGTAAATTGTATTAAATTTCATTATTATATTATTTATTTTATTACATGTTACTGCCATTATTTTTTCAACGCACTTGTGGGCAATTGTTAATTTTCCTTCGCACTATGCAAAAACAAAACAAAACAAAACCAAACAAAAGCATGTACCAACAACAGGGGTGAAATCGACTAAGGTGATAGTTTACAGTCGCTGTTTTGATTGTCGTTTTTGAAAACGACACCTAAATACCTATCGTATGAAATCAATAGGGAAAAAAGTGATTGTCAATTTGATAATCACCTTACACGGAGCAAAGGCGACGATTTTGATTGTCAATTATCAATTATCACTTTAGCCGATACCACCCCAGTATAAACGAATTCACATAAAAAAAAAAAATATATATATATCACTTTGCCCACAGTGAGGATCGATTTTATAACCCGTTGAATAATAAACCTGCACTCTTTCCACCGATCCAAACACCTCTGTTAGATTTTGACGTTGATTTAATATTAAATATATAACTGCAGCTACGTTAACAGTTGTTAACAGATGGCACTAACAAACTGAGGATGATGACCAGTGTTGTCACTTGCAAATTTTATATAGTGGTAGGTTGAGTCTAAAATCAGTGGTAAATTTTAAAAAACTGGAATATATTGTTCTTCTTAAGGAAAAATTCGACTGAAGTCCTACAGCAAAACAAATCATAAGAGGTATACCATACAGTACGTTTTTTCACGCTGAATTAGTTTTATTGCAAATAATTCCCATATAATGTTCTTAAGACAGTACTAAAATACAATATAATATGTAATAATAAATAAAATATATGCAATAACATTTCTAAAATTTTAATTATAATGCAATAATTTTTATATAAATATATCAAGAAGTGATAGATTTTGTAAAAATGGAAATAGTGGGTGATAAAAGTGATAGAAACCAAAAAAGTGCTAGACTTACCACAATTGTGGAAAAGTGGCAACACTGATGATAGCAAGTGGTTTAGCAGCTACCCAAACAATAAAAATCTATTAATCAACTCTTTTAGAAAGTGGCTCAGCAGCTACCCAAACCACACAAATACATTAATAGGTTATTGGATGTGCTGCAACATAGCTTCAGTTGCACTTATTACTGAATCAATACCTCTACATAACGAGGGTGCTTGGCTCAGTGGATGCAGTGTAGAACTCCCAACCAATGGTTTTGTGGGTTCGAATCCCCCCCACGGTAAGTGAAGAAATGTTTTTATATTTGTTATATTAAATTGTCTTGTTGTAAAAAACACAGAAACAAAGAAACCATATAAAATTCTAAGAAAAAATCTGTCGAAAATATTTCACATTTCACTCCAAGCAAATCACAGAACGGGGCGTAAAAAGCTTAGCTTCAAAAAAATTCTTAAATATGCAAAATAACACGTTTTGAACGCAAATATTTGATTAATAAATGTTTTTAATATAAAGAAACGTTTTCGTTATCATATCTTTTATGCCAGATTAAAGGTAAAAGTGTGCTTAATATTATGGTTGCATTCATCATTTTATGTATAATAGGAGCTGAGGAATATAAGTTACCTTAAACGCCATTTTGAAAGAAACAAAACATTTTTTTAAGCCTGTTCTGACCCAGCCAACATTTGGAAGATAAATTGTTCGCCTTTCGCCGAGGCGAAGCGATACTTTTGGAAGATATTTAGGCGAGGTTCCTTTTCCACGAAAAGAAAGCGATTCGCTATCGTTACTTCTGGGTGATACCTTTTTTTCAAAATAAAAACACCACAGTTTCGCCCTTTTTGCGTCTAGGCGAAGAAAAAGCGATATCATTGAGGGGCATTTTCAAAAATTTCTGCTCAATAGGAAGATTCGTTTTATGCTCCTCAGTAAGAAAAACTATCCAAACCCCCACCCGCATCACTGGGCTCTTTTTTAAGAGGCTTACATTTATGCAGCTAGGTAAGTGTCTGTGAAGTTTCTGTATACAGAAAGCTGGCTTGGGTATGTCTATCTGAACTGTACCGGCAGAGCTTTTTTTAAAATTTTTTAAGAATTTTGATAATTCGTAAATATAAAAAAATTTAAATGGCAACTCTATAAAAAAAAAATGACAGACTCATTTGTACCAAGTGTTCATAAAAGTTTCATTCTTTCATAAAAGTAAAAAAAATTTAGCTAGCTATAAAAATTAGTTAACAACATTGTTTTTAGGCTCAAATAACGGGCTCGGATTCAGCGATTAATTTTTACGTAGTATTTTAGATGGCAAATCAATGGAAAAAAATTACGTTACATTTAAATTCTGACGACGGATTCAGCGACCCATTTTTAGCTTATGCTCGCCCAGCACCGAATACGTAAAAACTTAAAAATTTAAGAGGCATCCATATAGAAAAATACGTAGTTTTGAATTTGTTAAAATTTAAAATTTTAGGTGGCAATCCTGTGGTAAATAAATTACATAATTTTTGAAATTTTGAAAACGGATTCAGTGACCCATTTGTACTAAGTGTTCGCCCCCCCGAATTCGTAAAAATAAAAAAAGTTTAGGTAGCAACTCTCTTTTTTAGCCTATAACCTTCACATTATCTACATTAAAAAAATCAACTAACTCGCATTTATTTATTTTTAAATCGTTAAAAACCTTAAATATAATTATAAAAAGTGCCCACATATTCAAAACTTGCGAGCCACGTTGTCCCTTTAGTTAAAGGAGCGATAAAGGAAACAAAAATTCAAATATACAATGAGCCTAACTACCGCGAAATAATTAAGGATTTCAATGCTAACAAAAAGAATTATTATACATACCAGCTGAAGAGTAGCAAAGGCTTGGTAGTAGATATAAAAGGCATCGAGTCCAGCATAGACTCAGCTGAAATAAAAGAAGCGCTTACTGATGCTGGATTTAAGATAAAAAGCATTTTTAATATCAGAAACAGAGATAAGCTTCTTCAGACAATCTTTAAAATTGAGCTCGAGCCAGTTACCGCAAAACTCAAGAAAAATGAGGTGCATCCTATTTACAGTCTTCAGTACTTATTGCATGGAGCCCTATATAAAGAAAAATATCGCGCAATGCTCAAATTGCCAAGAGTATGGTCACACTCGTTCTAATTGTACTTTACGTACAGTATGCGTCATATGTGGCAACTTACACTCGTCCACAGATTGTACCCTTCTGAAAACAAACAGCCAGGAAAAAAATGAAGCGACTGCGGTGGAAATCATACCGCTAACTATAGAGGTTGTCCTATTTATACCAAATTAAATACAAATTTGTCTAACGAAAAACAGCAGTTCAAAGACAATCAGTCCCTTCTGATTCAAATGTGCTTAACGCAGCACCCACTACCACCACAGTTCTTACTTAAAAAAAAAAAAATTGAATTCAATTAGAATTTGCCACTGGAACGCTAACGGCATTAGCCAACATAAACTTGAAATTAAAAGATTGTTAATCTCTATGATACCAATATTATGCTTATATCCGAGACTCACTTAACAAATAAAAATAATTTCTTAATCGAAGGATTTGTGTTCCATAAAACAAACCACCCTGATGGAAAAGCACAAGAATACTTATAAAAAATCGCTTAAAACACTATCCTTTAGAGGAGTTTGCTAAAGACTATTTACAAGCAACATCTATGTCTCTGCAATGTTTGTGCGAAAATATAACTCTGATCGCAGTTTATTCCCCCCCGAGATATCTTGTGTCAAGCCTGCAATTTATTGAGTTTTTTAATACACTTAGGAAAAAGTTCATAGCGGCAGGTGACTTCAATTCAAAGCATACGTTTTGATGTTCATGATTAGCAAATGCCAAAGGAAAACAACTATTTTCTGTCTTAATAAATAGAACAAACAATTTAGATTTTATATCTTTGGCCAGCCAACTTATTGGCCTTCTGACCCCCAAAAGATACCTGATCTCATGGATTTTTGAATATGTAAGAACATCGATGGTTAATCAGTTATAGTAGAAACAAGTTTTGATTTATCTTCTGATCAATCTCCCGTAATATTACACCAATATTAAGCCAAGTTCAACCAATGGAAAAATTATGGAGACTTACTTCAAAGCAAACAAATTAGCTGAAATACCGAGAGTACATTAGTAGTCACTTAGAGCTAAAACCCTCGCTAAAAAGCGGGAATGAAATTTATTCAGCTATTGAGAGCTTCAGTAATATTCTGACCTCAGCGGCTAAATATGCAACTCCTGTAGCCCAAACAACACAAACACCAACTCTAAAAAGGGTCTAAAAAGGGTCTGAAGAGCTTCTTAGAGAAAAACGAGAATTCTCTAAGGAAGAGAATGGCAGCAAAAAAGGTCTCCACAATAAGCACAAAACTACGGAAAATGTAATAGTATTAGTGTGCCCATCACTGATATAAAGATCCCAAAAGAATGTGAAGCGCCTTTGACAGGAAAAAATGGAAGATGGGCGAGAAGTGATGAAGAACGCCCTTGCTTTTGCTGAGCACTTAAAATGTGTGTTTTAACCAAATCTACCCAGTACAGTTCTGAGATTCCTAAAAAACCTACTCAACCGAGGGCTTTCCATTAAAAGTGAAGGGGTATTGACAGAATTATTAAAACAAAACTTAACCCTCCTTGTGGCTAGTTAGTATTTGCCTACGCGCTGTGGCTAGTGTAACGATATCGTCAAAGCCATTTTTTAACCCCTTCAAAAATAATTTTTGGCCAACATTTCCGTGACATGGCATGACATTCCACTCAGTTTTGCGCCAAAAATTTCGGAACAGTCGAAAACGAGCATATTTGAAATTTTTAGTCCAAAATTCACATCTCCGACCCTAATTGATATTAAGGAAAAATATTCTTGGGATCAAAGCTTCATATACATATATGTCTTCAAAAAAAACCTACCCAGATTTAGTCCCGTTCAAAAAACCATAATTATTTTGCAACTTGAAAATGGGTTTTTTTTCGAGTAAAAAAATTTAAAGAAATTTAAGGTTTTATTGGATAAACACCCCCCCCCCCCCTAGGGTAATTTAATGTTCAAAAAAGATATTTGGAGATGAAGTTTGTTTTTTATAAATAAATAAAAAAATTTCCAAAAAAAAAATTAAGGTTTTTGGTCGGGATAAAATTTGGGACAGTAAAAATATTAAATTTTTTTTGTGAAAAATTTTGAAAAAATTATTTTTGTATTCAATATCGATACTCCAACGTGTCGATAAGTAAGTAAAATTTGATCGTATATTTCAGCTGATCTTTTACTTTCTCCTCCTTTAGGGTTTCAGCCTAAACATAAAGTAATTTTTTCATATTTTTTTACTACTTTTTTCTACAAATAAATGTCAAACTAAAAAACACATGCTTTTTTATAATAACTGTTTGTTGTGTACACACAAAAACGTTTTTCAACGTTTTTTGTAGGCAAAAAAAAATTTTTATATGAAAAAAATACAAATTTCAGACACTTTTTTGGCCACAAACACGTGTTTTTTATGTTGCATTCATTTGTACATTAAAAAAAGTAACAAATATGTCAAAATTACTTCTTTTGGAGCAAAAATAACAACATTTTTTACTTACCAAAAATAGTAAAAAAAATCACGTCCTATGGCTACTGTAACGATTTCGTAGCCGGTCCAACTTTGCACTCACAGTACGGACAAACGGCTAAACCAAAACTGACGCGGCTTGAAAGGTGTTCATACAAAGGTTCAAAGTTTTTTTAGGAGGAGATACCAACCGTCATCCATTGCACATGTCTGAGATACAGCTATGTCATAAAAAGTTGAGTGAAGATATCGTTACACCAGCCACACGGAGGGTTAATACTAAGAAAGCACCGGGGTACGACCTTATTACTCCAAAAATGATAAAAGAGTCTCCAAGTATTGCTATTTAAATACTATAACATATATTTAATGCAATATTGAGGGTTGGGTATTTCCCAATGTCTTGGAAAATTTCACAGATAACCATGATGTCCAAACCTGGCAAAGACCCAACCAAACATCCTCTTACAGACCAATAAGTTTACTATCTATATTTTCAAAACTTTTTGAAAAATTACTGCTCACTAAGTTAGAGCCATATATGGAACAAATAAGAATTATCCCAAGCCAACAATTTGGCTTTCAAAAACATGGTACTATAGAGCAAGTGCATCGTGTTACAAATGAAATAAGGAAACCTTATGAAGAAAATAAGGAAAAATAAGAAAATAGAAATAGAAAATACTGTTCTGCTATTTTTTTAGATGTTTCTCAGGCATTTGATAGGGTGTGGCACGAGGGATCAATTTACAAAATAAAACTTTTATTACCAGTTTACTGCCATATAATACTAGAATCATATCTAAGTGATAGAAAATTTTGGGTCAAAGTTAAAACTTTTATTACATCTAATTTTCCAATTTCAGCAGGAGTTCCTCAAGGTAGAGTCCTCGGTCTAGTTTTGTATCTCATATTTACAGGGGATCTACTAACTAGCAATCGATTGGTCACTTCAACATTTGCTGATGATACAGCTATTTGAGCACCCATTCAAACCTATCAGTTACATCCAAAGACCTAAATGAGTATTTGGAAACGCTGGAAACATGGTTGAGAAACTGGAGAATAAGAATAAATGAGCTGAAAAGTACGCACGTTATATTTACTTTGTGAGCTAAAGCACGCCCTACAGTCATGCTCAATCAAATCTCTATTCTTCAAGGGAATAACGTTACATACTTGGGTATTCATCTTGACAGACAGTTAACTTTGTGAAAGCATATTGAGTCCAAGAAAGCCCAAATGAAAGTTCAAGGCTCGAATTGGAACATAAGGTACTGTTATACAATTCTATAATTAAACCAATTTTGAAGTACGGAGCGCAGCTTTGGGGAAAAGCCAGTTCTTCTAATGTTGAGCTAAATAGCGTTCACAATCGAAAATCTTACGAACTATTACGAATGCACCTTAGTTTGTAAAGAATGAAAATATCCACAAAGACTTAAACGTTCCTTTTGTTAAAAGCAGTCTTATTGCACTTAATCAAAAATACAAAGAACGACTTCAACATCATCCAAATTCTTTGGCTAAAAAACTTGTTCAAACCACAAATACCACGCAGCTCAAAAGATTGGATTAACCGTCATAGTAGACATAAATTATAACCGTTTTTTTTTCAAATTTTTGCACGTCTCACACAGCGCCGCTTGCATGGGCCAAAATTGATTTTTTTAAAAAATGGGATATGGAAAAAAATATTGATGCAGTTGTAATTAGGGGGATATTTCTATGTCAGTTTAGAAATTTTTTGCTTTTCTAATTTTTTAACAGCACTTTTTTAACAGGCTTACATTTATAAAGCTATGTATGTGTAGTTGAAAGTGTCTGTGAAGTTTCTGTATTCAGAAAAGCTGGTTTGAGCCTGTCTATATGAACTGTAGCGGTAGTGCTTTTTTTAAAAATTGTAAAGAATTTTGGTAAAAACCTGGCGAGGCCAGCATTATCCATGTCGAAATCGTCTCAAGTCGACTCAAACCTCCAAGTGGTGTTCCCTGGGCAACGGCAAACTGGCATCCGTCAGTTTGACGGCTAATTTGAGCGGCGGGTCGATCCATAGACCTTAAACATGGAATGTGCGCAGGGTTTGGGTCCCGCCACATTACTACTGCCCAATGAAAACTAAACCAGCCTCGGATAAGAACCCCAATTACGTTGACGACCACCGCAAACGAAAAACGGACAATGATTTACGGATATGCACCTGGAATGTCCGGACCCTTTATAGGGAAGGTGCCATTATCCAACTGGCGGAAGCCCTCAAAACAATACAATCTGACATCACCGCCATCCAGGAAATGCGATGGAAAGGGCAAGGCTGCTCTAAACAAGCACACTGCGATATCTACTACAGCTGCCATGCGGAGAAGCGCGAATTCGGATGTGGATTCGTCGTTAGCCGGAAACTACGCCACCTTGTTTCCCGGTTCACACCTGTGAACGAAAGATTGGCCACGATCCGCATCAAGGCAAAATTTTTCTACATAAGCCTTATTTGCGCGCACGCCCCGACGGAGGAAAAGGACGAAGCCGTCAAGGACGCTTTCTACGCTAGTCTTGAGGACGTATATGACCACCTTCCGGTCCATGACGTGAAAATAGTCCTCGGCGATTTTAATGCGAAAGTCGGAAGGGAAGGCATCTTTGGCCCCACTGTCGGTCAGTTCAGTCTTCACGAGACCTCCACAAACAACGGTCTAAGACTGATCGACTTCGCCGCGGCACGAAACATGGTAGTTAGTAGCACCAGATTTAAGCACCTCGACATCCACAAGGCCACCTGGCTGTCCCCGGATCAAAAAACGCGAAACCAAATTGATCATGTTGTAATCGACGGAAGGCATGCCTCTAGTGTTCTAGATGTGCGTACATTTCGGGGGGTCAACATTGACTCCGACCATTATCTTGTTGCAGCCAAGATCCGCATGCGATTATGCAATGCCAAGAACATACGCACAGGAATGCAACGAAAGCTAGATGTCGCTAAGCTGCAATTACAACGGACTGCCGAAGCCTACTCCGCTCAACTCTCGGTTAAGCTCAACCGACCAACCTCTGGACTCGACGACGCCGGCGGACTTTGGGCGCATATATCCCACTCCATGCGCGCTGCCGCTGAAGAAGTCATTGGTTTCCGGCGCCCGCAACCTCGGAACCAATGGTATGATCAGGAGTGTCGCATTGCGACTGCAGTAAAAAACGCCGCTTATAGAAAAACGCTGCAGTCAGCTGCAACGCGAGCCGTGCGAGAAAACTACCGCGAAAAGAGGAAGGAAGAGAGGCGCCTTTTCAGACGCAAGAAAAGAGAGCAGGAAAAGCGTGAGCGTGAGGAACTAGAGGTATACCAGGGCAAGAAGGATGCACGAAAATTTTATCAACAGGTTAAGCGTCTAACCCAAGGTTTCAAGCCCGGAGCATCCACTTGTAGAGACGAAAATGGAGATCTGAATACGGATACACAGTGTGTGCTTAGATTGTGGAGACAGCACTTCTCCAATTTACTTAATGGCGACGATTCCACCAATGCCGCCCATCGAGAGCACAGTGCAGTGCCACCAATCGACGATGACGGAGTGGAAGTATCACCACCTAGCCATGAAGAGGTTCGAGTTGCTATCCAACGACTCAAAAACAATAAAGCAGCGGGTGCTGACGGCCTGTCAGCTGAATTGTTTAAAACCGGCGGCGATGAATTGATGAGGCGCATGCATCAGCTCATCAGCTAAATATGGCTAGAAGAAAGCATGCCCGACGATTGGAACCTCAGTGTAATGTGCCCTATACTTTAGAAAGGAGACCCTACAATCTGCGCAAGTTATAGAGGTATCAGTCTTATTTCCATCGCATATAAGGTTCTCTCAAGCGTACTGTGTGAAAGATTAAAGCCAATTACAAAAACACTGATTGGACCTTATCAGTGTGGCTTTCGACCTGGTAAGTCTACCATAGACCAGATTTTCACGCTACGACAAATCCTGGAGAAAACCCACGAAAATCAAATTGACACACACCATCTCTTTGTCGACTTTAAAGCTGCGTTCGATAGCCCGAGAAGGGATTGCCTATACGCAACAATGTCTGAGTTCGGTATACCTGCAAAGTTGATTAGACTTTGCAGAATGACGTTGAGCAACACACGCAGCTCCGTCAAGGTAGGAAATGACCTCTCCGAAACCTTCAATACCGAAAGAGGTTTCAGGCAAGGCGATTCACTGTCTTGCGATCTCTTCAACATCATCATGGAGAGGATCGTACGAAAGGCCGGTGTGCATCGTAATGGCACCATTTTCTATAAAGGTGTCCAGCTCCTTGCTTACGCTGATGATATTGATATTGTTGGCAGAACCAAGAGAGATGTTACCGCTGCTTTCGCCGCTATCGAAAAGGAATCAGCCAAAGTGGGTTTGACGATAAATGAGGGTAAAACAAAGTATATGCTGTCTACAAACAAGGGAGCGCGGCGTTTAGACTCCCACGTTTCATCCGGCAGCTATAACTTTGAAGTAGTCAAGGAGTTTGTATACCTTGGCACCGCCATTAATACTAACAACGAAATCAGCCTGGAGATAAAGCGAAGAACAATAATTGCTAATAGGTGCTACTACGGGCTCAGTAAGCAACTAAGTTCCAGAGCCCTCTCTCGATCGACAAAACTAACACTCTACAAGACGCTCGTTCTACCTGTGCTGCTTTATGGCACTGAGGCATGGGTAGTTTCGCAAACTGACGCAGCCGCTCTGGGGGTGTTCGAGAGAAAAGTCCTTCGCAAAATCTTCGGTCCTGTTCGAGTCGGCGATGACTATCGCATCCGAATGAACCACGAGCTGTATGAGCTCTACGGAGACATTGACGTAGTTCGGCGTATAACTGTGCAGCGACTACGCTGGCCGGGTCATGTCCATCGTATGGACGACGAAGCTCCAGCGAAAAAGGTGCTCGAAGCGAGGGTCGCTGGTCAACGACGACGAGGGAGACCATGCCTCCGATGGATGGACCAGGCTGAGGAAGCCCTAACCGCACTTGGTGTATCCGATTGGAGAAGGCGCGCGCAAAGCAGAGGCGCCTGGCGAGAGCTGATGAGGTCGGTCGAAATCCGGACACGGGTTGTCACGGCCACCTAAGTAAGTAAGTAAGTAAGTAAAGAATTTTGGTGTCTTGCGATTCACCAGTTAATTCGTAAAATTAAAAATAAATAGTTGGCAACTCAATGATAAAAAAACTACAGAGATTTTAAATTCTGACAGCGGATGCGGTTTCAGTGACCTATTTTTACCTAGAGTTCGCTCACCAAATTCGTAAAAACAAAAAAATTTAGGTGGCAGCCCTAATTTTTTTGAGCCTATAAATAATGTCGCTTCATAAATTTCTACATTTAAAAAAAATCAACTAAATTTGTTGAAAATTACAGGCGGCAGAGGGAAACAGGCGCTTTTTTCCTCTTTATTTTATATATATAGATTTATATATATTAAGATAGATCGTTTTGTTCAGGGGTAAAAAAATTTTTTTGATACTCATTCTGAATTCTGGATTCAAGATGATCTTAAATCCAAAAGGATATCGAAATCAGTGCGACCGTATGCCCGCTGTTTTGATTTAAAAAAAGCGCTTTGCGTCAAAAATCAATGGGTGTTCACCATAAGTTTTTATCAATCTGAAATAACTACCCAAAAGTAGGATGCAAATGAAAGGTATCTCGGACCCCAAAGTTGTGAATGGGAAGATTGTTAGATTCAAGAATTTTTTTAATGCAATTTTTTCAGAATCCGGTCAAAATTTATTGTACTTTTCACAAAAAGCGCTATAAATCCGTTATTTTTAGGTAAATTTTAGAAAATTTAGTATTGTTCAAATCATATCAAATAAATAATTTTTATTTTACTACTTATAAACAACTATAAAAAAACTACCCGAAACTAAAACACAAACTTATTAATTTTAATGTTCAAATAAGATTATTTCAGAAAAATTGAGAAACATAAATTAATTAAAGAAGATTCTTAAACGATTTGTTTGACCACAACCACAAAATATATTTCACTTTTTGGAACTTGACATTTCCTTGTTTTGTAATTTTTGGAATCCTCCGTTTTGCTTCAGTTATCGTTAAAGGGCAAACACATTAGTGAACATGTTCGTCAAACGGCGGACAGTTTCAGTCGCTATTTAAGAAGCTAATTCGACAGTTCGTCGAACCTGTTGGCATGTTGTCAAAAATTGTTGAGTTTTTTCTTCAAACCAGCGTTGTGAATTAAAATTATGGCAAAAACCAACAAAAGTTATTCGCTTGTTTGACGAAAAGGTTACTTTAATTTGAACGCTACCTTTTTCCAACAAGTTGGACCGATCTTTTTATTTTTCGATCTTTTATTTGTGTGACAAGTTCGCTAATGTGCAACCCCTTTTATAAAGCAAGCCATACACTAAGCGAAAAATTGCATTTTAAAATTAAGCCTCGCACAGCCAAACCACTCCCTTGATATACTTCATATTTAGAACATATGTTAGCTAGGACGATTTTTGTGAAAAACAATCTTTCAAATATACTTTTCAATGAAAATTCACTAAAAAATAAATTCCACTATTTTGATTTTTTTTATATATATCAATATTACATCAAGTTTTTATATTTAGCGGAAGTTGGCAAGATAAACAAATAAGGATGACTTTAAAATTAAATATTAAGTCCACGTCAACACCGCAAATTTCTGAAAATACAATCTGCTGCTCAAAAGCACGACGTGCTGTATTTCCGTTATTGATGCTGCCATAACCTCCAGTTTTCCTCCATTGCTTCCTTTCCAAAAGAAGTTTTCTTATCGCTCTCACTTCTTATCTGCCATTTTTGAAGATTTTGCTTATATCCGGTGTGTAAAACAAATTCAAAAAATCTTATCCAACAATGTAGTGGACTGATTCCATATTTTAAGCAATCTTCCTTTGCGTAAAATTTCTCCGACTTATAATCAGTAATGCTCATGAAATCTCGTGGCGTAGCTCCGTAAATGGGACATTTTTGGGTAGACTTTGTATCGGTGAGAATTTTTAAAACCTTTCCATCAATTACTTTTAAAAATAGCTTACATTTTATCTCTATAATTTTATTCTCAGCTACTTCTACTATACGTACATACTACGAATGATTCCAGTTCTTCTATATTTTTTCTAATAGAACATTCTGCTTTCAAAATAGTTTCTTTTGTTTCCTTAACATATTCGAGTTTTAAAGGTCTGCAAAATCTTACAGATTGTGGTGTACGGTTATTCCAGATAATTTTTCCTGATGAGCATATTAACCGCAAACGAATAACTGTTGTTGCAAAAAGGGTTGAGTCTGAACCGTTTGAGCTGCCCGGTTCTGAGTAAGTTGCTTATAATTCGCGTGCCCAGTACAGCTATCAAATCCATAGCTCAAACTAACTTTGCGCTCAATTTGTCTGTTTTATTTTGTTTCATCAAACCTTCTACACTCATTTTGCAATTCAATAATTCGTTCAATGGTGTGTTTCAACAAATTTTCAGAGGTACTTTTGCACATTTACCAGACACAATTGAAGCACCAAGAGCAACAACCGGATAACTCCACTTTTTTCAAAAAATGTTTTTTGATGCAGATATTAAAAGAAAAAAATTCCGCGTAAGTTGGTGTAATGAAAATTCAACTATGACTCTAAAATATTCAAAAGCAGTTTTGAAATTCTCTTTTATTTCAAAACGGAGCAAGAATAAGACAACTCCTGTCTTATTCTGAAAGTGGAGTTATCCGGTTGTTGCTCTTGGTGCTTCAATTATCCCATCTGGTCTACATTTATCTTTTGCAATCGCAACTTCTCTATAAGAAGGATATATATCGCAGTTCCTTAGCTTATTTTCCATCTTTGTATTTAAGTACTGCTGTTTTGTAAATCCGTTCTCTAATAAATATGCTAAAGCTTCATTAATAGAAAACGGTATCGGCTTATATTCCTTAGTTTAGTAGTGTTTTTTTTTTTTTATTTTCTAGGCTCGGCTGGGGCTTTTGACGCAATGTTTAAGAACGGTTGCCAAATCTGTATTGCCGTGCTTGCGAGCCGAAGTGCTGGCTGCCAAAGCCATTAAGTCGCTTTCGTTATTAGTTGACTAACACAACTCTGACGCTTCTCTTCTTTTCCTCGATCTGATTTTTCATTGAAGGGTACACGAGGACGGTCACCTTTTGATTCTAATGTCAGTTTTTTTAAGTCAAGTGGTGTTTCTCCTCTTAACCAATCATCGAATTTCACCTTCAACGTTTTCAAACTTCTATTGGACTTTTCCCACTTTTTACTAATATTTTTGTTTATATTCTTAAATTGTTTCACTAAAATATAGTTGTCAGATTCCGTAATGTTTGCTTCTTGTAAAGTTTCTTTTAAATGATTAAGAAGTGATGGTTGCTTTGCTTTAGTTGGCCGCTCTGCATGCCATATATGAAATAAAGCTGAATTTTTCAGCTGGTACTTATCTAAAAAAAAACAAAGTGTTCAACAGCGGCAGAGAGCTGCAGATGAAATAAACTAATTCCTGTTAAGAATTGATGCTTTTAACAAGTAATGTTTATTTAGTACCGTGTGGTGCAACTTTTTTATATGCTTTTATAAATGGATTTCTAGTAGTTCACACTCACATTTTAAAGAAGTTAAGGATATCAAATTTTTTCGAAATTTATTGCAATTAACAAATAGTTTTAACCGACTTCAAAAAGGAGGAGGTTCTCAAGTTCGTCGGTTACTCTGATTTTTTTTTCTTTTTTTTTTTTAAATGTATGTACATCGATAACTCCTACACCATATATCTGATTGCCGTAATTTTTGGGGAACAGATAGATATCATAAGCATGGAGGTGCCCATAAAAAAGTGGGAGGTATTCGAGAACTGGGCGTGGCAATTACAGATCTCGCAATACTAGATACTACTGTATCTCGAATAATATTGAAACTAGGGTACTGCAATTTAGTGTAGGGGTAGGCACAATTATTACAAATTATGGTCAGTAAAGTGGGCGTTATTCGACAAATGGGAGTGGCAATATTAGAAAAAGAGTATATCTCGAATAATATTGATACTATGGTACTGCAATTTGGTATAAGGGTAGGCATTATTAGTAAAAATTACGGTGAATAAATTGGGCGGCTTTCGACTACTGGGCGTGGCAATATTAGAAAAACAGTGTATCTCGAATAATATTGACACTAGGTACTAGTGCCTACTACGCCTACTTTATAATATTGACACTTCAATAAAGTAGGCGTTATTCGATAAATGGGCGTGGCAATACTAGATAAACACTATAGCAGTTAATATTGACGCTGGGGTACTGAAATAAAGTACAGGGGTAGGCACAATTATTGGAAATAACGACCAAAAGTGGGCGATTATTTAACAAAGGGGAGTGGCAATATTAGAAAAACACTATATCTCGAATAATATTGACACTGGGGTAATAAAACTCGTTACAAGAATGGGTATAATAATTTCAAAAGATGTGACATCTAATTAAAATTTAAGAGGCAGATATTTGAAATATCCAACAAACTTTCAGAATTTAATAGAACAAATTTTTTCGGAGCAATGGTATTTATGTTGCTTATACACTTTTTCGAAAATTTATTATATTCTCTAAAAAGGAAGAAATAAAAATTTAAAAAAAAAACAACCGACTACAAAATCACTACAAAGTAAAAAATAATTTTAAAAATACTTTTCCTTTTAATTTCTTGGTCATATTTGATAATTTATTTAAACATATTTTTATATACGAAATCTTATTATCTTTGTTTTTTTCTTATTAGTTTTATTATCGTAAATATATTAATGTCTTGATGAATACAAATGCTTTGAAGTTGGCGCTTCTGATTAAAAGTCTATTTATAATAGCGCCGACCTTAAAAGCTTTTGTATTCATCAAGAAATTAATATATTTATGATAATAAAACTAATAAGAAAAAATTTAAGATAATAAGATTTCGTATATGTATAATAATATGTTTAAATAAATTATCAAATATGACCAAGAAATTAAAAGGAAAAGTATTTTTAAAATTATTTTTTACTGTGTAGTGATTTTGTAGTCGGTTGTTATTTTTTTTTTTAATTTTTTGTAATGCACTTTATTACTTACTGTTAACATTTGCTATATAGATTTTTTTTCACTTGTAATTATAAATAACAAATATTTGCTTTCAATTCTAATTGCACACCTGCTGCTTAGCAAAGACAAACTTAACATCAGACAGCAATCCCACGATAAAAAGCAAACAGTTTAGCCGTTATAATACAAAAACAAGTATTAATATGTGATATTTGGTGTATGTATATTGTACTCGTAAGAAAAGTAAAAGTGTTGCCTTTAAGGGAGCACTAAAATGGAGAAAATGTGGGCTTTGGCCGGAGAATGTGGTATTTTTACCCATAGTGCACTGTTGTACTTGTTGTAAAATTCTCGAATCTAACAATCTTTCTATTCACAACTTTGGGGTCCTAGATACCTTTCATTTATGCTCTACTTTCGGGTAGTTATTTCAGATTGATAAAAACTTACTGCGAAGAAACTGCTGATTTTGGGCGAAAAAGTGATTTTTTTAAATCAAAACCGCTGGCAGACGGTTCAACCGATTTCGATATCCTTTTGGGTTTAAGATCTACTTGAATCCAGCTCCCAGAATATGAGTATTGAAAAAGTGTTTTCTTTTTTGACCCACCTTAATATACAGGGTCCGCCATCTAACGTTTTTTTTTTTTCAACTAGTGCTTATTTCGTGAATGGTAACACTTGAACGAACGTATATTCGCATATTCGCTGAACGAATATGGTTGTCTATACGCTTGAACAACGCTGGGAAATATTGCCTGCGATCGAATTACAGAAGAAGCCGATTTTGCCAAAAAAATTATCTTTTCAGATGAAGCTCATTTTGATCTTGGCGGGTATGTAAACAAGCAAAATTGTCGCATTTGGGGCTCAGAAAACCCGCACGGATACATTGAAAAGCCGATGCACCCAAAACGAGTCACTGTTTGGTGCGGATTTTGGTCCAGATACATAATTGGGCCATTTTTCTTCGAAAATGAGCAAGGAGTGTCCGTTACAGTCAATGGCCATCGTTATCGGGCCATGTTGAACGAATTTTTGTTCACAAAAATTGAAGAGGAGGATATTGGCAACATTTGGTTTCAACAGGACGGCGCTTCGTGCCACACAGCCGAAGCTACACTCGATGTTTTGCGCCCTGTTTTTGAAGATCGCATTATCAGCCGCAGAGCTGATGTCGTTTGGCCACCTCGGAGCTGCGATTTGACACCGTTGGACTATTATTTGTGGGGTGCCCTCAAAGATAAGTGTTACGCCGACATGCCAGAGACAATTGACGCTTTAAAGGACAATATTCGTGAAGCCATTGGTGAAATACAGCTGCACACAATCGATAATGTGCTTATAAATTGGACCAATCGTGTAGGCTACTGCATGGCCAACCGAGGCAGCCATTGGAATGAAATTATTTTCCATTATTAACCGGAAGGTTTGTACATTCAAATAAAAAAAGAAATTTGAGAAAATATTCTGTAGTTTTTTTTTTGCATTTTCAAAAAAAAAAAAAAGTTATTTGGAGGACCCTTTATATAGATTAATATGTTATACAGAATTCTCCTTAACACAACTCACTATGAAATAAAGCGAAACACTTTGCCAAGGTTTTGCTGCTTTGGATATGATAAATGCTTTTTCTCGCTGTTATCAATTGTTTTGTTTTTATAAAACGAACAACATCGTGTTCTGGTAAAGTAGGGACAGGCACAAATCTGACTCATGCTGTGACTACGTGTAAGCAGCGAGCAAGCAGCGTGCGTAATCAATTGTTTGATGAATTCGGGGATGAATCGGATTGCGGGACGCAAAATTCTTAGAGCACACTTGAGATTGTGTTAGTGTAGAAAAATATGCGTGTTCCTTGAATATATGATGAAAAAGAGTACGAAAAGTGTACGAGATTGTACACGGTATAAAATTTTATTTGTTTGTAAAATAATAGCTACATTTTTTAACACGCGACACTATTTTAAAAATATTTTTTGAACAGACCACACTATTTCAAAAGCGACCCAGAGTCAAAATTAAAAAATTTTTCTTATTTTTTTATTAAAAATCATTGCTTCTTTGTTTGAAGATCTCTAACAATTTGTGTGTTAAAACAAATCAAATCTCAAACAATATTTATATATTTTTATGTTTGTTTATTTGCATTTATCATTTTCCCATGTTCCCATCGCTGTCCCATTATGAAATTTTGTGAACTTTTAGCTGAAATATATACAAACCACATAAAAAGAATTTAAAGTGGATTATCTTTTTTATTTAAGAAATTTAAAACGTTAAAAAGGGGAAAGTTAAGTTAAAAAATTTAAAAAGAAATGTATACTTTAAAATTTTTTAGAATTTCTTTTTTTTTTATGGAATTGTAAAAAACTCCCAAAATGATTCCCTTCAGACAAGAAAACTGTCTGTCTGTAAAATAAACAAAAATTTGTAATTCCTAAAAATAACGGCATGGCGCATTTCATGGAGTGTCATAAAGATGTAAAGTTGAAAAATTTCTGCACAAAAACATATGCCAGTTTTATTTTCAGCTAAAAACATATTTGTAATTTTCGCTATTAGTCTGGCTTTTTATATGTCCGTCTGCTTATCAGTATTTCACATTTTCCGTTTGTCAGTCTGTGTAATTTTGGTAACACTATGACACAAAATGAGGGGCATGGTCTCGGGGGTAAACCAAATCATCCTCAAACGACAGTATGTGACATCAGTAACAAAAGCCTTAATCTCTTTTTCCACCACTACGTCACAATTATTTTTTACAGTGATTTTAAATTTGCATTTTTTGGTCAAAAATCAAATTAACCAATACGAAAAATGATATGTTAAGCTTAACTCAGGGTGGTTCTTGTCTTCTGAAACATATATATTAATAATATAACTAATATTATCCGGGAAATATGTTTTTGGAACTTTTAACCCTCTATCTCCTACCAATATGGGTTATTTTGGCCTTTTTTTGAAAAATCCCTTAAAGTCAATTTTGTAGGGAGGTAAAGGGTTAAAACCTTCCATTAATATATTCTCCAGAAAATTTCATGAAGAGTCATCCAAGAGAGGTAACATCTACGAGTCAAAGGTTACACGTAAAAAACGAAGTGAAAAGAAAATAAATGTATTTTGAAGCAATTATTACACCGTACGATTTGCGATGGTTAATATCTTTAATTTTTCATATTATAACGGTACGGTGTAATGGTATAATGCTGTAATAATATCCGTTATACTGTATAAATTAAATTAACAAATTGCGTAAGTTGTATCAATACGGCTTAGCTACAAAATTCAAATTACATGGGTATTGAGTAATATAAGTGAAATAGTGAAAGGAAGAGTCGCGATCTTTTTTTCGAAAAATTTGTTATTACAATGGAGTTTTGCAGAAACTCAAATAAATTTTGCTATATCTTCGGTCATTTCCCACCATCCTGATGCAGTCAAGGTAATTCCAGTCAGAAGTTCATAATAGCATATGAAAAATACTATGACCAAAAATTTATTTCTAATGTTACATGGGTGCCACAAACAATTTGCAAGAGTTGCTTCGATTACTTGTTAGAATGGTTACATCACAAACGTACCAATGGAACATGATCGATTAAACTGTTATGCGTGCGTGAATTCTGTGTGTGGATTACATAAAAAAACATGTCGAAATTTAAATATAAAAGTGTTCCCAGCGCTCAAATGAATTTTTTACTAATGAAGCCATGTCCATTCTGACAAGGAAGAACAGTCTGTGTACAATCCTGTTCCCTCAGATATTAGTTCACCAGTTCTGATTACGCAGGCAAAATTGGGTTTAATTGTAGCAAAACTCCAGTTAACACAACGGAAATCAGAGGAACTTGAATCATTTTTAAATGCGCACAATTTGTTGGCACCAGATACTAAAGTTAGCGCATATCGCAAGCGTCAAGCGGACTTACAAAAGATGTTTTCAGTTAATTGTGCAAAACATACTCGTACTGTGATGATGTAAATGCTTTAATGGCTTCAATGAACATTAAACCCAAATCAGAAGAGTGGAGGTTATTTATCGACAGTTCCTCAACAAGTCTAAAAGCCGTGCTAAATCGAATTTACTACCTTCTATCCCAATTGCAAATTCCACCGAAACGAAAGAAACATATGACATTTTAAAAACTATTTTGGAGTCAACTGATTACGCAAAGCATAAATGGAAAAATTGCTCCGATTTAAAAGCAGTCACTATGCTTTGTGGTATGCAAAGCAGATATACAAAATTATGTGTTTCTTGTGCGACTGGGATAGTAGGCTCAAAAGAAACCAGTATAAAACGAAAAATTTGTGTATGAGAAGTGAAAGCAGTAAAGGATTTTGTAACGTTGTTCGTGAGGCACTTGTCCAGAAGGAAAAAATTTTAATGCCACCATTGCACGTCAATCGGCATCGTTAGAAGCTTTATCAAAACGAAAGCTAAAAGCGAAAAAATTTTACCATTTCGTAAGTAAACATTCCCTCGTCTGAGTCCAGCTAAGCTAATTAATGGTAAATATGCATTCAACAATACCATCTCATATTCTATCCAGATTTAAACTATTTTTTTCTTAATTCTTTTTTAAGGCTTCATGGGTACTAAACGGCCCAGATATAAGGAAGCTAATGAAGTCCGAATTATTTAATGGAGCCTTAGTAGGTGATGAGCTGATTGAATGGAATGCAATAACAAGCGTTATAAGTGGTCTTCTAGGTAAAAAACGCTCTAATACCTAAAAAAGGCTGTAACAGAGATGTTGGATGCGTTCGAGAAACTTGGCGTCAATATGTCGTTAAAAATTAATTTCTTACACTTCCATTTGGGCTATTTGAAAGACAACTGGGTACGGAATCAGATGAGCAAGAGGAACAATTTCATCAGGTATCCTTACCATTTGAAATGAGGCTAAATTAAAATTTACTTACGACTCAACTCTTTTGTACCAGATGTTTTTTTTCCTTTTTTACAGATATTGAGGAAAGACAACACCAGATGCAGTGAAGAAGAATTTCAAGAAATCCATATGGATTTCTTTGAATTATCTGATATTCCATATCATACCAGTGATAATGAAATGGACATTATATAAAAAAAATTAAAATATAACATACAAATCAATTTGCTTTTATTTCATTCTGGTTTTAACGTGTAACCTATGACTCGAAGAGGTTACTTGCCTTGGTTAATCCTTAATAAAATTACTTGGACAATATATTAATGGAAGGTTCTAACCCTTGACCTTCCTACAAAATTGACTTTTACTGATTTTTTAAAAACAAAAAGCCGAAAATGCCATATACTGGTAGGAGCTAGAGGGTTAAAATGTTAAAAAAAAAATATTGCTCGAAAATATTAATAACGTTTCCGAAGACAAAACCTACCCAAAGTTAATTTTAACATATAATTTTTCATATTGTTTAATTCAAATTTAAAACCACTGTAAAAAAATAATTGTTACGTAGTGGTGTAAAAAGGGATTAGGGCATTTGTTACTGATGTCAAATACTATCGTTTGAGATTGGTTTGGTACACCCCTGAAAATGTGTGTTGCACTGTGTAATCCGTCCACTACACTTTTTTTAATTTTCCAGTATAAGTCAGAGCACAAAAAAAAAAAATCACTTAATGCCTTTAAGATTTCTGCAAAATACTGCCTTAGCACTTCTTTGTTTTCAGTGATCTTTATAGCAACCGTAAGAGCGAGAGAATGCTGTTGTGAAAAGCAAGTGCTGCATATCCAGTATATTATGAAAATTGTTTATAAAAAGGGAGTTTCTATTTTAGGTTACTACCAGCAGTTATAAAATTGCTTTGGAAAAATCAAGGTATATTTAGCAATGTAGCTTCGTCTCGGAACAGTGGGTACAGAAGCTGTCAAATATAAAGAATTATATAATTTGATAATTTTGTTATTTGTTTTGCTTTTATTCGTAAAAACCTGATTTCGACAGGTGCTATACCCACCACAAGAGAGAATTTTAACTACTAACACTACTTTATCTTATTAAACCATGGGAAAAATAAGTTCTTGGCTTATTTGCAAGGGTTTTTCAAGACCATGCCTCTACTATAATTCTACATCTGCCAGCGAACATATTTTTAACTAATATTTTTTAGAACTGAATCACAAAAATAAATATATTCTTTTACTTTGCGCATAACTACTTAAAAGCAAGTATTGCACACAGGCATGTATGGAATTATAAGCATGGTTAAATAAAAAGAAAAAACGAAATTGCTATTCCAGCCCTGGAAAGGACTTTGACCGAGCTTCTTATGATCAATTGTGTTACGTGAGTTGTGAAATGTTTGAACACAAATGATCGAGAACTGGACCTACATGTTTTATGCCGACTCCGAACGGCTTATGTTCTCAAGAAGCTTTTCATGGCAGTTTTTTCAAATATTATATAGTAAGATTATAAAATCGGGGTATCAATCTTATTTACATCTTATAGAGGGTTCTCTCAAGCGTACTGTGCGAAAGATTAAAGCCGCTCTATAAGAAAAACGGCACGTAAGCGTAGTGCAGGCGAAGTAATTTTCGCATATAAAACTTCGAAAACGAACCGATTTTGCGATACGAAAACGTGCCGTATATGTAAAGTTTGGAATAAGAGAATTAGACAAAAAAAGTAGTCATTTGAATGTCTTGGAACTACAACGCCAAGGCGTTGCAAAAGCGGTACGTCTTATTGTCTTATTTATATGTACGGTTTCGGACCTTATCAGTGTGGCCTTCGACCTGGAAAATCCACCATAGACCAGATTTTCACGCTACGACAATTCTTGGAAAAAACCCACGAATGTTTAATTGACACACATCATCTATTTGTCAATTACGAAGCTGTTTTTGATAGCCCAAGAGGGGATTGCCTATATGCAACAATGTGTCTGAGTTCGGTATACCTGCAAAATTGGTTAAACTTTGCAGGATGACGTTAAGCAACACATGCAGCTCCGTCAAGGTAGGAAATGACCTCTCCGAAACCTTCAATACCGAAAGAGGTTTCAGACAAGGCTATCTCTCCTACATCATTATGAAGGGGATCATACACAAGACCGATGTGCATCGTAATGTCACCATTTTCGACAAAGGTGTCCAGCTCCTTGCGTATGCTGATAATATTGATATTGTAGGCAGAACCACGGGAGATGTTACCGCTGCTTTCCATGCTATCGAAAAGGAATCAGCCAAAGTGGGTTTGACGATAAATGAGGGTAAAATAAAGTATATGCTGTCTACAAACAAGGGAGCGCGGCGTTTAGACTCCCACGTTTCATCCGGCAGCTATAACTTTGAAGTAGTCAAGGAGTTTGTATACCTTGGCACCGCCATTAATAACAACAACGAATTCAGCCTGGAGATAAAGCGAAGAACAATAATTGCTAATAAAGCTACAACGGGCTCAGTAAGCAACTAAGTTCTAGAGCCCTCTCTCGATCGACAAAATTAACACTCTTCAAGACGATCGTTCTACCTGTGCTGCTTTATGGCGCTCAAGCATAGGTAGTTTCGTAAACTGACGCAGCTGCTCTGGGGGTGTTCGAGAGAAAAGTTCTTCACAAAATCTTCGGTCCTGTTCGAGTCGGCGATGACTATCGCATCCGAATGAACCACGAGCTGTATGAGCTCTACGAAGACATTGCCGTTGTTCGGCTTATAACTGTGCAGCGACTACGCTGGCTGGGTCGTATCTATCGTATGGACCACGAAGCTCCAGCGAAAAGGTGCTAGAGGCGAGGGTCGTTGGTCAACGACGACGAAGGAGACCATACCTCCGATGGATGGACCAGGCCGAAGAAGCCCTAACCACACTTGGTGTATCCCATTGGAGAAGGCGCGCGCAAAGAAGATGCACCTGTCTAGAGCTAATGAGGTCGGCCGAAACCCGAACACGGGTTGTCATCACCACCTAAGTAAGTAAATAAGATTATAAAATTCCCTTTTTTTTATCAATTGGATGCAACATTGATTTTGAACTGCTCTGAACACAATGAGCGCAATTATGATTTTTGCAATGCAGGCTCAAAGACTAGGGCTGCCAAGTCACTTTATTTTGGTTTTTAAAACAAATATTATATTTTTACTAAAAGATTTTAATATATAAGTAATAATGTAAGTAGTCCAACTTTATACCGTTACTGATCAAATTAAGAATATTGTTATAATTTATGATTACATATTATTATAAGAAATGTATGAAACATTTACCTATTAAACAACTTACTGTCATACACTATAGATGTTCGTTTGTTGGATCGTAAAAAATAAATGTTCGTTCGTAGAAAATAGACGTTTGTTCATTCGTTCGTAGAAAATTGATGTTTGTTTGCTCGTTCGTACAGTCTTATTTATAATGGTAAATTTAAGCATTACGTTGGAATGTTTGTCCGCTATTTCTTTTTCTCTTTGTCTGCTATCTCTTTTTCTCTTTTGTAGAAAACCAAAAAAAAATATTTTTTTCGTTCGTTCGTTCGAAGAAAATTGATGTTCCTTCGATCGTAGAATATAGTTGTCTCAATATAATTGAAAACATTAAGATAAGTAGCTTACTGGGTTGGATTCAGTACAATTTTACTTTTTCAGTACAATTTTACTATAAAAAGTACGTAAGTACCACGAAGACATTTAAAGTACATTTTCATACACCTTATCTTCGTCATATCGACTTTCTTTGCTTTTTTATGTTTCATAAGGTTTTCAGTGCCTTTTTGTGCATTTTTGCAACCATGCTTACAGCACATTGAAACGCACTGCCACCCTGATCAATATTTACAGAATTTCACTGGGTGTTTTATCAAGTTCACATTAGGTGTGTTTCCGCACTCTACACTGTGTAAGATTTGTGTAAGTTCAAACTGAGAGAGTAAAAATGAAATGTGAGAATAGTTGCAAAAGTACGGAAACAGCTTCTAGTAAGTTTCAAGCACAAAACAGCTGTTTGTGACTGCAGACATGTCAAACGTAAATTGCGCCGATTAAAATTATCGTCAGTTTGTTTGTGAAGTCGATGCTTGTTCTTCTTGGTGCTTGTTCCTACTTTACTCGGAGTCTGGAGGTCTAGCAACTTCTGTGCACTCTCTGTGTGCTCGAGAGAGCAGTTTTTTGCTTGTTTTTTCTTCTCCCATTTTAAGCACAGAAAGTACGGAAACAGAAAATAGTGTCCCACAAGTTACACAGGTTGAGTACTGTAATACACCTATTCTTTAGCTAATGTTGAGAGAATATTTTTGATCAAAAATTTAATCAAAACAATGTGCAAAACTCGTCTGCTTGTTGATTCAGTTTCTTATTTAATTAAAACAAAATATTTGTTTAAAGCAACTGGACAACGTTGCTATCAGAAAACTCCACAAGCGTACTTGAAGTTAAAGCCTTTGTAAGTAAAGGGTGATTTTTTAAGAGCTTGATAACTTTTTTTTAAAAAAAAACGCATAAAATTTGCAAAATCTCATCGGTTCTTTATTTGAAACGTTAGATTGGTCCATGACATTTACTTTTTGAAGATAATTTCATTTAAATGTTGACCGCGGCTGCGTCTTAGGTGGTCCATTCGGAAAGTCCAATTTTGGGCAACTTTTTCGAGCATTTCGGCCGGAATAGCCCGAATTTCTTCGGAAATGTTGTCTTCCAAAGCTGGAATAGTTGCTGGCTTATTTCTGTAGACTTTAGACTTGACGTAGCCCCACAAAAAATAGTCTAAAGGCGTCAAATCGCATGATCTTGGTGGCCAACTTACCGGTCCATTTCTTGAGATTAATTGTTCTCCGAAGTTTTCCCTCAAAATGGCCATAGAATCGCGAGCTGTGTGGCATGTAGCGCCATCTTGTTGAAACCACATGTCAACCAAGTTCAGTTCTTCCATTTTTGGCAACAAAAAGTTTGTTAGCATCGAATGCTCGAAAAAGTTGCCCAAAATTGGACTTTCCGAATGGACCACCTAAGACGCAGCCGCGGTCAACATTTAAATGAAATTATCTTCAAAAAGTAAATGTCATGGACCAATCTAACGTTTCAAATAAAGAACCGATGAGATTTTGCAAATTTTATGCGTTTTTTTTAAAAAAAAAGTTATCAAGCTCTTAAAAAATCACCCTTAAGTTAATTGAATTCAAGTACATATCCAAAATTAAAAAAGCAAGCTTTAGCCTGCTTACAAATATACCAAACAATTACAAGTCATATCCCTGCTTTCTCGTTGGCTTGGCTTGTTGAGGCTTACTATATCGGGTAAGAGTTGAAAAGCTTGAAAAGACCTGCAAAAGTTTAGTAAGCTCGCAAGTAGTAACAAGTAATTAATTGAATTTAAAGCAAGTATCCAAAAAATTCAATGAGCTTGTTTTGGAAAATCTTAAGCGTATTAAGACTTTCAAAGGATTTGTGGACTCCGTGGTTGGCCGTTTAAGGGGGTAGCTGATATCGAAATTGATGTAAAAATTAAAAATTCAAGATGGCGAATAGAGTTGCCACCTAATTTTTTTGTATTTTTGCGAATTCTTGTTATTTTTAAATTCTGACAACGGATTTGATTTCGAATCTAATTTCACAGTTCTTAAATTTAAGATGGAGGATAGATATGTCACCTAAATTTTTACCACAGTATTGCCACCTAATAAAAAGTATTTTTAAGAGTTTTAAACATCATTTGACAGTATTAAGGATTCTCTGGCTTCGAATCTGATATCAGAATTTAAAAAATCAAGATGGTTAATAGTATTGCCACATAACATTTTTTTATTTTGATGAATTCTGTGCTGGAGCAAACACAAGGTTTAAAATGGGTCGCTGAATCCGAATCCGTTGAAATGATTTCAAACTTGTGTAATTTTTTTAAAAGAGTCTGTATGTATTTTCAAGAGTTTTAAACATCGTTTAACAGTGTTAAGCGGTCGCTGACCTTGAATCTGATATCAGAATTTAAGAACTCAAGATGGTTAATAGTATTGTCACCTAAAACTTTTTATTTTCACGAATTTGTTGCTGGAGCAAACACTAAGTAAAAATGGTTCGCGTTTATCCGAATCCGTTGCCAAACTTTCAGAATTGTGTAAAATTTTTTTTATAGCAGTATTGCCACCTACCAAAATGTATTTTTAAGAGTTTTAAACATTAGTCGAGTAACAAAGAAATGTTTCACGAATAGACGCGTTTTTTCGGAGTCTGCAATTAAACGTTGTGTTCATTGGTATTTTTGGATCTTCTAACTTCAGTTTTTCCACTACTTATACTGTGCTAAATATCGTATCGAAACGCTTTTTATTTTAAACAACATACAAAGTGCACAAGTTTTTATTTTAAATAAATAAATAATTAACATGTCGAATGCAGCTAAAATCACCCGAAGTGCTACCATCGGCCGTAAACTTACAGTCCCTGTGACCCCCCACGGCATCAGCAATACTCGATCGGATGATTCATCGACTGCGGCTACACCTATTCTTACTGATGCAAGTCTGAACACTAAATATCTTATGCAGATAAGAGAAAGTATTGTGGAACAACTAACAGAAACTATTAATGCGTCTGAGGGAAGAGTAATGCAGAGGATTGGTTAGGTATCAGCGGAGCTTGCGAACATCAAATCAACCATAAGGAATGTTATTGAAAGAGTCACGGTGGTTGAGGCGGCATGCGCTGAATTGAATGTTATTAAAGAGGACATAATAGAATTGAGAAAGCAAATTCATAACCGCCAGAATGAGAATAGAATAGAAATCTCCAGCTCGCCTACGCTGAATGATGAAGTAAGAGCACTTAAATTTCAAATTGAAACATATGAAAATGATGCTGTCTCAACTGATGTCATCATTAACGGACTCTGCTTTAAGGCTAATGAGAACCTTGCTGAGATGTTCGACAAAATATGCTCTTTAGTAAAGTGCAACACGGTTAGGCTGCGGAATATTTTTAGAGTACGCGCCAAAAACAACAGCAATAACTCTCCGATTATTCTCAAACTGTCTTCATCTTATGAGCGCAATAGTTTGTTGAAAGCTGTCACTGCGTTTCGCAAAGCTAACAAGCGGCCGTTATTACTCAGTGATATTGGATATGGTGGGGGTGGGTCGCTTTACTTACACGAAAGCTTGACCAAAACAAACCGCGCTTTGTTTCTTTATGCAAACAAACTCAAACGTGAGAACCGTCTTGTTGCTGTGTTTTCCTTGCGTGGCAATGTTTATGTTAGAGCTACCCGTGATGATGAGGCGAAGCTGGTTCACAACAAGGAGAACGTTGATTGCGTCGCTGGAACTTGAGGCTGTACACAGTAATTTAGTTTATTTTTACAATTGTGAAGTAATTATATTATTGTTATTATAAAATGTTAATCTGCTTATTTCTAAGCAAATTTTCACTTCTTCTTTCTTTCCCTTTTGTAATTCTTCTTTATGTGTACCTTGCAATGTTTAACTATTTTTCATTCTTTCACTACAGTAACTCTTTTTATCGTTTAGTCTCTTTGTCTGTATCTAAACCTTGTTTAAAGTTGACTATAGATTATATTAATTCTAATTCGTTCTGATGGATTGTCTGATGGTGCTACTGGCAACTATAAAGCTTTAATTCATGTTTTATGTAAACAATTTGACGGTTTAAATGTAATACATTTTAATGCTCGTAGTTTAAATGGAGTTAAACTTGATCAAGCAAGGTATGTCTTTGAAAACTCGTCTGTTGATGTAGTATGTGTCTCTGAAACATGGTTCAAAAGTGACATTCCTGATTCTTTTTATGATTTTAAGGGTTATAGACTTTTCCGTAATGACAGATGTGAAAAAAGAGGTGGTGGTGTGGCAATTTATTGCAAATCCAGTCTTAATGTAAAGTTTGTAGATAAATTTAGTGAAGTCTGTGAATACATTAATGTTGTAATATTTGACAATAATAAAAAAATTTTAGTCTCATGTGTGTACAACCCTCATAGATGCAATAGTCCTGAGCCATTTTTTTCAAATATTACTACAAAAGTCATTGATTATGATTTCTTTATAGCGTGTGGTGACTTTAATATAGACTTATTGCGGAATAACTCTGCCACTGACAATTTTTATTATTTGTCGTCAATGAGCGGCTTAGATTTAACTAACGTTGGTACTCCCACTCGTTACATGCATAATTGTGAGCCTAGCCTGCTTGATATTTGTTTAGTTTCTGATAGCTCTTTTGTGTTGAAATTTTACCAAATCGGGTTTTTGTCTGACCATGACCTAATATTTTGCTGTCTCAATATTAAAATAAGAAGAAAATCTCATGTCAGCTTCTCCTATCGCGACTATAAATCAATTGATTCAGCTGCACTAACTTATGACTTAGCTGGCATAAATTGGTCTGACTGCTGGTTGTATAGTTCGGTTGATGATAAGCTTGGAGTATTTATGAATACACTTAACTTTCTACTTAATCGGCATGTTCCACTGCGTTCAATTCAAATTTCAAATAGTTCGTGTCCTTGGTTTACCAATAGTGTTATGTCCGTCATAAAAACAAGAAATAAGCTTTACTGTAAATGGAAAAGAAATCGAACAAATGATAATTGGGATATCTACAGAAGAGCTCGAAATGCAGCAACCCTTAGGATTCGTCAGGCGAAGACAAACTTCTTTAATTCTAAGCTAAATTCTACCTTGAGCTCCAAACAATTATGGCAAAATTTAAAAAAATATAGAATATTCAGCAAAGAGCCAAGTGCATGCAATCTTGACCCAGCGTTACTTAATAACTTCTTTTTGGAAAATGGACGCCCCAGTTCTGCTAATACTTTGAGAAATAGTGAGTTATCTTTTCAATCAAGTAATTTTCTCTTTCCTTCTTTTGAGTTCACCCCTGTTAGCGAAGACTATGTAGGCAAATGCATAATGAAGGTTAGTTCTAATGCAGTGGGGATTGATGAAATGCCAATCAGGTTTATTAAACTAGTAGTATGTGCAATTGTAGCGCCTCTCACTCACATTATTAATCACTGTATAACCTCTTCATGTTTCCCCGAATTATGGAAATTAGCCACGGTTATGCTTGTTGCTAAAAGTTCTCCTGCTTCTGATCCCGAGGATTTCAGACCCATTAGCATTCTTCCTGCTCTTAGTAAGGTTTTTGAACGAATAATGTCCAATCAAATTTCTGAATACCTAAATGTAAACAATCTTTTATCGCCGCTTCAGTCTGGGTTCCGGACTGGTCACAGCTGTGGGACGGCAGCGATGAAAATTATGGATGACATAAGAATATCTTATGATAAGAACTTTACAACTCTTCTTTGCCTCATTGACTTCGCCAAAGCTTTTGATTCGGTCAACCACAATCTGCTTTGTTACAAGCTTAAGCATTTGTTTAAGTTTAGTGATAGTGCGGTTAAACTTTTATCTAGTTACTTAGAGGGCAGAATGCAGAGGGTAAGAGTTGGTAATAGTTACTCGTCTCTACAAACAGTTTCTGCTGGGGTTCCACAAGGATCAATTTTGGGTCCCCTTCTTTTTTCTATTTTTTTAAATGACGTCTTCACTGTTTGCAAATATGCAACCATTCATGCATATGCTGATGATGTTCAGCTCTATCTTTCTCGACCTACTGGACTCTTTGAAGATTTAAGCTATAGGCTAAACTATGATTTATCATTGCTCAACAAGTGGGCTGCTAACAACTTGCTTTTTATTAATCCGTCTAAATCGAAAGTACTGCCAATTGCTAGGGATGATTCTTGTTTTTTGGATATTCCGTCTTTATTTATAGGGGCTGTTAAGCTGACATTTGTTAGTAAAGTAAAAAACCTTGGCTATATTATAAATTCAAAACTTAATTGCAGTGATCATATTAATCATACCTTAAGTAAAATTTATGCTACCTTACGTTACCTACGTGCTTCTTCTGATTTTATTCCCCTTGAGACTCGGCGAAGGCTTGTAACACAACTAATAATGCCACACATAAATTTTTCAGATGTCGTATACAGCAAGCTGGACTCACAATCTCAACACAAGCTCCTTGTGGCCTTTAATAATGCTGCTAGGTATGTTTTTAAAATGCATCGATTTGAGCATATTGCTTTGCGAAGCAAGGATATACTTGGTTGTAGTTTGGTTGAATACCTAAATATGCGTAATATCATGTTTTTACATAATCTTATAAACACACAGTACCCTGGGTACCTTTATGAGAAATTACAGTTCTTCCAATCTGTACGGTCGAACAATTTGATTGTTCCTAGACACAACTATCTTAACAGCAGTAGATTCTTCTTCATTAGCACCATCAGACTTTGGAACTCATTGCCTTTATTTTTAAAACAAATAACTAATAGAGTCAGCTTTAAACGTGCAATTTTTATTTACTTCTCATCTCTGTAGTGATCAATTTTCTGGTTTTTCCCTTATTTACTATTCTTTATCTGATTTAACTCTTTTCTTCTTACACCCTTCTTCTATTATTTTTGTTTTTTTTTTTTTTTCTTTTTTTTTTTCCTTGATAAGAATGCTTAAAATAATTTTTAATAAGGTTATTTTTTGATAATTTTTTACTCCATTTATAATAGTTTTAAGTAAAATATTATTTATGTTAGTTATAAGTGTATTAATTCCATTTTCCTCTTTTGATGTACTATAAAAGATTGCTCTTAATGTACAATACTTCAAAATTAAATTAAATTAAAATTAAATTAAATTAAAATTAAAATTAAAACATTGTTTAACAGTGTTAAGAGGTCGCTGACTTCGAATCTGATGTCAGAATTTTAAAATGGAAAATGTTTAATAGTGTTGATACTTAAAATTTTTTATTTTCACGACTTTGGTGCTGGAGATAACACTAGGTAAAAATGGGTCGCTGAATCCGGATCCGTTGCCAGAATTTCAAAATTGTATAATTTTTTTTATAAGAGTGTTGCCGCCTATCAAAATGTATTTTCAAGAGTCTTAAACATCGCTTAACAGTGTTAAGAGGTCGCTGACTTCGAATCTGATGTCAGAATTTTTAAATTGAAGATGATTAACAGGATTGCCACCTACCATTTTTTATTTACGAATTCAGGGTTGGGGTGAACAAGAGGTAAAAATGGTTCCGGGTCGCGTATGTATAATGTCAAAATCAGCCAATTTTTTTTTGGTGCTTGTTGGTTATTATCGCGGCGTAGTTGCTGCTGCTGTTTTTGCTCGAGAGCGCAGTTATTGTTGAAAGATGTGGTATCATCCTGTGGCTTTGCAAGATAAAATTAGCGAAAAATCACATATTCCTTTAAAAAAATAAATTGTGTTTTTGAGCAGCAATTTTCCTTGTCAAGATTATTTTGACAGTTCAAAGCAGCCGTACATAGTAACACAAATAAATTGGTTACTAAAAAATCGATATGAGTAGCTGAATGAAAATTATACTAAAAATCAACTTTTATTTGTTTCGTTTATTGCCAAAAAACAATTAATTCTGTATTATTTAAAAAAAAAAATCGGCTCATGGTTAATAAATTTTGTAGGTCTTAGCTAATTTTTTTACATTTTCACATATAAAATATGGATAGTCAATTGATTTATACGGTTACAAACAAGTTATACATGCCTATAGCTCAACGAGTAAAAGTCAAAAGTGGCATTAGTGGCAAATGTCAAAAGTGGCATTATGCCTACGCCAATGTTTTCATTGGTTTTGCTCTCTCGTCTTTTGATCACCGAATTGCACCTACATAATTATCATGGGTTTATTATGGGGGATATAATATAATCATGGGGGTCTCTAAAAATAGTTTTTTTAAATAAACAAAAATAGCTTTTGACAAACAAAAAAACAAAACTAGCTTACTCTGCTTGGAAAAATCAAGCAAGCAGAGTAAGGTCATAGAGCCAGCATCATATTCAGGTCGAATATCATCAAGCACCTTAACTACGGCTGAAGAACATCCATGCCATGCTCTAAAACCAGACTGATACCACGATAAAAGTTTTTTTCAAGCAAATATTTGCTAATCTGTTGAGCCATAAGTTTCTCACATATTTTCGATAAGGGCGGGAAACAAAGATGTTATAAAGCAGTGATTTATGATGTGCGTAAGAGGGCTTGTTATGTGGGGCAGTAAAAGCTTAAAGAATTTTATGGGAATGCCATCTTCAGCAACTGCATTTGATATTATCTTCATAATACAGTTTCCAACATCAAAGGAACGCAAGGCTTCATTATAGGTAGCAAAGGTGTCAACAAACAATTTATTAAGAAGTTCCGGATCTTCATTACACACGGTACTATTTTTATTGCATATCTCAAGTCTTTTTATATTTTTCCATTATGTTTTAGAATTAAGAGATGGATTGAACTTTTCAGAGAAATAGTGTGCTTTGGCCTGTCTTGTTAACAAAACAGCTTCGTTTCTAGCCAATCCAAAATACTCCCAGTTTTCGGATAATGGTCTGTTTTTCCATATTTTATGAAGTTTGTTTTTTTTTTTTTAAACTAATGGTGACGTTCTGGGTAAACCAGGGACAAGACACACTTTTCACGGTTATACTGCGGTTATACATGTTTATTATAATATTTAATCGGAGCTAAAAGAGAACCAAGTTTATAATTTACATTATTCTGAAGCCAAAATTCATTGAATATAACATAGACTCATCGATGTACAGGGACTGATAGTTAATATGTTTGAAATCACGGTAAGAAAATCACGGTAAATCGTGATCAGATATAAAATAAAGTTGATCGAAAAGAGAAACATGTGAAGGATCTGAAACAATAAAATAATTTAGTAAACTAGGAGTGAAATTGTTGCAGTATCGCGTGGGCACAGTATCATTTACAACAGAAAGCCCTAGCGTCGATAACTTATCATATAGTATAAGTTTACTGGTCTCATAAAAGAGAATATTGATGTTCAGATCTACACATAACAACATATAATCATAATCAAGAACGCTAGATGTTAAAACAGAAACCAGGGGATCAAGAGAAACATTTATTCAGATTGTACACACATTAGACATGACTAACGCTAACGCTTAAATCGACGCGTTGATACACCAACTCAAACGCAGTTTACTGTATCAGCGGAATGCGTTAACGCAATTGCGCCATAGCGTAGTTTGAAATGCTATGATTCCTGTATCAACAAGAATTTAATACACGCAATGAGGCCCAACGCGTTGCGTTATGTGGTTAATTTTTCAAATGCGGTGAATTTTGTGGTGGAATACTAAGCGCAAATTGGCTTCACTTAGAAAAAATAAATGAAATTCTTTAAACAATATATCTGATCTAAATAAATCTTTCTGCTGCTAGATTCATTAAAGATTATTAAATCTATAAGTAATTAATATGAAATATAATTAAACGAAGCGCAGGTTAAAGCATCCACCACAACTGCAGATATATTAAACTTCAATAATAAACTTCAGATAAACTGTATTTCGTTTAAGATTTGATGCGAGCTATCAAACAGATACATACGCGTTCCTGGTATGAAAAACGAGTTTGAAGTTGGATCCAAATTTACTTCGAACACGAACACCTCCAACAATTAATTAAATTCACAAAACCATCCTGTGAATGGCAAAACATTAATAGCAGGTAAAAGCATCTTCCCCGCAACCCCTTATCCTCATTTATACAGGTAAATAATGTTCGCTTTCAACTTTCTGTTTCTATCCACTTTGCACCGTACAACATGTGCAATTTTTGCTAGCTGTATAAATACTTTTTACTTTTGCTTTGAGCATGTCATTTGCATTACTGCGTTACTGCGTTAGTTTTATTAAAAGAAGTGTATCAACGCAGTAACGCATTGAAGTGCTTCAACTCATTAACGCAACGCAGCGCTGCGTTACCCATGTCTAACACACATGACAAAAATATCTTGGTACTATTATCCAATATACATACATTTAAAAATTCGATACCAGGTCCAGAAGATGTACTTAACACTTTAGAGTTCAGAGTAATTTTACAATAAACCGCAACTCCTCCTCCTTTTCCCTGACCGATCGTTTCTATATAACGTGTATTTATCCATGTTACAGATAGCAGCACCTATATCATTGCATAGTCACGTTTCCGATATGCAAATAATATCAACTGAAGAGTTTTCAAATACATATTTTATGTCAACTAGTTTAGCCAGGTTTAGACTACGGGCATTAAAATGAACCACATTAAGGCCGCTATGTTGTGTACATAAGACATTTATTAAAATTTTTTGATTTTCATCAGTGCCAATAGGTGAATAGGTAGAGTCCGGCATAAGAAGAAAGCATTTATTTGCCTCTGAAGGCAAATAAAAAAAATATAAATTTTAAGAAGGATGTATAGTAAAAAAGAAATAGTTGGCAGCTAAATAAAACAATAATGAAAATTAACATACGTATGATCATAAATATAAAATATAAAAGATTAGTTGCTAGATTCAATAGCATCCGAGCTAACATTCCGAATAAAACTGTGTAGTTCTTCAATACTGTTGATGACAATGCTATCGGTGCATTTTTCCTTCCTGATAAAAATAGAGCCACGAAAGGAATATGCATTATAAAAAGACTTTTGTCTTTTGCAAGCAATCGCAGCATCCAAAAGTTTGCGACTATCGACATTGAGACTCTCATAAATGAAGATGTTGTTGCTGGAATCAAACCCAACATCTCTTAGATTGACGGCGGACTTGGAACGTCTACGATAAGCCCCAAACGCTTTAAGCACTGGATTTCTGTCATATGGTGCGAAGAATTTAATGATCACAATCGAACTAGGGATACGGTGTTTTGATTTAACTCGAAACATATCTTTAATAGTAGGAGGCAGGAAGTCGATATAGTGGCATATTCTATTGAAAATGCTCTTCAAGTTCTCGTCATTTGAAACAGGTAGGCCAAATAAGACAGCATCTGAGGAGAAATCAGCAGCTTTGTTGTTGTTAAGATTGCTGCTTTTGTTGCTAAATATATCTTCTCTTAACCGCTCAAAATCATTACATCGAGAATTTAAGGCTTTCAAGCAAGAAAAATTTTTTTGTTTAACTCGCTGTACACCATATTAAGAGCGCACATCCATTACAATTTTCTTAACCAGTTTAGTCTCCACATTAGCAATTGAAGCTAGTTGCTTGAGCGAGCTGTCATAATGCACGAGAAGTCGATTTTCTAGTTGCCTTATTTCTTTTTTAAGCTTGCACTTTGGTGCTCCCCCATTTCAAGCAGCTGAGCACGAAGTGAGTTTGCAGAAAATTCACCACTCACCTTCTTGGGCGTGCATCATCTTTGTTAGTAATGCGATGAGACAGCTGTTGTTGTTGGCGAGTCAAGCGAGGTGAAATTGGCATCGTTGAAAGTAAATACACACAGCGGTGGAGCACATGAGCAATAGAAACAGTAGGCGGAGAATAACGTGAGAATGTAGTACCATATGGGATGAACTTCATATGATATACCTTGCTCAGCCTAACGAATCGGAATGGAGGAGAATATCTACGGACTTAAATAATATGACTGGGCTTCCAAACTGTGTAGGAGCTGTAGACGGAAAGCACATAAAAATAAGGTGTCCTGCTCATTCAGGCTCTATATATTATAACTACAAGTCGTTCTATAGCATCGTTCTCTTAGCTGCTTGCGACAGTAACTATTGTCTTACTGCTGTGGACATTGGGGCATATGGAAGCCAAAGCGACGGAGGGGTTTTACAAATGAGAGCGTTTGGAAGCAAGCTTTTGAGAAACGAAATAAGCTTGCCGCCCAAATCTAATGTCAGAATACAAATTTCCATACTTCTTTTTAGCGGATGCAGCTTTCCCCTTGAGAATGAATATAATGCGGCCGTATCCGGGACGTTTACTTCCGGACGACAAGGCAGAATTTAATAAAACGCTTTCCAGGGCGAGGTAAAAAATCGAAAATACTTTCGGTATTTTGACCATGCGTTGGCGTATACTGCAGGATGGTCTGCAATTTTTCCCGGAGAACGCTATTAAAATTGTGCAAGCTGTGGTTCTTCTACATAATTTTGTTAAAATGCATGACGGAGAATATTGCCCTGTAAATACTGTAGATCAATGTGATGGTAACAACGAAATTCCTGGACTTTGGAGAAAATACACAAAACCTCTACCGCAAACTAAACGTTTCTCTCGCTATAAAGCACCAAAAGAACTATTAAGCAGGAATGAATTCAACTTAATTTTTCATATCATTGTAATTATTTTAATTTTTAATAAAAGTTACATACAAAAAACTTAAACAGGTTCAACCAGATATCACAAAAACCCTATGTACTTCCAAAGAACAATTTCAATTTTGAAACGTTATTATATCGTCGGTTTACAAGCAGAAAGCACTAAGAGGAGTCAGTTTTCCAGTGCGAGTTCAAACTCAAACTCAAATTAAATTCAAAGGAGTTTAATTTATTAAAATTGAACGTTAAAACTCGGTTTAACAAGATATAAGAGCATTTTAAGTGTTATATTGACTTAAATTATTATATTGTGTATCTTTTTCAAACTCGGTTTTGTTAAACTCGGTTTATTTTGACTTGAGTTTAAACTCGCACTGAAAAACTGGTTCCAAGTGTGTCGCACATTTACAAACAGAAAACACTAAGTCAGTTATGAATTAATTAAGTCAGTTATACTTAAGCGGCTGCTTAATTTACAAAGTGGAATTTTAATAGTTTAGGATGCAGCTACTACACGCCATATGGAACTTCGAATTCAAAGTTTGAGTCAGATACTGCATCCCGAACTACGTTTAAAATCCTACTTTGTAAATGAAGCAGTCTCTCTGAGCTTAAATTCGCAGCTTCAACTTGCAAGCCAACGCTCTGCATAAAGAGCATAATTGGACTGGGTTTGTCATCCCTTTCTTTGAAGGTCCTTATCGCGTCAAGCATTTCTTTATGCACCTCCGTTTCAGCTCTCTTTTTATTCGATTGGGGTGTGGAAGACGAACACGTTTTTTCGAAGTTAGAATATTCGCAAACTTGAGAGTTTTCCTGCTCGAATTCTATAGCGTCACTATTACTAAAATATTCAGCAGTATTATCAAAATTCCCAACAGTGCTGAAATAAAATAAATACAAATAAATATACTCAAACTAAATTCCCTACGCACACACCTCATATTGAATTGTTCGCATTCTCTTAAAAAAGACAATTGCTCACAGTATTTATACTTTTGGGCTGCCGGAACTTTTTGGCCAGTTCCTGACGCTGAGCTACTCTTTTCTTCTTTTAAAATCCTGTAGTATCAGTCGCGAATCGTCTTCCACCTCTTCTTCGCCTTTTCCACTGAAAAAATTCAAAATTTAATGACCGTGCTTCTTTTAATTATATTATGATTTGGTATTTACCTGGCTGATTCAACTCAATTCCTATTTCATCCCATTTCTTTTCTTTTGATATTATGTTTTTATAGCCACCGTGGCTTTTATTATACAATATTTTGTTATTCCTAACGAACTCTATAAGTTTCTCCTCCATCGTTTTCAAATTTCTTTTGTTCTATAATTATTTCAAACAGCTGTTAGTTTGCGGCAACAGCTTGAATTTTTTTTGACGTTTAATTGTTTCAATGTTGCCTACCTGTATTTCTCGTTTTTTTGTTTGGTAGCACTGTGGCAGTGGCAGTGAATTAAGAAATAGAGCTAAGCGTGGCAGTACTGTTTACTGCTACTGCTCTTATGTAAGTGTCACCATTGAAACACACTGCTTCTAAAAAAACAGCTGATCACTGACACTGCCACTGCCGCATTGTAATTCCGCTATAAGTTGTTAACATTAGTCAGTCGAAGCAATGCGGCAGTAGAGCAGAGCCGCAAGAACTTCACTAATTGTAGCGCGCTCAAGAACAGTTCTACACGATTTTATTTTTTATATGCGGGAATAGACGTAATTTTTAATTGTTTATGAGTTCTTTATGATTATTGCTTTTGCGTCAAAAAAAAACTTAACAGCAATGTTTTTTCCAGTTCAATTTGAACTTGTTGAGTACAAGTATATATTTGAATAAGAAAAACACTTTTATCTCTAAAACTCAATCAAATACACAGAGCTAAGAAATTCGCGTCCGATAGCGACAAAGACTAAGAGAATGTATGTATTACTCATGAAGAAAAAAAAATGAGTACAATTTGATGCCAAATGGTACAATTTTTATTTCGGTTTTGTACAATTTCAGAAAAGTATTTTCCCATTCCTGGTCGCTTATCAACTTTAGCCAGAAAGAGTAGGTTTTCCAAAATAAATTTTTTCTATACTTGCACTTGTGAAAATTTTTAAGCACAAACTAGTTTAACACAGATAGCTTTGTCAGTAGCAATTTTTCGCTATGTGGGTGATCACAGATTTTTTTTTAGCCTATATATATTGAATGCTTTAACTATAGTACAAAATATTTTAAATATTCATGACTGAAATTGTTTGCTTTCGATTAAATTACAAAAAAATATTAGTTGCTCTTTTTAATATAAGCAAAATAAACTTTATGGGTCTGTTATATTACTATATTATGAAAACAAAGAAATAGAAGAACGGAGAGGAAACATTGTTGTCTTGGAAATCATTATAAGCTAATTGAAGTAATAGAGTATTAAAAACTGTTAATTTTGTCATGAAACCTCCACAAACAACGATCTAAGGCTGATCCACTTCGCCGCGGCGTGAAATATGCTAGTTAACAGCACCAGATTTAAGCATCTCGACATCCACAAGGCTATTTGGCTATCCCTGTATCAAAAAATTCGAAACCAAATTGATCATATTGTATTCGACAGAAAACATGTCTCCAGTGTTCTAGATATGCATATGTGTCGGGGGGTCAAGTTTGACTCCGACCACTATCTTGCTGCAGCCAAGATCCGCATGCGATTATGCAATGCGAAGAACATACGAATAGGAATGCAACGAAAGCTAGATGTCGCTAAGCTTCAATTACAACGGACTACCAAGGCCTAATCCGCTCAACTCTCGGTTAAGCTCGGTTAAAAGTAATTGGTTTCCGGCACCCGCAACCTCGGACCCAATGGTACGATCATGAGTGTCGCAGTCAGCTGCAAAGCGAACTGTGCGAGAAAACAGCCGCGAAAAAAGGAAGGAAGAGAGGCGCCTTTTCAGACGCAAAAAAAGAGAGCGAGAACATCGTGAGAGTGAGGAACTCAAGGTGTACCAGGCCAAGAAGGATGCTCGAAAGTTCAGATACGCAGTGTGCGCGGAGATTGTGGAGACAGCAATTCTCCAATCCACTTACTAGCGACGATTCCACCAATGCCGCCCATGGAGAAAGCAGTTCAGCACCACCAAACAACGATGACGTAGTGGAAGTACCACCATTTAGCTATGAAAAGCTTCGAGTTGCTATCCAACGACTCAAAAACAATAAAGCAGCGGGTGCTGACGGCCTGTCAGCTGAATTGTTTAAAACCGGCGGCGATGGATTGATAAGGCATATGCATCAGCTCATCAGCAAAATATGGCTAGTGGAAAGCATGCTCGACCATTGGAATCTCAGCGTATTTTGCCCTATACTTAAGAAAGGAGACCCAACAATCTGTGTCAACTAACGAGGTTGGCCTTATAAGGTTCTCTCAAGCGTACTGTGTGAAAGATTAAAGCCAATTACAAAAACTCTGATTGATCGCTATAGTCAAGATTTGCACGTTACGAATCTTGGAAAAAAAACACAAAAACAAAATTGACACACATCATCTCTTTGTCGATTATAAAGCTGCTTTTGATAGCCCGAGAAGGGATTGCCTATACTCAACAAGGCCTGAGTTCGGTATACGGATGACGTAGAGTAACACATGCAGCTCCGTCAAGGTAAGAATTTACTTCTCCTTTAATACCAAAAGAGGTTTCAGACAAGTCGATCTCTTGCGATCTCTTCAACATCATCATAGACGGGATCGTACGAAAGGCTGGTGTGCATCGTAATGGCACCATTTTCTATAAAGGTGCCCAGCTGCATGAGTACGCTGATAATATTGATATTATCGGCAGAACCAAAAAAGATGTTACCGCTGCTTTCCCTGCTATCGAAAAGGAATCAGCCAAAGTGGGTTTGACAATAAACGAGAGTAAAACAAAGTACATGCTGTCTAGCAGCTATAATTTTTGAAGTAGTAAATTAGTTTATATACCGCCATAATAACAGCAATGATGCCAGCTTGAAGATGAAGCGAAGAACAACAATTGCTATTAGGTGCTACTACAGGCTCAGATGAATTTTAGTTTATTATGTATGCCTGCCTTGTAGGCCTAAGTACTTGGGTCTAAGGACCGAGGGTATAGTTAATGGAAAGGACGATCAGCACTTATGTGTACACCTACATGTACATGAACTGGGAGCCTTTCCATAAACATAAAGCACACTCAATGCCCTACTACTGACAATATTACGATTCCTATAAATGGGCCGTTCTGCTCCCAGTAGCAGTACCAGTTTAACTACCAGTAGTGACGTACCTTCATTGTCATCTACTGTTGAAGACGAAACCTATCCAATCTATTGCATACTAAGCAGATATGCCAGCCCGGTCGTACCACCGCACGACGTCATTGACACCTCCATTCATTCACCCAATTTATACAACCCACAATTGTCTCCTTGCCGTGGATAGATAGGGTCGTCCTCTTTGACGAGTATGACTATACCTTGCTATACCTTCGCAAGCTTTTCTACATACTCGATATACCATACTCGCAAAATTTGAAATTCCACGCTACCTTTCTAAGATATTATCGAACTACTTCGATGGTAGAATACTACGCTATGCAACAAACGAGGGGATAATGGTGTATAACGTCTCCGGTGGTGTCCCACAGGGGTCAGTCCTAGGGCCCCTGCTGTGGAACTTTATGTATGACGACGTCCTTAGACTCGCAGTTCCCACAGGCGTTAAGATCGTCGGCTTTGCGGACGACCTAGCGGTTGTGGCCACTGCAAAACATCTTGAAGAAGTCGAGGCACTCAGTAGTGTGGCGATCGGCATTATATATAAATGGCTTATGTCAGTAGGTCTTTGTCTAGCCGAACATAAAACCGAAGCGGTGCTCATAAGCAGCCGCAAAAAGATGGAAGTTGCAAGCATCAATGTTAATGGGACGCTGGTGCAATCAAAGGAATGCATTAAATACCTTGGCGTGATGATTGACTCCCGATTAACATTAAAACTGCATCTCCAGTATGCCCATAAAAAAGCATCCAACGCATTCATGTCTTTATCGAGAATGATGCCGAATACGAGAGGCCCCAAACAGGCGCGCAGGATACTACTCCTTAATGTAGTACGATCCATCGTGATGTATGGGCCACAGCAATGAAAACGACGTCATACCGACGTGGTGTTGAATCAGTGCATAGACTTGGCGCACTCAGGGTATGCTGTGCCTTCAGAACAGTTTCCGAGGATGCAGCATTAGTCCTTGCAAGCTCGATACCTATCGACCTTCTAGTAGAGGAAACGCTGCTCGAAGCCAATAGCGAAAACCCAACAGTTCGCAAAAGACTCGCACGGGAGAGAAGCCTGCTAAAGTGGTAGGATCGCTGGGATAGCTCAGTTAAGGGTCGATGGACTCATCAGCTCATCCCTAACATTACCGCTTGGTTTGGTAGAACTCACGGCTGCATGAACTTCTACATTACGCAGATTTTAAGCGGGCACGGTTGCTTCAGGGCATATCTGCACAAATACAAGCACGTAGCAGATCCCTATTGTACCCATTGCGAGGGAAGTATACCAGAAGACGCGGCCCATGTCCTCTTCGAGTGCCCCAAGTTCCAAAATGCCAGACTTGAGGCTTCGGTCAGTCTCGGCGAAACGGTAACTGATCAAAACTTGGTTACCCTTATGCTGAGAAATGAAGCTAACTGGTCAGTGGTTAGCACCCTAGCACGACTGATTATCGACGAACTGCGAAGAGTTGAGCGTTTGCGAAATAGATAAGGTAGAGTTTATATACAAGCCCATGACCAAATCTTTTAGAATACGGACACAAGTCCAACAGTTTCCAGCTTAGTGCTGTTCCCATGCTCCGTGAAGTCATGCTTTGCGGCGGTCCCACGGGGCTTATACAAGGACGAAGATTCAATGCGGAGGTTAGGTTTAGTGCGTAAGAATCGCACACTCCCACCTGCACGGCGGCGCCTTTTGAAGGTTCCCCCTTCGCGAATATAAAAAATAAAAACATACTCGATATACCGAATATGACTTGCTACCAAGATGGGCGCCACCCCGAACTCTTAGTTGGCCCTGTCAGTTTTTGCGTTTGCAGGACGTATCCTACAAACAACCATCCTCCTTTATCTAGCTGTGGACAGGCAGGTTTGCATCCGAAGACCCCTCCCCTGGCGGATTTACTACAGGCTCTGTAAGCAACTAAGTCCCAGAGCCCTCTCTCGATCGACAAAACTAACACTCTACAAGACGCTCGTTCTACCTGTGCTGCTTTATGGCGCTTAGGCATGTGTAGTTTCGCAAACTGACGCAGCTGCTCTCGGGGTGTTCGAAAGAAAAGTTCTTCACAAAATCTTCGGTCCTTTCCGAGGCGGCGACCATCGCATCCGAATGAACCACGAGCTGTATGAGCTCTACGAAGAGAATGACCTAGTTCAGCGTATAGCTATTCAGCGACTACTCTGGCGGGGTCATGTCCATCGTATGGACGACGAAGCTCCAGCGAAAAAGGTGCTCGAGGCGAGGGTCGTTAGTCGATGACGACGAGGGAGACCATGACTGCGATGAATGGGCCAGAGGTGCCTGGCGAGAGCTGATGAGGTCGGCCGAAACCCGAACACGGGTTGTTATGGCCATCTAAGTAAGTACACTAAGAAAAAAACAAACAAATTTAAGCTTAAATTATGACAAAACATGCTTGAAACAGCATCGAGCATGTTTTTGGGTTGTTTTAAGCAATTTTTTTTTTTTAAAAAAACCAAACGAAAAATTGTTTATTTTAAGAAATTTTTGTTACGTTGAAACACTCGTACTAAGAGTCTGGGAACGTAGGCTGTGAAAAGTTATTTAGTTGCTTTCCTTGACGATGTAACCAAAACGGAACTATGAAGAAATTTTCTTACAAACATAGTTAACCTTTTGCCAAATTTTGACCGAAGTGCGTTAACATTTCAAACTGTGTAGTGCGTTATCAGAGTCCAGACAATCAATTTCAAAGAGGGAAAAATCAATTATTTTACACATACCTGCATTAAAGTGTCTTTACTATATATCAAATATAAAATTATGGCTTATCAAAAATACTCCTTAATGCAGACTCGATGTTTTATTAAGTCCGTCAAGCAGTCAATCACTACCCAAGTAATTGAAACCAAAAATCACCACACAATTTCCATAATAGCGAAGCTCCATCATTAAAAAACAGCACACTAATGTTAAAGTTATTAAAAAATGTTTAAAAAAAAAGCTTTATAAATAAAAATCTATATTTATTTGCACCAGAATAAAAGAAACAGAATTTTCATAATTGCCTGTAATTCTGGTACACCTAGTGCCAGACGGGTAAAATTTCAAACCCTTCATGTAAATCGTTTATAAAACACAGATGAATACTCCGACTGATACCAAAATTCACAGAATATAGAATATAGATTCCGGAGAAAACTACTGGAAATTCAAACATGTATTTTTATAGAATTTTAAAATGTTGGAGAATACCCAAAAAAAAAATTAATTAATTTTTACCATGGGTAAGAGCAACTAAATGCGAATATTCCACAATATGGTTCAAGAAAAAATTCAAGCCCATTCATTATCTCCCACTCCACAAAATTTCAAACAAAAAGCTGCGACCATTAAGTCTTGAACGCTAAAAGAAAAATACTTATTAAGGGGTGAAATTTCACCCCATCAGGCTGGAATGGGCTAAAAACTATTCGTTGCACTCCTCCCTAATCTGATTCATTTAAAAAGAAATCATCAAATTAGTCGAGAAACACCCTGAATGCCATACCACCCCGAGCAACGCCGGGTATTCCAGCTAGCATTTTTCTTGAAAAATTCGTCGGTGCTCCTCCCTACCCTGATTCATTTAAAAAAAAATTAATCAAAATCGGTTAAGAAACACAGGAGAAAATGGTACTGAAATGTTTTTCCTTAGCCTATTTATATATAGATAAGATACATAATATATAGATATATGTATATAAACTAAGTGGAGTACAAAAAAAATCTATATTTATGTATCATAAATGTATATACATATATAAACATAGTAGATACAATATAGCGGTTCTGGCGCAGGTGGAGCGGTGGAGCAAGCCGATGACGTCACTCCGGTCCAACACCACCAAGTGGTGGCTTTTTTAACTAATCTGCAAGTTTGGGGTATGTCTTTGCTTTAAGCTTTTTATCTTTGGCAAGTTTGGTGTATGTCTTTGCTTTAATCTTTTAAAAATTGGCAAGTTTGGGGCAAGTCTTTGCTTTTTTAAGAGTTGATCATAATTTTATACACTACATTATCGGTAGTGGTAGTCAAGCGAGTTCTTATCAGTGTTTAAAATAAAATACAGCGGCGGAGAAGTTGCTGGGTGTAAGTGACTTGGCCGGTGGTTATTACGCGGGGGCTTGTTACCCCGATGTCCCCCAACTGACGAATAGATATTTATATACGCCTATGTTTTTTAATGGTTGGCATCTAATATACAAACTACTTACACAAATCTAATACACGCGCCTAATACTTACCGACTTTATTAAATTTATAAACATTTCTTTAACCTCTTCAACCTTCGCCGTACCTAAATTGCTTCATTCCAAATAAATATATATATTTTCACAAAGCAAGTTGACCAGCAAAATTTGAGTCTTGCTGTAACTAATGCGAGGGTTAAGAAAAACAAAACATGCAAACACTGATAAGAACTCGCTTGACTACCACTACCGATAATGTAGTGTATAAAATTATTACCAACGCTTAAAGCAAAGAAATACCCCAAACTTGTCAATTTTAAAAAGTTTAAAGCAAAGACATACATCAAACTTGCCAATTTTTAAAAGCTCAAAACAAAGACTCCCACCTAATACTTACCGACTTTATGATCAATTTATAAACATTTCTTTAACCCTTCAACCTTCTCCGTACCTAAATTGCTTCCCATATTAATATATATATTTTCATATAGCAAGTCATATTATTTCAGTTAAAGTCAACCAGCCGGATTTGAGTCATTGCTATTAGGTATTTGAGGGTTAAGAAAAAACAAAACATGCAAACACTGATAAGAACTCGCTTGACTACCACTACCGATAATGTAGTGTATAAAATTATGATCAACGCTTAAAAAAGCAAAGACTTGCCCCAAACTTGCCAATTTTTAAAAGATTAAAGCAAAGACATACACCAAACTTGCCAAAGATAAAAAGCTTAAAGCAAAGACATACCCCAAACTTGCAGATTAGTTAAAAAAGCCACCACTTGGTGGTGTTGGACCGGAGTGACGTCATCGGCTTGCTCCACCGCTCCACCTGCGCCAGAACCGCAATATTGTATCTACTAAACATATATACATATACATATACATGGGCATATTGAGGGAAGAATAGGGGAGGGTAGTTTCCTCCCTGATATGTATATGTATATACATGCCACTGATTAAAAGTGAACCTTCATCTAATTTATGGCGATATCAAAAATATTTTGGCTGTCACTACAACCGCCAGTGAGCTAAACAATTTTTAAATAACCTCCAAAAATCATGTTTTTCTTAAAAATATCGGCTGACGTAGTTGTTTAAAATATAAGAAACTTTCAGAAGTAATAGTTCTGAAAAAATTCTTCAAAACTGCATCAACAAATTTTAAATCTTTACCGTTTAACCAAAGGTAGTGCTGATTTTTTTGCATTTTTTTGATATTTTTTTATGTTGTTTTTACTAAAATTCAAATAAGTTCAGTATTTTTTATGCTTTTCTCGTTGCTTAGATATCGTATGAAAAAAGGTTTAGACTGTATCTATTAACTCCTGGACAGAGTTCATCAATTTAATTACCATTTAAACTAAAATATTTATCGTTTGTTATTGCTCTCATTATCTCTCATTATTGTTGCAAAATAAAATGTTCTTTTTTTAAATATTTTATTGTAAATAGTAACGAAAGTGATTAAATCCGTCCGGAAATAAAAAGAAGCAGCCAAAACCTTTCCAACGATATCTTCACAACAAGGATAAAGCATAAAAAGTAATGACGTTATTTGAATTTTAATGAAAATAACATAAAAAAACTTTTTAAAAAAAAACCGACTACAACATCACTAGAAAGTAAAAATAATTTTAAAATTTTCCTTTTAATTTCTTGGACATATTTGACAATTTACTTAAACATATTATTACATATGAAATCTTATTATTTTAATTTTTTATTTACAAAAGCTTTTAAGGTCGGCGCTAATATAATCAGACTTTTAATCAGAAGCGCCAACTTCAAAGCTTTTGTATTCATAAAAAAAATAATAATTTTATTATAATAAAACAAAATTAGGAAAAAATTCAAATAATAAGTTTTCCAATGTAATAATATGTTTAAATAAATTGTCAAATATGTCCAAGAAATTAAAAGGAAAATTTTAAAATAATTTTTACTTTGTAGTGATTTTGTAGCCGGTTTTTTTTTTGTTTTTAAAAAGTTTCTATTCTTCCTTTTTAAAGAATATGATGAATTTTCGAAAAAAGTGTTTAAACTACATAAATACAATTGTTCTTAAAAAATTTGTTCTATTAAATTCTGAAAGTTTGTTGGTTATTTCAAATATCTGTCTTTTAAATTAAAATTGGATGTCACGTGTTTTGAAATAATTTTACAGATTCTTGTAATGAGTTTTATAAGCCTAGTATCAATATTATTCGAGATATAGTGTTTTTCTAATATTTCCACGCCCATTTTTCGAATAACGCCCAGTTTGTTGACCATAATTTCTAATAATAATGCTTAGCCCTATACTAAATTGCAGTACTCTTGTCTCAAAATTATTCAAGAGACACTGTTTTTCTAATATTGACACGCCCATTTGTCGAATAACGCCCATTTTAATTGCCGGTAATTTGTTATAATTGTGCCTAGCCCAACACTAAATTGCAGTACCCTAGTGTCAATATTATACGAGATACAGTAGTATCTATTATTGCGAGATCTAGTATTGCCACGCCCAGTCCTTGAATACCGCCCATTTTTTGACGGTCACCTCCATGCTAATGATATCTATCTGTTCACCAAAAATGATGGCAATCAGACATATGGTTTAGGAATTATCGATGTACATACATTTTAAAAGGAAAAAAAAAAAACAGAAACCGACGAACTCGGTTAAAAATAACAAAAAAATTCATGTAAATCAGCATTATGTTTGGTTAAATAGCAAAGATTTGAAATTTTTTTGATGCAGTTTGGAAGAACTTTTATAGAACTATTATTTCTGACCATTTGTTTTATTTTAACAACCACACCAGCCGGCATTTCTACGAAACAACGATTTTTGGAGATTATTAAAAAATGGTTTAGTTCACTGGCGGTTAACGTGACAGCAAAAATATTTTGGGAATCATCATAAAATAGACCAAAGTTAATTTTTAATCGGTGGCATCGACAACTTTTATTTTTGCCTATGGAGGACGAAGCACCTAATGTATATATTATACATATATAAACATATAAACACATACATGGGCGTAGCGAGGAGCAGAGTAGGACAATTGCATCCCCCTGACATATATATGTATATGCATGTATATATTATACATATATATATATATGAACACATATACATATACATGGGCGTAGCGAGTGTAGGGCTTGGGAGGGCAGTTGCCCCCCGGTATGTATATGTGTATACATTCATTTATTATACCTACATATATATATATACACATAGATGCAGCTAAAGCAGTTTTACTTTATGCGTGTGGTCTAAAGCAGCGGTGTCGTGGCAGTGAGCTGGATTACAAATTTAAAAAAAAAAGAAGAAAAAAATTGGAACTTCGATGGTGACGAAAAAAATAAAAAAATAAAAACAAAATACATACAGCACCAATAACAAACCACAACAATGCATGCACATTTTTTTCTTGCTGTCACGCCGACGAAGTCAATTCTTCGAATTACAACACACACGGAAATATTGAAGTTGTTGTAAATGAGCTAAAAGAGCTAATTGAGCTATGGGATTTACAACTCTGGTCAAAAGCAGAGTTGTAAATCCCACAGCTCAATTAGCTCTTTTAGCTCACTTACAACAACTTCAATATTTCCGTGTGTGTTGTAATTCAAAGAATTGACTTCGTTGGCGTGACAGCAAGAAAAAAATGTGCATGCGTTGTTATTGTTTGCTTGCTGCTGTGTGTATTTTGTTGTTATTTTCTCGTAGCACACACACGATTTTGTTGGCATTTTCTATTCGTAGCGCAATCTCAATGTGGAGCCTCGATAAGCTCAGTACAATTTGCAAGGCATTGTTTTTGTTTGCTAGCGTCGACTGATATGAAAGGCTATTGCTATTGCTGTGTGTATTTTGTTGGCATGTACGCACTTAAAGAAATAAATGACATTCTTATTCTAGTTTTTGTTTTTACAATATATTATATTTATATTTAAAGAAGGTAAGTTTTCATTCTTATTAACAATAATATCTTATTCTTCATATTCTTCTCCCTTATCACTCGTGGGACAAAGGGCGATAAGTAATACTAATATGGCTAACTGTAACTATCAGCAAAATTGGGAATATAAATATTTTTTTGCAAATAATATAATATTGAAAAAACCTCAATATTAAAACGACATTATATGGCGAAACATAAGGAGAGCTATATGCATTTGGAAGGTACTCCTCGAAGTGACCTTATAACAAAATTAAAAAACGTACTTCATTGTGAATGCTTAAATTGCTGTCTATGTTTGCAAGCACATATGTATGTGAGAGCGCATTTTCTCACATGAAGCATATAAAAAATAAATATCGCAGAGGGATTAACAAATAATAATCTTCTAAATTTATTAAGAATTGCTCTCTTAAATGAAGATTTTGATTATTTATGTATTTAAGCTTTTATTAATTTATTGAAATTGAAAGAAATAATTAAACACATAAAACCAATAAAATAAGCAATTAAATTTATTAAAAGAAATGCTCTTTTGAATGAAAATTTTGATTTTAGTATTTATTTATTTTAATTATGTTATTGAAATCAAAAAATAAAAAAACGTTTAAGGTATAAAAATGTTAAAAAAATGCACATTTGAATGAAGATTTTGATTTATTTATTTAATTTTTTGTTAGGTAATGAAATTAAAAAATATAAACACAATAAAAAACATTAAAAACAACAAACAAATTATATATAAAAATCATTTAAAAATGCTCTTGAATGAAGACTATATTTGCTCAGTGTACGCAAGTTGAATTTTTTTTTTTACGCCGGCATTTGTGTATTTTGTTGGTATTTTCTCTTCGTTGGCTTGTTTTTGTTGCTGTTGCTGCTGTATGTTTTTTGTTGGTGTTTTTGTACTTGAAGCAAGTTGTAGTTTAGGGTTTTTTTTCGACAACATCGATTTTTTTATTTTTTTTTTTTTATCTCAGGCTCACCGCCACGACACCCCTGGTCTAAAGCACACTCGTATTTGGTTTTTTATATAGATAATGCGAAGGTTATAGGCTAAAAAATAGAGTTGCTACCTAAATTTTTTTATTTTTACGAATCCGGTGGTCACTGAATCCGTTGTCAGAGTTTCAAAAATTATGTAATTTTTGTACCAAAGGTTGCCACCTAAAATTTTAAATTTCAACGAATTCAAAATTACGTATATTTCCATAGGGCTGCCACTCAAATTTTTTTATTTTTCGAATTCGGTTCAAAGGACAAAACTAGCTAAAAATGGGTCACTGAGTCTGAATCCATTGTCATAATTTAAAAAATCATGCTATTTTTCATAAATAGGTTCCCACCTAAATTTTTAAATTTTTACGAATTCGGTGCTGGGAGAACATAAGAAACTTCACAGACATTTACCTAGCTACACAAATATAAGCCTGGCCAAACGGGCGGGGGTTTGGCTAGTTTATTATATTAAGGCGGTCAACATTTTCAAGTAAAGAACTCGATTAATTTTGAGGTGAACATTTTTTTTTAGAAAAAAACAGAAGAATTGCAGAATTCTTGAAAAGGGCGGAAAAAATTCAGAATTTTTTCAGAAAATAATGCGCCACAAGCTCTGTACCATCCATTTTACTTGTGCAACTTTATGCAAAAACTATAATCTGTGTGATATAGATGAGTAGTGATGTACAGCGGCATTCGATTTATCGAATCAATCGATCGATATTTAATTTATGCGTATCAGCTTAAAGAACATAATAAATGCGTTACTAACAAAATGACAATTTAAGAACGAGGAAACAGTCAAGCCATTTCAGATAAGCAATCTTGTTAAATATTGTTTTTATAGTACGAAATAAAGTGGCGGAGAAAAGTAATGTATCTCAAAGAAATGTCAAACGCAGATTGGCGTCGTTTGAGCTACCAACAATTAAAATTTAAAAAACCGTAAGAAAACTTAGTTTATTGCCAATTAAACAATCCCGTGTGAGTTGTCACAGTGATTCTATAAGAGATTTCAAAGTGTACCTTTTTAATTGAGTAAAACGTACCTTTTTAGCCAAAAACGTACTTTTTGAAATTTATTGCTAAAAAAGCTAAAAATGTGCCATATCAGCTTAAAGTCTAAAAACTTACATTTTTTTAATTTACTAATAATATAATAGCAAAATAATAATAGTAATAATAAAAATAATTATTTTTAAAATGCTTTTATTAAATAATCTCTTATTATATGTTGATATATAACATAAATCATATAATTTGTACTGAAATATAAGTATTTAAAGGGAATATTTAGTTAATCAGGTACTGCGCAAGGCGGTTACTCATCGTAAATTTCAGAAATATTGAAGTCCTCTTATTTCATCAGCATAAGCTATTTTTGGTTTCTGGTTTGGTATTTGGTTTGGAATATCTACCCACTGAACCATAAGCGAAGGTTTTAAGTAAGGTGAGAGTTTTGCGAAAGTTTTAGGTTAGAATTTTTTTTTTTTAATTTTTTCTTTTTTATTTTGCCGCTTAAAAGTGCTTGTTATAAAAGATTAAATTCGTGAAAGCTTTTCCCATAAAGAAAAATTCTGCATATTTTGCGAAATTCATTAAAAACTTATTTTGAGTCGAAAATGAATCATTTTTGTATCATTTCAGTAGGTAAGACTTCCTTGTAAATGAACCATTTTTTGTTCATAAATGAGTTCGGAAATGAATCATTTATGTTTCTTTTTTGCATTCTGAAATGAGTTCAAAAAAGAATAATTTTTTTATTATATCAGTACCCACTGAACCATAAGCGAAGTTTTTGAGTAAGGTGAGAGCTTTGCGAACGTTTTTGGTTAGATTTTTTTTTTTAATTTTTTCTTTTTTATTTTGTTGCTTAAAAGTGCTTACTATAAAAGAATAAATTCGTGAAAGCTCTTCCCATAAAGAAAAATTGTACATATTTTGCGAAATTCATTAAAAACTTATATTGAGTCGAAAATGAATCATTTTTGTATCATTTCAGTAGGTAAGACTTCTTTGCAAATGAACCATTTTTTGTTCATAAATGAGTTCGGAAATGAATCATTTATGTTTCTTTTATGAATTCTGAAATGAGTTCAGAAAAGAATAATTTTTTTATCATATCAGTAGGAAACAATTTCTCATAAATGAACCATTTTTGCTCATAAAAGAGTTCACAAATGAATCATAAATGTTACTTTTTATGTTCTAAAATCAGTTAAATAAAGGAACTTAAAATGATAATGTTAACCTTCGTACAAACGTCATATGAAACGTCTTTTTTACCAGTGCGAGATGGATGTACTGCTACACGTATGAAAATTTTCAACATTTCTATCAAAAATTAAAATCAAGCACAAATAGAATGAAAACCACGAAAACATTTCAAGCAAAAATGTAATCAAATAAATTCCCCAATTAATAACTTAACTATTTTGATATTTCATATATAATTTGGAAGTTTGTCAAATTGGAAAACAATCACGCCTTTCCCCCTTTGAAACATCAATATCATGAAAAACGCAATGCGTGAATTCCAGCCCAGGTATATTAATCCTATTAACCCAATGATTAATATGATCTCTAATTTTAGTAATAATCATTTATTCTTTAACAAAATATCGATATGTAATTATAAATAGTATTATGCAATAATAAAATTTATAATTCAAAAAGGTTATTTTTTTAACTCATTATTGAACAAAAAAAGGTTTGTTTTTGAGAGGCCTAAGATTGATACAAAAAGGATTCAATTTCGTTTCGATTTCGAGTGCCGAAAAATAACTTTTGTAGGGTTCATTTTGGAACTCATTTCCGAAGAAAAAACAGTTTGTTTCTGAGAGGTATTTTCATCGGGCGATTGATTCAAAAATGGTTAATTTCCGAGTGCCGAAAAACAACTTTTATAGTTCTTTTTTTAACACATTTCCGAACAAACAAGAAGATAATTTATGGTTCTTTTTTTAACTCATTTGCGAACAAAATAAGGTTCGTTTTTGAGAGGCATTTTAGTCCGACGAATGATATAAAAAGGGTTCTTTTATGAGTGCCGAAAATGAACGTTTCTACCCGAAAAGGTTCATAAATGAATTCAAAAACGGTAGTTTTGGTTCACTGGGTAGTTAATCAGGTACTGCGCAAGGCGGTTACTCATAGTAAATTTCAGAAATATTGAAGTCCTGTTATTTCATCATCACGACTCCTTACACAAGGGAAGTGCGCTGCAAGTTTAAACGGCCAGCTTGTTTCGAAGATTTGGTTTAATGAGCTTAAATTAAGAGATGCCCCGCTCTGCTGCTGTAATTCAATGTGGAAGGCATACTATGGCCTTAAGAAAATTATGATCTCTTGGAAACATTTTTTCATCAAGTAAAGCCCTTATTCTACGAAGACTGTTTATTACTTTGTTTTCTCTTTAATCTTTGTTTTTATTCACGAAATACCTGTCAAATTTAATACTTGACAACGCACTTTTGCATGCGTTCCCAAATTAATCAGCAACACAGAAACTTGAAAAATTAAAAATTAAAAGTGACAAAAAGGTAGAAACTGGCAGCTAGAGACGAGCAGATAAATATGAGAAGCCAATTAGTAACTAGATATGAGCGATTGTTACTTGGCAACACTTTTAGTTAAGGGCACATCACACTAAATAGAAACTTTAGTGTCATACACGAAAAAATTCACATATAATGAAAAGACCCAAAAATTTATAGAAAATGAAAAATTTCCAAATCCAAAAATGTACCTTTTGAAAAAAAGGCCTACTTTCGTACTTACGCATCATATGCAAATGCAGTTAATATGCTTCTAGCTTTAGTCATGTCACACAATTGCTCTCCAATTTCGTTAATACCGCTGAGTATCTAACCTTAGGTTTTCACTACTCGTTATTGCTGGCTACTCGCCTTTTCTCTCGACTGTTTCTTCAAAATCTTACAATCTCCATTACCAACGTCTTATGCAAAGTCTTATGAAAGTCTTATAAGTCTTTGCGCAGGGCTTTAATAGGTATTCTAACCATTCTCTGTTGTTGAATAAAATAAGCAGGGTACAGAGTAGTAGCCTATCGAAACCGTGCATAAAGAATGAAATATTATTTAGTGAAGGTAATGCTTGCTCAGACAATTTTTGTTTTGGCAATTTTCTTCTTCTGGCAACGGTATAAATTATTGCTTAATGCTTCCATATCTAAAATGATACTTATGAAAAAACATTTTGTAAAAGCTGATTGAATAAAAAAGTTACTTCTTGCAAGTTTTTTTTTAAAATTCCGATTAAAATATCTTTCCCAACAAATTTTCTGAAGAAGTCTCAAATTAGTCTCGAACTGCCCGAAATTAGTTTGGAAAACCTATGTTTAAGATATGCCAATATTAATAACTAAACAAAACTTGAAAATTGATGTTGTGACTTAAATTTTATTTCTTTATTTTTTAGATTAATTTGTGGAGAAAGTTTGGAATCTTTTCGTTGCTCCGATTGTTCTGTTCTGAACGAAAATGATTTACGGATATCTTTTGAAAATACGTGCACAGACTCTCTTGTCACTGCTTTCGACGATGAAGCTCTACTAATATGCGACCAGGGAAGCGAAATGGCAAGGACAAAGGTTTATTATATGTATTCTAAGAATAGGGCATTTTTTTAATCATTCAAGTTAACTCTGTATATTGTGAATCGCTTTTTTTTATGAAGGATACAGGAAAGGGTTAAGGAGAGGCACACATTTTAATTATTGAAAATTATTACAGGTGCACTTCGATGATGTTTCTTTATACGGTACTCCCAAAGAGGAGCCGATGCCTTCCATTCCAATTGTTACCGAGAAAGTTTCAGCAAATTTTTTAAAGAGCCAACTGCAATCATGGTTTCAGCCCACAGACAATCGGCTGGCCATGAAACTATTTGGCAGCCGAAAAGCTTTAGTGAAAGAAAGAATCCGTCAAAAATCGTCCGGACATTGGGTAATTCACCCATGCAGCTCCTTCAGGTTTGCTAATTTCTAAATTTTAGAAGATTTTTTACGAATGCAACTTATTTTATTTATAACTACCTTTAGATTCTATTGGGACCTTTGCATGCTTCTTCTCTTGGTAGCCAATCTTATTATCCTGCCTGTCGCTATATCATTCTTCAACGATGACCTCAGCACTAGATGGATTGCCTTCAACTGCCTCAGTGATACTATTTTTTTAATAGACATTGTAGTCAATTTTAGAACAGGTAAGCTACGTGTTTTATTTTTCAAAGCTTAATTTTAAACTCTTCATTTTAATTTATCAGCATAACTTTTTGAAACGGATGTTTTTAACAGAGATAAAGTTATAGTCTATTTCATGTTTTTTTAAAGTTATTTCAATTTTACCTTGTGAAACTCACTTTTTATACAAAACTAGGGAAGTTTTTCACGACACATTTCGATACACATGTTATATGAAAAAATAAGCTTACGCGGCAAATGCTGTTCCAACTGTTTCAAAATAAATTAACGATTAAATGGCACTTGGAGAGACTATTAAATTATTTTCATCATTTGAAATAAAATAAAATATAAGTTAGCGGATGTCAGCTAACTTTATATTTGCACTCGTATTAACTTGCACGCGCATCCGTTCATAATAATTTCAGCATCAGTTCTATTTTGTACGCAGAGGAAAAACATTGGCACATAGTGCCAACCAATAAAGACACAAAAAACTAATAAAAGAACTCGTTTAACTTATATGTTAATTCTAAGAACTATTTTCCTTACGATATAAATGGTAATATATTATTATAATAAAGATGTTACGAGATGTTATGAGTATTTTGGCGGTATCGATTTTGATTAATCTTGAACCTCAGAAGGCGTTGTTGTAAAAATCTCTTATAAAAGAGCTAAAAACTCTGAGCGGCTCATACGATCAGCAAGACTAGTTTTTTGTAGTAGTTTTCAGTTAGGGTGAGTATTTTGTCGTTATATATTTTAATCTATCTAAGCCACCAAGGGCGTTGCTGTATAAATGTGTTACAAAAAAACCCAAAAACTCCTAAACCGCTTTAACATTAACATAAAAACATGTTATAAATATCTAAATAATTTAACACATGAAAATTTAATTGTGGCATTTTTTTATTTAATATTTAGTTTTTAGCAATTCTTAAAAATATAATTTTTTAAGAAATGCATGTGTGAGCTTTATGCCAAGTAATTCATGAAGCAACAGGTCGCCACAAAAATATAAATGCACACAACTTCAATTCCGCTTTGGCTTTAGCATAAGGTGTGCTTATAAGATTTTCAAAGTTAATGGACTGCATAACCCACAGAAGATTACTGATGAGTTGGCGTAGCGACCAACGAAACAGCTGTCTAGTCTGCTGGTGGTTGCTCTGTAAAGAACATTGTTGTGGCGACCTGTTGCTTCATGAACTACTTGACATAATGCTTACATATGTAATTCTTAAAAACTTTTATTTTTCTTACAATTCCAATTACAATTCTAACAATTAGTTTTGTTTTGTTTAAGTTGATGGAACTAAAGACTCTTTCGCAGTTTGCTGATAAGTGAGGAAGAACAATGACTCTGCCAACAATGTCCAAAATCAGTTGAAATTCAAAGACCCATTGTAATTTGATAAATAGCGAACTTTTTCCCAAAATGTTTCGTCGAGTTCTGTTTCATCTTTGAACATACGTTTTTAGGCGTTGAAATCACTATGAACTTTTTCGACATCATAGCCAAAGAAATGAGCAACTTTGAAAATATTCCTGGGGCCTTACTCTGTAATGCGATTCGAAAAGCAATTCTATTCGAAAATTAAATTCATTCCGAAAGTGAAATACCACTCTCTAACTTGTTCGTATGTGTGTAAATGCGAAACTCAGTTTATGGAGTACCATTTATTCGAATGCGAGCAAATTGACTTTCGAATCGCATTTCAGAGTAATGCGCCTGGGCTTTAAGGGATTAACTGGGTAAATAGATTCTAGTTGTCTCAGCCTTTTTAACACTGTGTTCTTTAAATGGCCGCAATGACCTTATTATAAGATTTTTAATGAGTGTATAATTTTGAATTTACTTACTTCTTTTACTTATTTTGTAGTTTTTCCGAACAATCAGAGTCGGAGCTGTCATCATTGTTTAATTTTAATAATCAAAGTTTTCTTTTCAAGCTTTGGTGGTAAGTTACTTACCTATAAGTGTAAAATAACGAAATACTGTCAGAAAGCAAGTAAGAAAAGCATGACGGTAAAATGCTGTATCATTGACAAGAAACGCGAACAGTGTTGTCGCATGTGGTGCACATTTGACGACTCATGCGCTTAAAAGAATGTTACTTATAGCAAAATAAAAAACTTAATGCCCTAAATATGACAAAAAAGTGTTCGAATAAATGTTTAAATAAAAAAAAAAAAAATAAAACCAAAAAAATCCGTAAAAAATCCGTATTCTTCAAAAATCCGTATAAAATCCCTCCTTTTTTTTAAATTAAAAAATCCGTAGGAATACGAATGTCTGCCAGCACTGATAGAAAACAAAAATTTAAGGTACACCTATTTTTGAAGAGAAACTTTTAACCAAGGTAACGAAATGGTTCTTATGAAAACAACAACACGGTAATTCGCCGCACTGTTTGTATAAAAACGAAAAACCTGCTATACGTGCGTTCACCGAGGATTGAACACACTATGCTAGAGTTTGTAGTTTGCTATTCTATCCACTCAGCAACGAAAACATATTTAATTGAGTAACTCATACTCATCTTCAATCAACCATCAGTTCTTTTCTTTCTTTTATGATTGAATTGAGTCTAAGCATATATAGCTATTAACAGAATGCACAAAAAGTATTGTCAGCTCTTCGTCAACTTTTGCTTCGACTCATGGTACAATAAAAGAAAGTAAATGCATGGCTTAGAGCCGAGTGTGAGAACTGACAAACAAATAGCGGAGTCTCAGCGGAGACTCAGTTTGCCAAGTGACATAATATTATTGCATTGGTTTTGACAATTCTGAGACCGTGAAAGAAAGCATGATCAGTACTATTATTGCATTTTCACGCTCAATTTTTGGTTGCCTAATTCATCGCCGACCCTAGCTGCATCTACAGTAAAAATTTAAACAAAAAAGCCTACTTTAGTCCTATGCTCCTATGTTCCTATGTCCTATGTTACGAATGTCTCTCTACATCATAAAATTATGAGGTATGTATATCATGATAGGATGCTTCAAAAAAAAAAAAAATTTGCCATTGCCACCGACTTGGTCTATTTTATGGTGATTTCCAACATATTTTGGCTACCACGATAACCACCAGTGAGCTAAACCATTCCTAAATAATCTCCAAAAATCAGGTTTTTTCGTTAAAATATCGGCTGGTGTGGTTGTTAAAAAAAACAATCAGTCAGAAATAATAGTTCTGGAAAGTTCCTCAAAGCTGCATCAAAAAAGTAAAAAATATTTACCGTTGAAGCAAAGATAATGCTGATTTTCATGCATTTTTTAAAAATTTTTTTGTTGTTTTCACTACAAAATTTAAATAAAATAATTCTTTTTTTATGCTATCCTAGTTTTGAAGATATCGTTGGAAAGGTTTTAACTGCTTCTATTTATTCCTGGACAGAGCTAATCAATTTAATTACCATTTAAACTTAAATATTAATTACTTATTTGTTGCAATATATAAAATTCTTGAAAAATCTTCTTTCGCTCATTTCGGCGATCGTTGGAAGTTCGCCGAAAATCCATTGGAGTATCACTACTTTTGCGATAATCTAGCTAGGCGAGTAGTTCTAGAAATGTACTCTAATGCTTCAATAATTTAATTTTTTATCTCTTGCTTCTGATAAATATTTGTACTAAATTTTCATATGAAATTGAAAAGTGTTAAAAAAAACAACGTCTTTGAATAAAAAATGGTTAAAAATGATTTTAAGCATAAATTTTATTTTAAAAACGCGTATTTTTTTAAAGTGTGTAAAAGTGTCGATCTGCACATTTTATCATACAGAAAGATTTCATTTTCAATGCAATACTGCCCAGTGAACAAAAACTACCGTTTTTGAATTCATTTATGAACCTTTTCGGGTAGAAACGTTCATTTTCGGCACTCATAAAAGAACCCTTTTTATATCATTCGTCGGACTAAAATGCCTCTCAAAAACGAACCTTATTTTGTTCGCAAATGAGTTAAAAAAAGAACCATAAATTATCTTCTTTTTTGTTCGGAAATGCGTTAAAAAAAGAACCATAAAAGTTATTTTTCGGCACTCGGAAATTAACCATTTTTGAATCAATCGCCCGATGAAAATGCCTCTCAGAAACAAACTGTTTTTTCTTCGGAAATGAGTTCCAAAATGAACCATACAAAAGTTATTTTTCGGCACTCGAAACCGAAACGAAATTGAACCCTTTTTGTATCAATCTTTGGACTGAATTGCCTCTTAAAAACAAACCTTTTTTTGTTCAATAATGAGTTAAAAAAAATAACCTTTTTGAATTATAAATTTTATTATTGCATAATACTATTTATAATTACATATCGATATTTTGTTAAAGAATAAATGATTATTACTAAAATTAGAGATCATATTAATCATTGGGTTAATAGGATTAATATACCTGGGCTGGAATTCACGCATTGTGTTTTTCATGATATTGATGTTTCAAAGGGGAAAAGGCGTGATTGTTTTCCAATTTGACAAACTTCCAAATTATATATGAAATATCAAAATAGTTAAGTTATTAATTGGGGAATTTATTTGATTACATTTTTGCTTGAAATGTTTTCGTGGTTTTCATTCTATTTGTGCTTGATTTTAATTTTTGATAGAAATGTTGAAAATTTTCATACGTGTAGCAGTACATCCATCTCGCACTGGTAAAAAAGACGTTTCATATGACGTTTGTACGAAGGTTAACATTATCATTTTAAGTTCCTTTATTTAACTGATTTTAGAATATAAAAAGTAACATTTATGATTCATTTGTGAACTCATTTATAAACAAAAAATGGTTCGTTTATGAGAAATTGTTTCCTACTGATATGATAAAAAAATTATTCTTTTTTGAACTCATTTCAGAATGCAAAAACGAAACATAAATGATTCATTTCCGAACTCATTTATGAACAAAAAATGGTTCATTTACAAGGAAGTCTTACCTACTGAAATGATACAAAAATGATTCATTTTCGACTCAAAATAAATTTTTAATGAATTTCGCAAAATATGCAGAATTTTTTTTTATGGGAAAAGCTTTCACGTTTTAATCTTTTATAACAAGCACTTTTAAGCGACAAAATAAAAAAGAAAAAATTAAAAAAAAAAATTCTAACCAAAAACGTTCGCAAAACTCTCACCTTACTCAAAACCTTCGCTTATGGTTCAGTGGGTAGCTATGAAAAATTGAAACTTTTTTTAATAAGTTCACTTGTTGAAGCTTGATTCACAACTGTTATGGGACATTTTACTTAAGCGAAAGATCAAAATAATGTTAGTCCTTAGGTTTGGTTCTTTTTGGCTATCTTACTCTTTTATTTAGCCCCTTGTGTAAAAGTATTTGGACCTGTGTGAACCCAAGTTCGAGTTGTCGTTAAAGGCAAAAATATTACTGTTTTCGGAAACGATTTAAACAATTTAAATTATATTTAGTTTATAGCAATTCTTAAAAAAATTAATTGTAAGAATTACACTAAGAGCTTTATGCCAAGTAATTTCATGATCTTAAAAAATTAATTTTTAAGAATTACGCTTAGAGCTTTATGCCAAGTAATTTCATGAAATTTCAAGAAGAAGAATTGCTAAAAATTAAATATAAATTAAAAAAATGCCACAATTTTTTTTCAATTTAAATTATATTCAAAAGAAAATATTTAAAAATTTTTAAAATTAAACTGTTCCATTTCCTTACAAAAATTGTATATCATGACTGACAAAATCATTCAATTCCAATAAAAATTACTATATATATACTTTTTTATAATAAAATTTTTTGAGCAGAGGAATCGACAAAATCTAAATTTTAGATTATTTTTAAAAACCCGTTTTTCGAGAACTAGTTTTTGCACAGCACCTATATCTTATAAAAACAAAAAAAAAAACGAAATGGCCATTTCAGCCCTTGAAAGGACTTTTACCGAGCTTCTTATGATCAATTGTGTTGCGAGTGTTGTGAAATGTTTGAACGCAAATGATTGAGAACTGGACCTACAAGTTTTATGCCAACTCCGATTGGCTTATGTTCTCAAAAAGCTTCTCATGGCAGTTTTAACTCTCTGAGGTTTGCTATTGTTTGCAGAGAAGTGACGGCCAAGAATTTAATCAGTCGTGCATTTTAAATAAAACTATTTACAAATTAAAAAATTAAAAAATGTTAACAATAAAATTTTTTCTACTTTCAATTTGTTTTTTAATTTTAATGAACCTTCGTACAAACGTCATATGAAACGTCATTTTTACCAGTGCGAGATGGATGTACTGCTACACGTTTGAAAATTTTCAACATTTCTATCAAAAATTAAAATCAAGCCCAAATAGAATGAAAACCACGAAAACATTTCAAGCAAAAATGTAATCAAACTAATTCCCCAATTAATAACTTAACTATTTTGATATTACATATATAATTTGAAAGTTTGTCAAATTGGAAAACAATCACGCCTTTTCCCTTTGAAACATCAATATCATGAAAAACACAATGCGTGAATTCCAGCCCAGTAGCGGGATTCCCAAACATCTTAACTTCGATTACGTTAACGTTAACTAACAACGATTATAGCTTGCAGTAACAACTGCCGTATTCCCAAACCTATGCTTAACTGCAATATTTGCTACGAGTTGCATTAATAAAGTTAGCATAATCATTGTTAACAAATATTGAAAATATGGCTGTATTGGCATTTGACAGCTTAAATTGGTGAAAGATTAAAGAAGAATAGAAAAAATAAAAAAGAATCAAATAAAAATGCAAGCAGCAAAAAAAAAGAAGCAGCCGTGCAACAGCTGAGAAATACAAGCTGATGCTGGACTTTTTCGTGAGCCGATGCTGCCAAAAGGGTAGTGATGAAGAGGTGGTAAGGATAGCCAGGGATATCGTTGTGATTAAGCAGCTAGTGTGGTGCGAGATCTCTCTAACAGGCTGCTGCTGCTACCTCTGCTGCTGTTACTGTCTCCCAAGTGCAGCTTATGTGAATATGTTTATAATATAAAAGCAATGAAGTCGATTTATTTGAATTTAATCTTTCATTATATATTTCGTTGGTTTGTTTTTAGGGTTTTTTTGTTTTTGTTCTTGTTTTGACATTCTTCTACTTTATATTTATATTTAATTATTTACGGTTGCATTTTCTTTATAAAGGCAATAAAACACCTTTCTAATGGCATGTCAATAAACCCCACCAACTTAACCGTTACCGAGTTGTGGTCGTGTGAAGATGAAATCAATCGATTGAAACTACCAAATTTCAACTTTGAGTGCAAATTTCTCAGAATTTCGCGTAATAAATGAAATTTTTTTTAAGATCAATTTTGTAATTTGTTCAATTTTCTTTTCAATGACACCAAAAACATAAACATATCTTAAAAAATAAAAAAGTTGGCTGTACTTCTTAAAATATTTGTGTTCTTCACAACTTCACAAAAAAAAACTTATTTTACGCTTAACGTTGATATTTGTATGGTTAACAACGTCTTAAAATACGTTGTTAAGCTAGCTACAGATACGTTAAGATATACGTTAACGAACTGTCAAAGCTATCTACAAAAATATCTAAGGTTGAGTTTGGGAATACGAGTTAACAATTTTTGTAGCTAAGACCAGTTAACGGTAACGTAATCGAAGTTAAGATGTTTGGGAATCCCGCTACAGGTATATTAATCCTATTAACCCAATGATTAATATGATCTCTAATTTTAGTAATAATCATTTCTTCTTTAACAAAATATCGATATGTAATTATACATAGTATTATGCAATAATAAAATTTATAATTCAAAAAGGTTATTTTTTTTAACTCATTATTGAACAAAAAAGGGTTTGTTTTTAAGAGGCAATTCAGTCCAAAGATTGATACAAAAAAGGTTCAATTTCGTTTCGGTTTCGAGTGCCGAAAAATAACTTTTGTATGGTTCATTTTGGAACTCATTTTCGAAGAAAAAACAGTTTGTTTCTGAGAGAAGATAATTTAAAAAATGGTAGTTTTGGTTCACTGGGTAATTTTAATTTGGATTTTAATAAACTGCAAGAAATCTTACCTATTTTTACCTTTCAAACTAATGTTGTATAAGTAAAATTTTGTCGTAGAAATTTGTACTTTTTGTGATAATTTTCGGAAATATACTTTTTAAAATACAATTAAAAATTCTCAATTTGGACCATTTTTCAAAATTCCATAGGAAAAAATCAAAACCTTAGTTCTCAAAATTAATATGATAAAAAAATGCATTGTCATCTCTGTTATAGTCATTTTAAAACAGGCCTAATCACGAATAGTCTTAAAAGAAAACGGATTTGTTTAGAAAAATTTTCATATCCCTGCTTTTAGTTTTTTACTAGTATTTGCTTATAGATTTTTTATCAAAATTCCCTCTAAGGTAAATCCTGGCTACGGGCCTGGTTTGTGTGTCCCATGAAATCAGGAATTCATGTGGTTTTTGTGTTTTTGTGTATTGAACATTTTTTATGAGTACTAACTTCTATTTGACATAAGCTTGACATAAGGCTATCCCTTTTTCCACAGTCCAAAATCGAAGTTTCCCATCTCTTTATCTTTGGTTTTAGGCACAAAAATTAAATAAAAAAACTGGGGTGCAGTCGTTAGGATTGCAGATAAAAGCGTTAGCTTCTTAGCATTAAATGTTAAATTAATAAATGTTAAATAAAGTATTAATTTAAAGAATAGCATGCACACACTTTTAAATTTATGAAAATTTTTTCAAGTATATTAATGAAATTGATAGTAAAAAATTATGAATTTTGTTTAGTGAAGGAGAAAATTCTGCATACATTATCGAATTTTTTGTTTCTGTGAAACTTATGAATCTTAATGAAAAGATAGGTATGCAGTTTTATTAGGGATGACTTTTAATTATAAAATTAACAAATCCTTTGATCTCAATCAATTCAACAAAAAATTTGCAATAAGAGCTCAGTATGCTGTAGAAACGAAAACTGAATTCCCATAAGAAGTACATTGAGTTTTTTGACAACGAACAGGCAGCGGAATTTTTTACGCTAGGTACTACCCTGTTGAAGGAAAAAATTTGTTCAGTGTAGTCAAGTTCACAACCATGTGTGGATACTTAAAATGTCAGAACTTCGCTGGCATTTATATGCCCGTACATTTAATTGCCGCGAAATTTTGGCAATCAACAATAAAAAAAAAGCAGTAAGTATGTGTTGATGTTGAATTTGTTCCCTCTAGGAAAATCAACTAATTTAAAAGTAGTTGAAAAAGTAGTTTTTTGTCAACCACAACTTTTCTGACTTTTTTCCATAGAACGAACAAACATATTTTGTATGGTGATTTCCGCTAAATAAGTCAATTGACTTTCGTCTCCATATATTTTCAACTACTTGTTAAACTAGTTAAATTTAAATTATTTTTTTAATTACTTTAAAATAACCAATTGAAAACTATTTAATATTCCACTTACTTAAGATGAATTTAAAAGCATAAAAATTTTAAATTTCTATACATCAAATAGATCATTTATTTGACTTTTTTGAAAAATACATAAATCATGCCAAAAAAATCATGCCTGGTCGACACAAATAAATTCTGAAATATAAAATCTGAAAGCAAAACTGTTTACCACGTCTGTCTTGCAACTCAATGTCGTAAATTAAAAATATGTCTTTTTGAAACAAAATTTTACTGAAGCCTAAAGTAAATAATATTTGATGAAATAACATGGTTAAATATATATAAACTTATAATCTAATTAGTGTCAACTGTTCAACTGTGTAACTGTTTAACAAAACTTGATCAAATTATTTTATTATAAAGAAAGAAAGTTATTCTGCTCGCATGTACCTCTATAAATCAATTACTCTAGGTTTTTCAAACATATGATTGATTTAGTTGCTGTACAAAGTTTTTACAAGATCTTATATAAAAATGTATGTATGTACACATTCCAAGAATAAACAACAGTTGCAATTTTAATAACAGTGAGAACATATGATTTTGTGTATGAATCCAAGAAGTAAATGAATACATATACTATAATAAAGAAATTAATAAACAGGGTCATTATAATTCTGTTCATCCTCCCCCCTCTGAAGGATTCCGTTCCTTCTGAGATTGGCAACAAAGCAAGTTTTGCAACTGGTCGCATGTATTCTCCAACAGAAATTTTTACTGTAACAACTCTCACGCTGTGATCAGCACTTGGATGCAATTTTATGACCCGTGCAAGTATCCATTGTGACTGAGGAGTATTGGAATCTCGAAGTATGACAATGTCGTCTAGTTTCAGCTTCGGCTTTTCGCATCGCCACTTCTGTCGTTGTTGGAGACTAGTGAGGTACTCTGAGTGCCATCTTTTCCAGAAGCCTTCAGCCATATGTTTCACCTTCTCCCACTGCTTTAACGGACTTATGTCGACGTTCAAGTCGACAAATGGTTCGGTTCGTGCTGTAAATGGTTGGCCTATTAAAAAATAGGCGGGTGTAAGGGCATTAATTTCTCCATCGTTACTTGGCCACAGTGGCCTGGAATTAAGAAGAGATTCAATTCTTGTTATTAGAGTGTAAAAGCGTTCATAAGTCAATGATGTCTGGCCGATTACGCGTCTCAGATGTATTTTTACAGATTTGACGCAACTTTCCCACAACTACCCAAAATGCGGAGATGATGGTGGAATAAAACGCCAGGTAATACCATTATGTGCGAAGGAAGCAGCTACATTGGAATCTGAGTGTTGATATTCTATGATTTGGTGCATTTCATCGAGTTTGCGCTTGGTGCCAACAAAATTGGTGGCAATATCTGACCATATTTCTACTAGTTTTTCTCGTCGTGATATGAAACGATCTAATGCTCCAATATATGATTCGGTGGTCAAATCTCCTACCAGTTCCATATGAATGGTCTTTGTAATAAAACATACGAAAAGCGAAATATAGCTCTTAACCTTGCGTGGTATTTCGCCAACCTCAACCTTTAGTAAAAATGGACCTGCATAATCACATCCTACCTTTCTGAATGGTCGTTGGAATTGCACTCTTTCTAAAAGCAAGTCGCTCATAAACTGGATTTGGGTAGATATACGTAGTTTAGCCTAGTATCCAGTATTGTTGTCTCAATATGAAAATAAGTTGGCTTACTCCGACATGCAAGTGCTGGAGATGCACGAACTTAACGATCATTTCCGTAGTCTTGTGTTTTGATGATAAAATAATTGGATGTTTGATAGAGAATGCTGCCAATGAGTTGCTGATTCTGCCACCTACTCTTATCACACCAACGTCATCCAAAAACGGTGAGAGAGATGAAAGCTTACTCTTATTTGACACTGGAGTTTTCTCTTTTAAGGCAGCTATTTCGGTTGCAAAGAGCTCATTTTGAACAGCGAAAATTATGCGATTCGTTGCATTTCGCAGCTCACCCGATGACAGATATACGTTGAATTTTTCTTTACGTAGTACAGCTATAAACCTGAAGCAGTATGCTGTCGAGCGCACCAGTCGAGACCAATTTGAAATTTTTTTTAATAGTACGCCAAATATTTGATGCTGTGCTATTGATACAAAAAAGAGATTAGTATTGAACTGAGAGTGATTTTTACGCTCTTCCAAATGTTCATGAGGTGTGTCTAACAGTGCAGCAGACTTTGGCCAAAGCTCCTTCGGTTTAATTAGCCAATCAGGACCATTCCACCATAAATGTAGGTTTTGTAATTCTAACGGCAGAACACCTCTTGTTGCAGGATCGGCTGGATTATGTGCAGATCGAACATGATACCACTGAGTTCGGGTGTAGCTAATTAAAATTTCAGATGTTCGGTTTGCTATGTATACCGTCCAACGCCTTGGCACTGCTGACAACCAATCCAGAACATTTGACTAGTCTGTCCACAAAAACGCTTCACTTCTGTCTAACTCAAACGCCTTAGCAACCTTGTTCATTAATCGACAAAGAGAACAGAGCCGCACAACTCAAGACGCGGTAGCGAAATCTGCTTAAGAGGGGCTACGCGACTTTTAGCAGCTACAAACTGAATCTTGATTTTGCCTTCAAGTTCCGAACGACAGTATACAACTGCTGCAAACGCATTTTTCGACGCATCACAGAAGCCGTGCAGTTCATTGCGCCCCAGTACGAACAGTGCTCTCCTTGGAATTTGTATTGTATTAAGACTTGGCAGTGTGCATTTTTGAATTAGCCAGCGATTGGAAACCTCGGTAGGAAGTTCATTCTTCCAGTCCAGTGTAATTAACCACAATTCTTGAAAGAAAATTTTAATTAGCATACTACATGGTGTTAAAAATCCCAAAGGATCAAATATCCGAGCCGCATCAGATAAAACTGACTGTTTTGTTATTGTTGTTGTTGTAGAAAACAAAACGCCAAATTGAAAAACATCTTTAGATGGGTTCCAATTCAGTCCAAGTAATTTTAAGGTTTTTGTTGGTTCACAATTTACTAACGACATCTCTCGCATAGATTCAGGTAGAGACAATAATAATTCATCGCAGTTGCTAGTCCACTTACGCAAATTCATACAAGCAGTTTTCAAAAGAGCAACTAGCTCTCCATGTATTTTTAGGACTTCATCAACAGTTTCCGCCCGTCATAACGTCGTCCATATAAAAATCTTTAAGAATTACCTGTGATGCCAAGGGATACGTGTCTTGTGATTTAAGTGCAAGCTCTTCCAAAACTCTTACTGCCAAGAATGGTGCGCACTCAGTCCCATACGTGACTGTTTTTAGTTTAAAGTGCTCTACGGGCTGATCAGGAGAACTACGCCAAACAATACGCTGAAAATCTCTGTGATGCTCATGAACCCAAATCATGCGGTACATCTTCTCTACGTCTCCAGACATAATAAAGTTATGATGTCGAAATCGTAAAAGAATATCGAAAATTTCTCTCAGAAGCGATGGTCCAATGAGTAAAGCCTCATTTAATGATGAATGACTACCACTGCTTGCTGACCCATCAAAAACTACACGGAGTCGTGTTGTTGTGCTATCGTTTTTTAATACCGAGTGATGTGGTAAGTAGTAGCACTCGTCAAATGGTTTTTTAATCTCTGAATCTGGTACCTTTTCCATATGATTTAATTTGATATAATCTGACAAAAAGTAGAATATTGCAATCTTAAGTCCGAGTTGCACGCAAGTCTACGTTCCGTTCCATGTAATCGTTTCAATCCGAGCTCAACAGAATTTCTGAACTTGTTGGTTTTGTTTTTAAATGGAAGTTCAACACTAAACTTTCCATCACTAGCCCTTGTATAATTGTTTAAAAATGATTTTTCTGCTTTTAGTTCGTCATTGGTATATGGAACTTGAGAAGATAATTCTTCCGTCTCCAAAAATTGCGCAAGTGCTCTGTCAATGTCCATGTTGTTTAAAAGAGCGACAAACTCCTCTCCTCCGTTGTTTTGGTTAAGTTGCCACCTATAACCCATCCAAATGTTGTTGAAAATGAGGTTATGAAAAGAGAGACCCAACCGTGTGAAATACCCGTTGGCGCATTGTTTAAACCATTTATCGGTATTCTTGCATGCATTCGGCGCAAGCCCAAGCGACGCACACAGCTTTCGGTAATAATTGTCTTCTCAGAGCCAATGTCTAGAAGAAGTCGACACTGTTGTAGATCGTCGTAGCAATCGTTGACATTACATACTGCTGTTGGCAACAGTGTATTTATTTCAGGGAGTGCATTAAAATTAATATTAACTGTAGTCTCTTCAGGCTTCTTCGTTTGGTTGCTTTATTCGTGAAGCAGGCTATGGTGACGTCTACGACAAGTTCGGCATGAATACTTAGAGCGACATATATTTGATATATGCCCTACTCTCAAACAGTTAAAGCAAATATGTTTGGTAGCTACAAACTCTCTTCGCTCTTTTATGTCCATACTTAGAAAGGCACTACACTGATGTAAGCCGTGGGTATCTCCGCACTTCACACATGTCATTTGACTGTCCACTGTTATTTGGTGATTTTTAACAGAAACCGAACGATTACCTGTAAGTGATGCCGCTGTCGGTGTAGCCGATTCTAATGCTATGCATGTGGTGTCCAAAAACTTTAAAAATTCTTCAAAAGTAGGAAAATCATTGCTTGATTTGTTGAATTTTGTCCATTCTTGAGTAGTTATTGGATCAAGCTTAGAGATTAAAATATGTATTAGCCAAATATTACGCTTCTCTGCAGGTTCACCCAACGCACGCAAGCCACGGATTACTTCATCTGCTCCGTCATATAATTTTCGCAAAGCTGTACTCGATTGATTACCTATAATGGACATATTAAGAAATTTTGAAACATGAGTGTTAGCAATTACACCGAATTTGTTGTAGCGAGTGCATAATTTATTCCAGTCTTCAGGGTAGTTTTCGTTGGTTTCCGGAATATGCCCAACTAGCTCATATGGAGACTCATCCAAATAACTTTTTAAAAGTTGAGACTTTTGGCAAGCTGTATAGCTTGAATTGTTATGGATCGCACTGATATAGGAATCATGAAAAGATTTCCACCCAGTCAGATCGCCAGAAAATGATTTTATTTTAAGTCTGGGCAAGAAACTTAATGCAGATCCCAATACCTGCTTAGACAATTTGTTAAGAATTTGCGTTTGTGATGACAAAATGCTAGACATTGTAGCATCATTTCGAGTAGATTCAAAAACATTTGCTGCTGTCGCTGCTAAGCTAGATTTTTCAGCAATATGGCCCCGTAATTTGCTTTTCGTGTTTAGCACTCGTTCTTCAAATTCCTCAGCGTCCGTCTCAATTTCAGCAATCGCTTTCGCATCTTCATCGCTTTTTTCTAGCATTAAAAGAAGTAACTCCCTGTACTCCTTCCATACCTCCTCAAGACGCTCCAAACGGCATTCCCAATAGGTTATTGGAGCATTAGCTCCACTAATTATCACAAATGACAATATGCGCGCAACCGCTCCCTTCAGCACTGACCGTTTGATCTTTAGTTTTTGCATTTCTATTTTCAGAGACTATCCCAGGCACAATGTCTTTAGCAGAACAACTACCAAAACCCGTAATAATGCAATCAATTTTAATTTGTTTACAATCGATCTGGCTCGTATGGACCAAAAAATGGTGTCAAATTCGTGGACTGTAAATCAAATATTAAAACGAAGAGTTCAACTGCTTAACAAAACTTGATCAAATTATTTTATTATAAAGAAAGAAAGTTATTCTGCTCGCATGTGCCTCTATAAATGAACTGCTCTAGGTTTTTAAAAATATGATTGACTTAGTTGCTGTACAAAGTTTTTATAAGATCTTATATAAAAATGTATGTATGTTCACATTCCAAGAATAAACAACAGTTTTTTAAACAGCAATTTTAATAACAGTGAGAACATATGATTCTGTGTATGAATCCAAGAAGTAAATGAATACATATACTATAATAAAGAAATTAATAAACAGGGTCATTATAATTCTGTTCACTAATAAAAATTTGCAATTAAAACATGCCAAAATCAGAGTATTTGCCGCCTTAATATAATTCAAAGTAGTTTATCAACCACTTATTTCTAAGTAGTATTTCAATTACTCCATATATAATGCAATAAAAACTATTTAGAATTGAAGTGGATGCCGCCTTAATATAATTCAAAGTACTTCATATACTAGTTTATTGTAAATTAGTTTTTTAATTAGTTGTTTTTAAAAACAAGTTAGTTTGTTCCTATAGGGTTATTAAACAAATTTATTTAGTTAATTAAATGCTTTTTCTCCACACAATAAATTTTAAGTCTACGCCAAAATTTCGCGTGCAGAATTATATGCCCAAAAATGTTCGATTCTATAACATACTAAGCTAATACGAAAAACTGAATGCAACTAACGTCTACACTCATTATGCTTAACCCTCTACTGCACGCATTATGATCCAGCTAAAAAAATTTTTTTGTTGGATTTCTATTTCAAATAGAATATTTAGATATGGGTATTTCCAGAAAAAAGTCCACCATGACACGAAAATGAAAAGTTCTTAAAAACTTATTATTCCATGATATTGTCTTAGTAAAACATTATAATTTTATTAATGTAAGCAATTTGTACATAAATTCATTTACAATTATGATCAAATCGTCTGGATTGTTTCACAAATTTGGTTTTCTCTTCCGTAAATGTTTCGTAAGCGTTTTTGTTTTAGTAAAAATTGAAGGTATTGGCTAAAGATAATAATGAAATGATTGAGGCAAGGAGAGAAAAATATATCAAATTTGTTTCTTGACTACTTAATTACTTAATTACTTAGTTATCTTTCCACCCTTCAACTATCACCCGTCTTCCGAATCAACACAATGCTTTCGCATTTATAGGGGGGCATCCCCTGAGTGCTGATTAAGTCTAAAAAAAAAAATTTTATTACTTAATTAACCAATTTAATCACAATGGAAATTTAAGTAACGTAACGCCAGTAACGTCACGTCAGCTGACTAAGCCTAATTACAAAAAAACCAGAAAAGATTTTTAAATTTGATGACTTGGAAAATAAACTCGTATTATTTCAAATTCTTCTACAAAAAGGTTTTATACAAAAAGTCTTGTCTAATTTGCAGAATTTTGCAAATTTTGTAAGCCAAGTGGCAATTCTTTCCGTTTTTTGTAACGTCACGCCAGAGCATAGTTTTGCTTTTGTCTTTAAATCCTTGGAGTCGATTGCTTTAATTCTTTTACTTTATAAAGTGCTACTTAATTACTACGCAAATATAAAAAAAACTTTATTAAAAATTTGACTTTTTCATTCTTTTTTTTAATACTTTTTCGTAAAAATTGTACGTAACGCCAGTTTGGAAAGGCCCATATAAAAACCAATTTTTTTTTTTAGAGAAGTAGGTGCGTTTTCTGGAACAATTATTTTGCCATATATGGCTTTTTATGCACTCCTAGCTTTTACAACCTAATCAATAAATGCCATACATACCGTTCTATGCAGCAAAGATAATTTCCATTTTATATATAATAATAATAATAAAATATGTTTATATTTTACTTAAAATATAAATAAAATAATATAGGGTTATAATATAAAGTAAAAAAAAAGAATTCAAAAGACTTGAATGGTTATTATATAGAAGTAATTAATGAAAAACAGAAAAAGTGAAATGAAACTCCTTTAGTGAAATGTGAATGAAACGCTTAGAGGGGAGGGGAGGAGGTCGAGCATTTGTGACGAAGTGTGACAAAGAAGGGGTGGGAAGGGGGAGGTTTCAAAAATTTACCAAAAACATGTTACGTAATTTATGAATAGCCCCTAGCTGCCTAGCATTATTCCTTTCTAGAAGATGATCTGTAGAATCTAGTCGGACTCCATTTATTGGAAAGTCTGGGTGGCGTGCTATGTTTTTTTTAGATTTCTTTGGCTGCATATAATTTAAAGTTGGGATTGAAGCACAGAGATTTGAACCTCTTCCTATTTGCTGGAGTATTTGGCGTTGAAGCATGTCGACCCTTCTTTTTCGTTAGGGTTTTGCTAACTGAGGACATGTATGCTCCAAATATGACCAAATATGACACACGAAAAAATTTACGAATATTTCTTTGAATGCGTTAAAAGCCATATACTTATAGCTGTTCGAAGAAATGGGTGATTTCAAGAGTTTTACATGTACAATTAAAAAAAATCACACAAACATTAATCACTAGGCTATAAAATCTTTAAAAAAATGATATAAGTAAACTTACTAACACGTAACTAAAAAAAATAAATGCTTAATTTTCTGAAATCTCCAGCCACCAAGTGTCAACACGCACTGATAAACTAAACTGAGATTTTCTTTGCAGCTGTTTAAAAAAAAGTTACAAAAACATTTGCCACACAATCACAAACGTCTACTAATGAATTTTAATAAATGTTCATGTTCGTAGCTGCTAATATCCGTTGGAATTTTGAATTTTAAAAATTAAAGCCATATATGGCTTCGGGTGCAGTAGAGGGTTAACTTTTCAAATCAAACTCGGCATATAGAAGCGGTACATATAAATTTGTTTTGCTTCTCATTAGAAAACAGATTATTTACTTTTATTAACAGATCGATTCTGCGCGTTACCGGCAATAGTAATCTTGTTACCGAAATCCGTTACCGGTCTTAGTAATCGGTATTCTGTGCAGTCGGTAACGCTATCAAATGTCATGAGCTCGTTCAGGGACAAATAAAACTTTTTTCTTGTTTTTGGCTGTTTTAATTGTTACCACCTAATGAGATGGTAACAATATTGACTCGTGACGCTTTTTTGCAGAATACCAAAAAGATGTAAATGTTACCAAAAGATGAATTTATGCGGTAATAAGATTAACGTTACCACGGCAGAATCCATCGGTAAGTTGTGTTTTAAGACATGTTTTAATCGGCAGCACGCACTTAATTGAACACCAAAACAAAAGTTTAATCATCATCCGGTAATGAAAAATTGTATATAGAATCCTTTAACAAAATTGCTATTTGAGTAAAATTTAACCAAGCCAAAGTATAGATTATAAAAAATTAAATCTACTCAAAATCCATTGCGATCGAACCACGCTACTGACGGCATAAAAACTTTCTCGCAGATATTTTTTTATTTTTTTATTTTTTTTTTGTTGATTTAAGTCAATGAACAGAAGTTCTTACAGACCATAGGTTCTTAAACTTTTTAGGTCTCCCGCACCTTTCTGAGCTAAAATTTTTTTCAGCGCCCCCCTCGAAAAATACCTAATTTTTTTCGGAAAAACTATGGAAAAAGAAAATGAAAGTTGTTTATTTTATTATTTAAAAGCTGGAATACCCGGTTCCACCCGGGGTGTATAGCATTCAGGGTGTGTAAAATGTGTGGAACGTGATGCAACTAATAATGCACAAAGATCAATAGATCCAATCTCGACCATAAATTTATTGTGACTAATAAAATTTTTAATTTTAGGACTAAAGCTGCAGATTTTAAAAAATTTATTATCAGGATTTTAATCAAATTCAAGCAATCAAATAAACCCCTTTTATCACTTAGATATCAGCTACACCTGCCACATTGAATGATGAATGTTAGACCTGATATAGTTTGGGCACACGCCCCATTTTTGCATGGTGCTTGGCAAAGAACCAGCTTATCCCTATTCTACTTGTCTAATCACGCTTACTTTTCTAGACTACGTACTAAAAACATATATAGCTTAATAGAGTGGTACTTATTTGTATGGAAGGTGTTTTCAGTGAAATGCGACATGGTAGACTTAAAATCTATACACACTCAGTTCTGTTTTTACACGGTAGATACGTTCCCAAAGATTTCGTGCAAAAAATCCACTTATGGAAAAGTAGAAGATTGGTTCCAAATTTAACAAATCTGTAGAAATAATACAATAAACCATTTTTAAACTCATATTGGAGCGTTATAGCTAATATTTGCGTATATTTTTATTTCATAAACTTATAAAAGAATGCAAAAAAAAAACAATTTTATAAACTTATAAAAGAATGCAAAAAAAAAACAATTTCAGAAACTTAGAAAAGAATGCAAAAAAACAATATAGTACACATACAATACAATAGGGACGACTTTTGACATGCATGTTTACACGCGGCAACACGGGAGTATAATAAAAATTAAAAATTTTATAGCGGTGAAAACTGTTAGTACTATATTATGGTATTAATATTTTCAGAATTTGGGTCTGTCTGTCTGTCTGTCTGTCTGTCTTGTCTTGTCTTGTCTTGTCTTGTCTTGTCTTGTCTTGTCTTGTCTTGTCTTGTCTTGTCTTGTCTTGTCTTGTCTTGTCTTGTCTTGTCTTGTCTTGTCTTGTCTTGTCTTGTCTTGTCTTGTCTTGTCTTGTCTTGTCTTGTCTTGTCTTGTCTTGTCTTGTCTTGTCTTGTCTTGTCTTGTCTTGTCTTGTCTTGTCTTGTCTTGTCTTGTCTTGTCTTGTCTTGTCTTGTCTTGTCTTGTCTTGTCTTGTCTTGTCTTGTCTTGTCTTGTCTTGTCTTGTCTTGTCTTGTCTTGTCTTGTCTTGTCTTGTCTTGTCTTGTCTTGTCTTGTCTGCCTGCCTGCCTGCCTGCCTGCCTGCCTGCCTGCCTGCCTGCCTGTCTGTCTGGTACGCTGAGTTTTTTTGACTTATCTACTCTCTTCCATCTCGAACACCAGAGGGCGCTGTAATACAAATATTTTAAAAAACGTCAAAAAACTTCCAAGTCGGTCATACGATTTGCATGAAAGTTGGTTGGGTTTTCTGATACGATGATTGTTTTGGACTTATTTTTTTTTTTTGTGCTATCTTGAAATCCAGAGGGCGCTTTAGTACAAATCTTAGGAAATCTTCAAAAACCCCAAAACCGCTCATCCGATTTGGATGAAAATTTTTAAAAAGCAATTTTTGAGTACGGCAAGAGTTCTAGTGCTATCTTTTTGCTCTTTCTCGAAATTAGAGGGCGCTGTTGTCCAATTTGTACGTGTGTATATTATTATACTGTTCCTTAACGGCTGCACTGGTTTTGACGAACTTTTTTGTGATTGGTTGAGTGGATCCCTGGATGGTTCAGATTCACAATTGGACCCGGTAGGTGGCGCTGCGATCGTGTTTAATTCATTTTGTTTTTATAGTTTATCTCCGAAACCGTTCATCCGATTTGCATGAAAATTTGTATATAGAGGTTTTCGGATATGGTGAGTTTTTATGACTTATCTACTCTGTTCTATCTGAAACACCAGAGGGCGCTGTGTACAGATATTTTAAAAAACTTCTAAGTTGTTTATCCTGATTTTCATAAAAATTAGTATATAGGGGTTTTCTAATATGGCTACTGTTTTGGACTTATCTTTTTTGTACTGTATCCAACATCAGAGGGTGCTGTAGTTCAAATCTCTTAAGAAATCGTGATAAAGTAGAAAGCTGCTCATCCTATTTGGATGAAAAATTTTATTTAAGGATTTTCGTGTGCGGCAATTGTTTTGGCGTTATCTCTTTTGCTTTGTCTCGAAAAATAGAGGGCGCTGTTGTACAATTTGTACGTGTGTATGTTATTAAACTGTTCCTAAACGGCTGCTCCGATTTTGATGAAATTTTTTGTGTGTGCTTAAGTGGATCCCTAGGATCTCCCGGTAGGTGGAGCAGCGACCGGGTTCTACGAATTTTGTTATTATAGTTTGTCTCCGAATCCATTCATCCGGTTTACATGAAAATTTGTATTAAGGGGTTTTCGGGTACGGTAGTTTTTATGACTCTTCTATTTTGTTCTACAGGGTGTCCCAGACTTAGAGTACTATAATGTGGGGGCTGATTCCTCGTGATGAGACGAGCAAAAAATCGTATAGGTGGGGGTGGTCGCAAATGCCCCCCTAGGGGGCTAGGAGGGAAAAACAAAAAAATAGGTGTCGTAACGTTTTAATCCATAGCTAACATATCTCTGCAACGATTAAAAAAAAACATAACTTTTTGAAAAGAAAATTAAATTTTCTTTAAATTATTTTTGCAAAATTTTTCCATAAAGTCATAAACAAAAAATGTATAAGCACCTGAAGTCAAAAAATTGGTTTTTTTCTTTAAAAATTCAACTTTAAAGGCAATTTTCTCAGAAAAAACCCAAATGTTTTATTATTTTTTATGACGCAGTTTTTTCCTTGGTCAATTCTCTAAAAATTTTCTAAAACCGTAACAAAAAATAATGTCTGCGTACTCTGAGTTGGAAAACATTATAACTCTACGATCGGTGAAAGAATGTGTCGATTCAGGCATGTGATGCACTTAATAATGAGAAATTGCTTTTTTTTCTTAATTCCGTTAAATCTAACTGTTTTACTAGTTATTGTAAGCAACAAAAAAACAAAGTCGCCTTGCTTGCATTAAGTACCCCAGTGGGAGGAAAAAGTGGTAGAATCGGAAAATCGATATTATACGAAAAATATTATCTCTGAGGTATAAACAATGTATGATGGATTTTTAGAGAATTGACCAAGGAAAAAAACTGCGTCATAAAAAATAATAAAACATTTGGTTTTTTTCTGAGAAAATCGTCTTGAAAGTTGAATTTTTAAAGAAAAAAACCTATTTTTTGACTTCAGGTGCTTATACATTTTTTGTTTATGACTTTATGGAAAAATTTTGCAAAAGTCATTTAAAGCAAATTTAATTTTCTTTTCAAAAAAGTATGGTTTTTTTAATCGTTGCAGAGATATGTTAGCTATGGATTAAAACGTAACGACACCTAATTTTTTGTTTTTCCCTCCTAGCCCCCTAGGGGGGCATTTGCGACCACCTCACCCATACAATTTTTTGCTCGTCTCATCACGAGGAATCAGCCCCCACATTATAGTACTCTAAGTCTGGGACACCCTGTATATTGAACACCAGAGGGCACTGCAGTACAAATGTTTGAAAAATCTCGGAAAACTCCTAGCTGTACACCCGATTTGCGTGAATATTTTTACATAGGAGTTTTCGGATACGGTGGGTATCTGGGACTTTTTTTTCTGCGCTATCTTAAACACCAGATGGTGCTGTAGTACAAATCACTTAATATATCGTGAAACACTCAAAAACCGCTTATCCGATTTAGATAAAAATTTGTATATCGGATATATAGGATTTGATTATCGAGTATGGAAAGGGCTTTGGCGTTATTTTTGTATTCTATCTAGAAAACCAGAGGGCGCTGTTGTACAAATACCGCAAAAATCTAAAAACAACTCATCCGATAAGTAAGATTTTTATAAGTGGTTTTCGGGTGTGGTGAGTCTTTTGGCGCTATGTATTTTCCTATATGTTGAACCCCAGAGGGCGCTGTACTACAAAATACAGTAAGGCGTAGTAAAGCGCGATTGGTGATAAATATCTTCTTTTCTTCTTTATGTGAATTTATATTCCACTTTATTGTTTCACAAATCAGGACAGCTGATGCCGAATTCTGTGGTATTTGAGTACGCGTAAGCACATGCGCAAGTTAGTTGAGTCGTCAGTTGGCGTTCTTTTGACATTGCTATTTCTATTTTCAATGCTTATTTAATTTTTGTCCAGTTTCCTCGCGAATTTCGTAAAATTCGTTTTTGCTCTGATTTTTTTTTTTAAATGTGCAATCTATCGAATACAATATAAAACTTGAAAATATATTTTTGCAAGCGATCGGTGGCACGCACACACAAATCACGATTTCCCTAACTTTTTCTCATAATTTTCAGATGTTGAAGCTACATTTTCCTTATTTCGCCAAAGTTACTGGTTTGAAAGATGCACACATAATTCCTTCTAAAGTTTATGAAAGGTTTTTTCAAATCGATGAATGAAATCGAAAATTATTTATATCAACTCCCGAGTTAAGCCGGGTACAATATAAGCTAGTACAATATAAGTATTTGGCACGATTTACTGGTAATATGGTAGTTTACGTATACGGCTGACACATTTTTTTTATTTATTTATCGGTCACATGAAATAAATAATAACAATAATATCCCCTTCTCCCCTGAAGAAAACTCTGGCTACTCCCATAAGCATACTGTTTACGGAGTGGTAAAAACCGAATCCATAACAGAATCAAATAAGTTAATAAAAGAAAAAACTATATCACACAGTATGTATATGAATCTGATTAATCAGACAGCTCAGATGATGACGTACCGTTGTCTGTTACAAAAGAAATATGTTAGGCTTAATTTAAAGTATTATGATCATTACCCAAATTGTTCCTTCAGTGTCCAAAATTATGTCAAATAAAAGTTCGAATAAATTGGAACATGAGTTACCATAATCTGTGCAACGTGAGTGACCATTATTTAATTCAGATTAAAAAAATTGTTAACAAATACAGGAAAACTGTGTGTGATCTCGTTTTGTCAACATTCAATAAAATCTATTTGGTGTTTTAATTATTCTTTAACTTTTAACAGAACAGACTTTTATTTAAGTTCATACTAAATCGAAAACAAAGGTCACCAAATGTAACGTTAAAATTGATTGCTAATGAAATTAAAAAAAAAACTAAACACGCAAAAATTTAAATAAGATTTTACACATATTCTTTGGTTTATTTATTAATTTAAAAAAATTAATTTCTTTGAGGACGTTTGTTTTTGGTCAATAGAATATGGTATGCTAACTTAATTAGTCATCATAGATAGAAAAATCGTAACATGAATCGTAACAGGAATCACCCTGGAGCAAAAAATTTGTTTCTAACACTTACGAGCACCCCAGGGCTTTGTTCCTTAACATGAGAGAGGTAAACTAAACTGTGAAGTTTTCAAGAAAAAAATATTGATATTAACACGTACCGCAAGCGACCTCTATATTAGTGCTATATAAAATATATAGTGCTATTTTTAAAAAAAAAAATCCAATTACATTTTTTGAGGGTCAGATTTTCAAAAATCTGGTACGCACTTTGTTTATTTCATTTTTCTTTAAAATGAGTCATCAAACATGAAAATCGTTATGGTCCAAGATATAGCGAAAGTTGAGTTTAAGATAGATTTGGCTTAGAATTTCTTAATTACTATGGGCCATAAGGTTAAAACACTTGCCGTACTCAAAAAAACCTATATACGAGCGGTTTTGGCGTTTTTAAAAATTTCTTTGAAAGAGATTTGAGTTACAGCGCTCCCTGATGTTCGAGATAGAGAAGAATAGATAAGTCCAAAACACTCACCGTATCCGAAAAGCCTTATATACAAATTGGTTGGGCAATGCGGCTGTTGCATAGCATCATTTAATAACTACAAATTTATACGGTGACACCGCCGTCGATGAAGCGACGTTAAAGCTACGATGCATGCTTCACTTACCAACACCGACAAATTTTTTTGTTGTTTTCGAGGGTAAAAGAAAAAAAAAACTGGAATCTGAGTGGGCCTCTCTTTCATCCAAAAATTCCAAGCAACCGCCAAATTATATTCACGGTCCGAAGCTGAAAACAATTTGGACAACTGCCAGAAAACAGGTTTTGAACAGAATACTGAAGAAAACTATGCCAGACTTGCCAAACAGAAAACTATCTGTGGACAAAACAATGAAAGAAAAAAAAAAATATATGGCGAAACTTGACAGACAAGTATCCACAGTGAGACATGCGGCTACGTGGCAGACATTTGAAAATATTGTGTGTTTATTATATGCAACAAATTTCCCTTAGTTTTTTTCTCATTTATTTTGTTTTTAAACAGTTCTTTTATTTGGGTTTTTTGATACATGAGCCCGAACCGGTTTCAACTTTTTCTGATTTGCCAACATTTATTCATTTCGCTTTTGTACTTTTATTCGCTTTACAACTCAAAAGCATCTAATCCCTTGATTGAATCCCTTGTTTTTCTCTCTTTGCTGAGAGTGAAAAACTACAGACAAAAATAATACATTTTTGATTAAGTATTTGATATTCGGAAAAATTTGATTATTGTATGATTAGTGTACACATCTTAATTTCACTTTAACCGAAACTATTTAATAAATGAAAAGTTGTTTGCATCTATCTACCGCCCACTAGCAGCGTTTCAGTGCCCCCCGAATTTCCGTTAGCTCAAAACTGTCCCCCAGAGTGCCTTCACCGCCCACAAGGGGGAGATAATGCCCACTTTGAGAACTTATGTTACAGACTAAAGAGATAAAATGTTTTTAAATTATATAGAAAAACAAGAAAAATGCTTTTAAATTTAAATCCAATTGCAAAGCATTTAAAAAACAAAATAAATTTTAAAAATAGTTGTTAAGAGAGTGCTTTAGTGATTCCATCGCAATCGCAAAATCTATATTACAGTATAGCATACAATTATTGAACTCAAGCATAGCTCTAAACATTGGTAAGTTTACTGCAAAGTTGGTTCTGCATGTTCCTAAATAAAATACATCAAAGTATCGTAATGTTCTCAAAGGAACGTTAAAGTTTATTAATTCAAGCAAATTAATGGCATTCAACTGACTTACTTAGGTGGCCGTAACAACCCGCGTCCGGATTTCGGCCGACCTCATCAGCTCTCGCCAGACGCCTCTGCTTTGCACGCGCCTTCTCCAATCGGATACACCAAGTGCGGTTAGGGTTTCCTTGGCCTGGTCCATCCATCGAAGGCATGGTCTCCCTCGTCGTCGTTGACCAGCGACCCTCGCCTCGAGCACCTTTTTCGCTGGAGTTTCGGCGTCCATACGATGGACATGACCCAGCCAGCGTAGTCGCTGAACATTTATACGCCGAACAACGTCAATGTCTTCGTAGAGCTCATACAGCTCGTGGTTCATTCGGATACGATAGTCATCGCCGACTCGAACAGGACAAAAGATTTGTCGAAGAACTTTTCTCGCGAACACCCCCAGAGCAGCTGCGTCAGTTTGTGAAACTACAAATGCCTCAGCGCCATACAACAGCACAGGTAGAACGAGCGTCTTGTAGAGTGTTAGTTTTGTCGATCGAGAGAGGGCTCTGGAACTTAGTTGCTTACTGAGCCCGTAGTAGCACCTATTAGCAATTATTGTTCTTCGCTTTATCTCCAGGCTGATTTCGTTGTTGGAATTAATGGCGGTGCCAAGGTATACAAACTTCTTGACTACTTCAAAGTTATAGCTGGGATGAAACGTGGAAGTCTAAAAGCCGCGCTTCCTTGTTTGTAGACAGCATATGCTTTGTTTTACCCTCATTTATCGTCAAACCCACTTTGGCTGATTCCTTTTCGATAGCGGCGAAAGCAGCGGTAACATCTCTCTTGGTTCTGCCAACAATATCAATATCATCAGCTTACGCAAGGAGCTGGACACCTTTGCAGAAAATAGTGCCATTACGAAGCACATCGGCCTTTCGTACAATCCCATCCATGATGATGTTGAAGAGATCGCAAGACAGTGGATCGCCTTGTCTGAAACCTCTTTCGGTATTGAAGGTTTCGGAGAGGTCATTTCCTACTTTGACGGAGCTGCGTGTGTTGCTTAACGCCATTCTGCAAACTCTAATCATTTTTGCAGGCATACCGAACTCAGACATTGTTGCGTATAGGCAATGCCTTCTCGAGCTATGGAACTCAGCTTTAAAATCAACAAAGAGATGATGTGTGTCAATTTGATTTTCGTGGGTTTTCTCCAGGATTTGTCGTAGCGTGAAAATCTGGTCTTTGGTGAACTTACCAGGTCGAAAGCCACACTGATAAGGTCCAATCGGTGTTTTTGTAATCGGCTTTAATCTTTCGTTCTGTGTGAAAGAACCTTGAGAGAACCTTATATGGAACCTTATGGGAGTAGTTATCGCGATTTGACGGGGTACAGACGTGCCGCTCGTCCGTCCCCATGTTCTTGTTTTTTGTTCCGTCGGCTTTTATTAAATAAAATAAAAAAAATTTAAAAAGAGACGTGCCGCTCGTCCGTCCCCATGTTCTTGCCTTTGTTTCCGTCGGCCTTTATTAAATAAAATGAAAAAAATAAAAAAATTGCATAATTCGCGCTCTTAATTATATAAACTAATGCCCGTCGATTGTCTCGTGTCGAGTGCTTAGTGTACTTAAAAAAAAAATATACATACATATGAAAAAATTAAAAGATAAGCAAGCGAAAAAAATAATAAGACAAAGCAACAATTACCAACAGTTTCAACACAAAAATAACAACAACATCATCAACACAATAATAACATTAAAAACAGCATCAACAACAACAATATCATCATCTGAAATTTGCTTTGCTGAGTGCGGTCAGCAGCAACAACAACATTAAGCTGCAGTCAATGTTTTTTTTAGCTGACCACGCAAAGGGCTTTTCTATGCTCTTCGCCGCGTAAGTAATTGTTGTTTTTTTCATGTCCGTCAACTCCTCCATTCTCTGCGATTAGTTGCGGCTGTGAGTGAGGTTACACTGTGGGCAGAGTTGTGCTAAAGTGAAGGCGTAACACTGGCATAAGCTGACCACGCAAAGGGCTTTTCTATGCTCTTCGCCGCGTAAGTAATTGTTGTTTTTTTCGTGTCCGTCAACTCCTCCATCCTCTCCGTTTAGTTGCGGCTGTGAGTGAGGTTGCACTGTGGGCAGAGTTGTGCTATAGTGAAGGCATAACACTGGCCTTTGCACATATTTATGTCCACAGAGTATAATCTCAATTATCAGTTGTAACTTATTACCTTTTTGCCCTATTTATTTAATATTGGCACGGTGCGAGAATTTCGAGTCATTTTCGCATAGATTTTTGAAATATACGTAGACTGAGGGCGAATTTCTTCTCGGACTATGCATATTGTACTTTTTATAGGCCTCAAATAATGGCATTATTTAATGGCAATAATGAGACCCAGGTGAGCGAGGATGCAGATCCACTGGATTTTCATATTCCTGGGTATCACTCACTGCCATTGTTTTCTCCGCTCTTTTTATACGTTCGGATGTAGCGTGTCAGTGCCAACGGGGTCTGGGCCTGAACGATCCGGAATTTAGCTCTATGTGGGTTAGGTTCAGGGTCCGCTCGCACTTGCTACATTTCTGCTACGTCTATAGAAGTCCGAATTTAGGTAAGGAGCATACTTTTAACAAACTAGACTCTCTCTCTGATTCGATATCGCACATTTTGGGGTTGTTCCCTGATAGTGAAATTGTTGTAGCTGGCGATTTCAATGTCCACAACTCGGCTTGGTTATGTCACTCGGGCCAAACAACACCTGAAGGGCAATATGTTGAGCTTTCTGCTGAATCGAACCAATTGTTGATTCAACCACTAGTTGAATCTAGTGAAGGAACCAACTTTTTTCCAAGAAGTGATCTGCATAGCCATAACATCTTAGACCTCTTTCTGACTTCGTATCATGAAAATATGATGTGAGTGCCGCACCTCTTGGTAATTCGGACCATTGCACCATCTCCGCTGATTTTCCATATTCTAACCTTCGCACCTCTACGCCTGAAGCCCCAAATAGGACTGCATGTTTTTATGGAAGAGAAAATTGGACTGCGCTAAATAATTTTCATCGCAACTTGAATTCGAAATTATGTTTCGCTGACACAAATGTGAATGCCGCGGCTGTTATGGTGCAAGAAATTATCTTATTGGGTATGCGGTCTTTCATCCCCAATAAGATGAGAAGCATCAAACCAAAAGATCACTCATGGTTAATTGAGGCTTGCAGGATTGCAGTCAGGTCCAAAGAGGAAGCCTTTCTGAATTGGCGCTCTGATAAGTATGCCGATACGAAAAGACTTCGCGTTGAGGCTAGGCTATCGCTGTAATGCAATTTTAAAACGCGAAAAGTTTCTTCACGAAACTCGCATCATAGAACAAGTTCTTCTTTGCCCCAAAGGGAGCAACACTTTTGGTCATTTGTTAAAAGAGTAAAGAATCAGACGTCATCTACTATTGCAACTCTTTTAAAAGATGATCAAATCTTCACGGACTCAGCTGATAAAGCGAACCTGTTGGCCGGATTGCTTGCACATAACTCCACAATCCAGGTAAGCAATCAGCCACTACTTTTCGTTGAAAGAACGTCTTCTGTAATGCAGGAGATATATTTTCATACGAGAGCAGTTAAAAAAGCCCTTGCAAACTTTAACATAAGCAAAGCCTCTGGTCCGGATGGCATACCATCACTTGTGCTTAAAACGTGTGCTTCTAGTCTGGCTCGGTCTTTGCGTAACCTGTTCAACATCTCCTACAGGACAGGAGTATATCCATCTTGTTGGAAGGTCGCAAGGGTACAGCCGGTACCAAAAAAGGGGGATGCCACCCTGCAAACTACCGACCCATATCGATATGCTCTACGCTCGTCAAAGTTATTCAGAGCGTAATTAACTTCAACCTTATGTACTATCTGGAGCACAATGAATTGCTTAGTGACCGTCAATATGGTTTTCGTAGGGCCCGCTCTACTGATGACCTTATGGCCTTCTGAACTGAAAAATGGAACCAATGCCTTCACTTACTCGGTGAGAGCAGAGTTGTTGCTCTGGATATTTCAAAGGCATTTGACCGAGTGTGGCATAAAGCGGTCGTGTCTAAACTAATTGCATATGGTGTCGGTGGTAACTTTGCTCGGTGGATCACGTGTTTTCTTATGGATCGAACGATCCATGTTATAGTCGATGGCATATCGTCCAGAGAGCACGCCATCTACGCAGGTGTACCACAGGGCTCAGTTCTATCGCCAACTTTGTTCCTGGTTTTTATCAACGACCTTCTGTCGTTGACTCACAACCCAATTCATTCGTTTGCGAATGACAGCGGCATTTGCCATTCATATTCATTTGAAAAACGCCCGAGCTCTTTGGAGATTGAGAGGGAGAGGCAACATATGAATGACACACTTAATAATGACTTGGGAAAAATCTCCGAGTGGGTCTTGCTAATAGAGTAGAGTTTAATGCTAGCAAGACCCAGTGTTGTCTGTTAGCCCACAAGCGAATCAATTACCCCTTAGCTCCCCTCAATATGAACGGTGTAGATCTTACGGAGTCAGATGCTCTTGGCGTTCTAGGCATTTCAATGCAAGCAGATCTTCGGTGAAATGATCACATTTTTGATGTGTCAAAAGAAGCAGCCAAGTGCCTTGGTTTTTTAAAACGGTGTAAAAAATACTTCACTCCATCTGATCTTCGTTTGATCTATACCTCATATATTAGGCCGAAAATGTACAGTACAGTTCGCACATTTGGGCAGGGGCTTCAAGATCATATTTGGAGCTTCTGGACCGGATTCAAAGACGTGCGATATAATTGATAGGTGATGGAAAAATTGCATCTTCTCTGAACTCTCTTGGGCATCGTCGCAATGTTGGTTGCCTAAGCCTTCTGTACAGGCACTACCATGGGGAATGTTCAAGGGAGATACATGGCCTGACGCCACCAGCTCGTGTGCATCCTAGGTCCACTCGGGCAGCTCTCCAAGCCCATCCCTTTACTATTGTAACTTTGCCCAATAGAACATCGCATTACCGAGCTAATTCGTTCTTCGGTCGCTCAGAAAAAATTGTGGAACAATCTCCCGACGAGCGTGTTTCCCGGCAGTTTCAATCTGTGTAAATTTAAATCAAATCTTCACCGACACTACTCCATCTTTCCACCCTCCAACTAACTATCACCCGTTTTCCGAATCAACACAAGGCTTTCGCATTTATAGGGGGCATCCCCTGAGTGCTGGTTAAGTCGAAAAAAAATATGCGATGGAAATAAAACTGATACCTCGATAGTTGGCGCAGATTGTTGGGTCTCTTTTCTTATGTATAGGGCAAAGTACGCTGAGATTCCAATCGTCGGGCATGCTTTCCGCTAGCCATATTATGCTGATGAGCTGATGCATGCGCCTTATCAATTCATAGCCGCCGGTTTAAACAATTCAGCTGACAGGCCGTCAGCACCTGCTGCTTTATTGTTTTTGAGTCGTTGGATAGCAACTCGAAGCTCTTCATGGCTAGATGGTGGTACTTCCACTCCGTCATCGTTGATTGGTGACACTGAACTGCGCTATCCATGGGTGGCATTGGTAGCATCGTCACCTGTAAGTAAATTGGAGAAGTGCTGTCTCCACAATCTCAGAACACACTGTGTATCCGTATTCAGATCTCCATTTTCGATACCAATTTCGTACCCAAAAAGTGAGTTTTTATGGCTGTCAAAAATCTATAACTTCTAAGCGAATAAAATTTTTTTTACGCTGTTTTCGGCATAGGAAAGAAAAAACTTAGCCCTTTAATATGAGGAATCAAAATAGTTGCTGAAATGTCGCTTTCTATATTTTTTTTTTGTGGGAAATGGGTTTTTGAAAATGTTTGTATATGTTATGCCGTTCAACGCATTGTAGGCGTGGTTTTTATCCGATTTGAATCAGTTTTAAAAATTTTGCGGAGGAGAAGGTGTGTGCGAAGTTTCAAGGCAATATCTCAAAAACTATGGCATTTATAAACCTTTTACCAAATAGATGACGCCTCTTTGTATGGGAGGTAGACTGGTAAATATATAGCATTTTTTTTTTTTTTTGCAACTTAACGATAAAGTATGTACTTGCCTTTTGTATGAGAACTTGATATAGTTTCTGCGATTTTCTCTTCTGTATTTTTTTTAATCTCGTTTTTTGAAATTTTCAAAAGTAAAAAATTTTTACATATAAAAGTTTTATTTTTTTATAGAATGTTTTATTGAATTGTTTTAACATTCTATATGTATTAAGGGCCTACTAAAGTTTTTTAAGCGGAAAACACATTGTATTAAAAGTTTTTTATTTAAGCTACGGTTTTTATTAGGTAAATTTTGTTTTTACATTATAATTATATATGTTTTGAAGAAAAGTTTTTGAATTTTTGTATAACAAATATTCAACCATTATGGCAGGAATTCGTAGCTTAGTAAGTTACCTTAAATATGCGGTGGACACGATTTTTCACAGTTTGCTCATCTAAAAAAGAATGATTAAGGTTCTGCTTAGGCTTTTGAAGCTCTTTATTGAAGATTTTAAAAAAAATTTTAATTTTTACCAAAATGACAGCTAAAAAACTGATTTTTGACTAAATTGTTTAGGTTATAAAATAAGAAGTATGTTTTTAAAATAAAAATCGAACGATCAAAAGTACCGACCATATTTGCTTAACAAGTTAAATAAATTTGGTAGCGATCATTGGCATAGTTTTCGAGTAATGCTGTCCACCAGTTTCAAACAGTCTTTTCGAGAAAAGAGCTTAAAGTTTAAGAAGTAGTTTATTTAGGTATACATGAATTTTTTTCCACTTGTGCTTAAATTTAAAAATTTCGGCTCAAAGAAAATGAAGTTTTGGTGCCTGGTGCATTTTTTTAATTTTTTTGTTTTAATAACGGTGGCACCAAATGTGTCTTAGCTTAAAAAAAAACTCTTGTGTATGAGTGCATTGAGGCAAGTACATTGTCTTCTCTTTGGACGATTGTACTTATAACTACATTAATTTTTATTAACTTGACTCAAAACTTTCTGAGAATATTTTTAAAATGTTATACATTCGAAAAATTTAAAAAAAAATTTTGATTTTTGGTCGCCGAAAAACTTTAGTAGGCTCTTAATAAAAAGTAAAATTTATCTAAGTATTTATAAATTGATATCAATTTTTTTCAAAAAATTCATCGGTTGAACAATTAAATCTCTTGCTTCTTTACTATTTTGACTTCTTTCTTTGAATTTCTGAAATTAGACATAGACGGATCAGATGATATCATAGGCATTCGAGATAGGTTCTCATTTGTTTTTTGCCTTGAAAACTTTCGGGTGTTATATTCCCCACAGAACCTATAATCCTTATTTCTTTTCTCTTGTGCTTCTTCAGATAGCTCTCCAATAGGTAGGATATGATAGTTTGTTGTTTGTTCGCCATGCATTAAAACCTTTGTAAATGTCAGTTGTTCTTCAACAAACTTCGTGAACACATTGCTTTGCTTATGCATCCGCTTTGCCTTGTTCTATTTGCAATTCGGTGATTTCGGTTTTAACTGACTCGGTAACACGTGGGTTTTGTTAAAATAAACTGCACAACAAATGTGCCAAGTTAAGTGAAGAAATCTTTAAATCATTAAAATCCAATAAAAACTTATTCTACAAATATGATTTATGTTACGATAATCCTATAACAATCTGCCTATCCAAGTTTAGTGAGGCATGTAATATATTGACGTGTTTAAAAGATAGGCATAATGCTGTAAAAACATCTGATGCTGAACTAAATAAAAATAATACTATTGAGACATTTGATGATCATTGTGTAGATTTAATTAACAATAAACACAATGTTGATCCAATAATCACGCGCTCAAAGTCTCCATCATCCCTCGCGAAAATAAGTGCTGGCAACAAAAACCATAATAAAGCTAATACCAATGTTCGTGCTAAATTGTTAAAAAAATCAGCACATCCTAAAAATTGTAATAAACCGGTTTTGGGTGCACCTGATGCTGTAGTTCCCTCTTGCTCTACTTCGAATGCCTGCTTAACGCAATGTTCTTCTATTCATGCAGAGGCCGATGAACTTATAGATATTGTTGAGTTGCATGGAAACGATAAAATTATTAGTGCTTATAATAATAGTGTCAATGATGCTGCTGAAGTTGTTGTTGGCGTTGATAATCATGTTGCTCCTGTTGGAGGTGATGCTTGTGTTTTTCTTGACCGAGACCGGGAGGTGTTGGTTGAAGGCCCTGATGTGGAGGGTGCTGTTGCTGTTGTTGCTGCTGATTTTAATAAAGCTAAGAGTTCTGCGACTGCTGTGACTACAAATGGTGGATTCAGTGGCCAAAGTCATGCGTCTGATGTAATTAATAGTCGCAATAATTTTAAACAAAAGAAGAAACTTGTTGTGGGCCAAAGATTAAATTCAGAATTGGATGTTATTGAACCATTTCACTGGTTTCACCTTTGCTCGTTTAACCCAACTGTGGCTTCTGATGATATTATTTCCTACATTAATAAACACACGGGTATTGAGAAGCATCATCTAGCCTGTCAATCGTTGATAAGAAAAGATCTTGATCAATCTCAAATTGATAAAATAATCTTTAAGCTTGGCATTTCGGTATCTCTAATGGATTGTATTTTAGAACCATCTCTTTGGCCAACTAATGTTTTTGTTAGCAATATCGAGTTTTTTCACAAAGCAAATCATCGTCGCTACAGGAAGTAGTACAAAATAATTACAAAAGATCTTTTATAAAAAAACTAAAAATATACTTCCAAAATATGTCTGGCATAAGAACAAAGTCAGAATCAATAAAATTATGGTCTTGTCAACTTAACTACGATATAATAGTCTTCATTGAAACATGGCTCAATGCTGGATTTTTTGATGCGGTATTTCTTGACCTAAATTACTACCAGGTGTTTCGTAAGGATAGTAATGCGACATAAGCTTGTTGCACTAGGGGTGGTGGTGTCCTTGTTGCTGTAAAGCGTTCCTTGTGTTGCAGTGCTTGGCCACTTGAAAATACTAATACATTGCTGGATCAGCTATGTGTTTTAATTTCTGGAGTCACAGAGCAGTTTTATTTGGCTGTTTCTTACATTCCTCCAAATAGTCCGGATGCACTGTACATGAATCATGTAGATAATATTTTGAATTTAGCATCAAACGTTGCTAGCGATAGTCATTTTTGCATTCCTTGTGATTTTAATCTGAATAAAATAACTTGGAATAACTTTTTAAATAATAATACTTTAATTCCTACTAATGTAAACTCTACACATGAGATTTATTTTATTGACTCATTTTTAAGTCTAGATTTTATTCAAATTAATGGATTTCCTAATCAATTAAATAGATTGTTAGACCTCATTTTTATTAGTAAGGATTTTAATTATAGTATTGAAGTCTGCAAAATATCGATATGTGAGCCTAACTTGCATCATTTACCGCTTGTATTAAACATTTCTTTCTATAATTTCTCTTGCGAAAGTGTTAACTTGCTGAACACTGATATATATTATAATTTTAGTCAATGTAATTTTGATGAACTAATAACTGCCATTATGATAGTGTATTGGGAGCATAATTTGAAACTCAAAAGTACTTATGATAGATTTATATATTTTAAATCCAAATTTTTAAATATTTGTAAAAGGATTATCCCTCAATGTCAAAAAAAAGTTTTTAAGCTTCCGTGGTATACTACGGAAGAAATAAATTCGTCAAATTATATAAAGCCACAAATAATATGGAACATTATTGAAAACATCAGCATTATTTAAGGGAATTTAATTTTCTTAATAAGTTTTTATATAAACAGTATATAAGTCGTTATGAATTAAATATAAAGTCTAATCCAAAAATGTTCTGGACTTTTATAAATTCTAAAAAATTAAATTCCGCCTCCCATCCTCTATGTGTTATGAAGGAGTTAGGTCTCAATCAGTTGTTGAAACAGCTAATTTGTTTGCCAAATTCTTCTGCTCTAATTTTAATTCGGACTGCGACAATAATATTGATATTAACTACAATCTTGGAGTAAATGTGTATTTTGGTAGTTTTCAAATCTCTGACATGGATGAATCCAACGCAATTGCCAGCCTTAAAAAACTCGCAAAAGAACGATGTGGATGGATTTTCTGCATTTATTTTGAAAAAATGTCACCATGCTCTGGTTAAACCGCTTAAAATTATTTTTAATAAATCCTTGCAATCTGGAACCTTTTTCGATGCTTGCAAAATCTATTTCACAACTCCAATTTATAAAATTGGAAGTAAATCTGAAATCTGTAATTATAGGCCAATTTCAAAGCTATCAAATATCTCAAAAATTTTTGAAAGCATTATAAAATACAAACTTTCGTTTGAAATAAAGAATATAATATCCCCTAGTCAACACGATTTTATGCCTAATCGGTCAACAGTCTCAAATCTGGCAACCTTTATAGACTATCGTATATCTGCTTTTGAAAATGACCTGTCAGTTGATACTATTTATACTGATTTTTCAAAAGCATTTGATAGGGTTTCCCATCATATTTTAGTATCTAAATTTGTGCACCTAGGACTCCATCCAAATTTCATACCTTGGGTTAAGTCATACCTAAGCAGTAGAAAATGTATGGTGTCCGTTGAAGGATTTATGTCTGAGCTGTTTATAGCTTCCTCAGGTGTTTCTCAAGGGAGCATCTTAGGTGCTCTTTTCTTTATAATTTTTATAAATTATGTTAGTTCTTGTTTTGTAAACTCAAAGTTTTTGATGTTTGCTGATGATTTAAAAATCTTTTTAAGAATTGCAAACCAGAATGATATAGATAATTTGCAAGCAGATATAAATAATCTGTATGATTGGTGTTCTAAAAACCGTTTACCCTTAAACATAGATAAATGTTTTCAAGTTTCCTATTCGAAACTTAATAATAGGGCCCAAAATCACTACAAATTGAATAATCTCAATTTAAAATCGGTCACATTGATAAAAGATCTTGGCATTATTTTTGACGCAAGCTTGACTTTTATACATCATTGAAATTATATAATTCCAAAGGCTTATTCTCAGTTAGCATTTATTAAACGCAATAGCAATGCATTTTTAGATCCATTCACGTTTAAAGTTCTGTACACAAGTCTAGTGAGATCTAGGCTTGAATATGCTATGTTTTATTTATATGTTTTATTTGGAATCCGTATTACAATATACACGTGAATCGCTTGGAACGTGTTCAGCCAGATTCCTAAGGTTTGCACTTCGTTCTTTTCATTTTGGTGCTCCTTTTCCCCACCTATGATGCTCGATGTAATCTTATTAACTTAAAATCACTTGAAAATCGTAGGACTATTTTGTCACTTCTTTTTGTTTACAATATTATTTCTGGCAACACGGATTCCTCATACCTTCTGGAGCAAATAAGCTTTAATGTTCCCTCTAGAATATTAAGAAATAGAGCACCATTTAATATAGGATTTCATAGAACAAATTATGCTTCAAATTCTCCAATGGTAAAAGCTATGGGAGAGTTTAATAATTTATCTAATTTGCATTGTATAGATTTCTCAGTATCTAAGGCAACTATATTTAATCAACTAGCCTCAATTTATTAATACCTAATTTATAATTTATTCTCATATAAGTACTTATTTATTTACTTAATATCTAGTCAGTAAGGAAATTATCATTGCATTGATTAATACATGAAAATGAAAATGGAAATAAATGAAAGCATTGGTCTTAATATAGTAACACAAATTAATCCACGAATAATTACAAGAGACTGAATAGTTCTCCTATCTTTCAGTGAATTTAGCTGCAACAGTTTACAGCGCAAACTATACGGCGGTAGCGGCTCAGTTAAATTTAGTGGCTTTAGCGCAAATTTTAGAAATCTTTTTTGAACACACTCTAGGCGATTAGAATGAACATAATAAACCGGAGTCGAAATGAAAGAAAAATATTCAAGTCTAGACATGACATAGGTAGAAAATAGAAACGAACGCGTGTATGGATCTTTTAAATCGAAACTGTTACGTTTAATAAAAGCTAAAATCGAATAAGCCTTTGGAATAATTAAATTTAGGTGTTTAGTGAAAGAAACTTTGCATCGAACAAAGCACCAAAATCACAGGCTTGTTCAGTGAATTCTAACACATTATTATTAATAGAATACGAAGAAATTATATTATTGCAACGCTTTGAATATGTGACGTGGAAACATTTTTTTAAGTTTAATGCAAAATATGATATTATTAAGTATACTTTTAACAATATTCTTTCATGCGGAAATATTGAAAAACAAGCCGGTGACGAAGCTTTCCCCAGAACGTCTTAGAAAAATAACAACACCAATGGTTCACTATATCTGAACACCAATGGTAATGACGTGGAAACATTTTTTTAAGTTTAATGCAAAATAATTTCTATCACACCGATCAACTAGGTTTGACAGATCACATTGAAGAGTGTTAGCATCCGAAATTGAATGTACCTTACGGTAAGGTTTTGAATCGTCAGCAAACAGCAAATATTTGCAATTGTTAAAAGACATTCCAATATCATTTACAAAAAGAAGAAATAAAAGTGGCCCAAGAATACTTCCTTGCGGTACACCAGAAGTAGCATTAAATGTATAGGAATTTACATTATCAATTGAGACCACACATCGGCGATTCGTAAGATAAGAGTTAATCTTATCGAGGAAATTCGAATGAAACCCCAACTTCTTTAGTTTAGCAATTAACGCATTGTGGCAAACCTTGTCAAAAGCTTTGGAAAAATCTGTGTATATGACATCAACTTGATTTCCAATTTCAAAGGAGGTGATGCAATATTCTGAAAAAACTGCTAGGCTTGTGACAGTTGACCGACCAGTAACAAATCCATGTTGAAATGGGCTTATTATATTTTTTACTGCAAAATAAAGTTTCTTTTTACAATAATCTCGAAAAGCTTCGAAATCGTTGATAGCTTAGAGATTGCTCGATAGTTTTCTACTTGGTTTTTTGAACCGGATTTAAAAATAGTCATAATGAAAGCATATTTCCATTCATCAATAAAAATACCCGCACTTAAAGATTGGTTAAAAATAATTGCTAGTACATTCATCAAATAATAAGCACATTTTTTAAATAAAAATGGAGAAAACCCATTTATATCAGGCTTAGAAGAATTCTTTAGAGACATGATACCATTAAAAACATCTTCCAGTGTGATAGCAAGATTTCCAAAATTTGTGCAATGGATGATGTTATTTAAAATTTTAGCATCTGACCAACCTTATAGCTAAAAAACCATAGCTAAAAAAATCAGCAAAAGGATTAAAAATATCTGAAATATCATTTGATGTTCTGTCATTAAAGGACATTGTAGATGGTATAGAAGAACAAACTTTTTTCGATTCTATGAAACTCCAAAAAGCTTTAGGATTTGACTTTATGTTTACTTCAAAGCTCATTATATATTGATTATATAAAACATTTATAGCGAAAGTCAAATTCTCTCCTGAACTGTATATACTTTAACTCAAAAACCAAATTTTTAGTCGCCTTAAATTTTTTATAAAACTTATTTCGCAAATTTCGCAACTTTTACGAAATCTCGATACATGATAGTCTAAAATCTAATCCATATCGTTAACAAAAAACTTAAAAGACGCAGTAACATTGTTGCAATCTAAGCATCCAGTCAACACTTTTTAAATGAAAGCTTAAACATTCAAAATTGCATAACTTGTAAATAAATTTTAAAAAATCACGATCTTTTGAAAATTTGATATCGTTAAAGAATTCAACATTTAAAATTAAAGGCACATGATGCATGTCTGTAGACGATAGAGGAAACATGCATTCATCGATATTTAATTTCAGAACTTACAAAAACAAGATCAAGGAATTTACCTAATTTATTAGCAAAAGTATTAATCTGGTTTAAATTTAAGCTAAAGAAATTATCTATTAAATAATTTATATAGTGGTTGACATTAATATGATATAATATTTTTTTGTTACCAAGGAAATATCAAGCAATTTTATTAAGATTCAAATCACCCAAAATACAAAACTGATTTTCATCCGACTGCGCTGCATCCGAGGTTGATGCTAAGAGGTTTACCATATTATCTACATGAGCCATGTAAAAATCATCCTCAGTGTTTGGAGGAATGTTAGACTCACATATAAAAATCGAGCCTGCTTGACCAGAGATCTTAAGACATAGTTGATTCAGTATGGAATCCATAAATTTTTCTTTTTTTTATTATTATTAATTTGATTTATTTTGTACAATAAGGCTTGGTCTTTTATAGTACATCATTGAACATATAATAACAATGTAAGATGATTTAAGATAATGATTAATCAAAATATTACAGTATTAAAAAAAAAAATAAAAAAAAAATGAAAAATCAAAGCTTTATTAAACTAAATATAATTAAGTCAAAGTTGAATTAAATTATCATTAAAAAATAAGTATCTGTAGGTAATAATTGAAAAAAGTAAAATAATATAATGTAAGATAAGTTGAGATAAGGAATGGAGAAAATTGGATAGAAAAACAAAAATGATATAAATGATATAAATGATAAAAATGATAAAAATGAGTTAAGAAAAATAATGAAAGATAAAGAGGTTTAGTATTTTAGATGGCTCGAAATATTTAAAAACTGCTCTTTTAAAGCTGCTACTTGAAGTTATTTGCTTAACATTCATCGGTAAAGAGTTCCAAATTCCAATGGTGCTCATAAAAAAGTACCTGCTTCTATTTAGATAATTATACCTAGGAATAATAAAGTTCATACATCTCACGGACTGAAAAAAGTTAAGTTTATTGTAAAGATATTCAGGACATTTGTGATGGTTGGCTGGCAAGACTCCTTGTTTTTTAAAAAATTGAGCATGAAATTTCGTGTTAACCTAAAAAACAGCATCACATCCCTGCGCTGTTTGTCCCGAAAGTTTATTAAGTCTCAAAGCATTTAATCTTTTACAAAAGATAAAAGCTTTCAAAAAAAAAAAAAGAAAAAGAAGGAGATTATTGATTACTTCCGGAAAAGAAAAATAAAATTATCTCTCTTCTAACTTTTGACCTCGTGGCGACAACACTATTGCTAAGTGGCTAAATTTTAAATTTAAATAATAATTAAAATATAAGTTTAAGTAACTTTAAATTTAACAAACCGGCTTAAACATTAATTTAAACGAAAATAAAATCTATTCAAAGTTAAATTAATATATACAAGTAGCATATTCCACCCTATAAATGAATACGTGTACCACATTTTTTACGCTTTATTACTTTATGGATAAGAAAACTCTTAAGCATCACTTAATCCGTTGCTAAATGGCTCATCTCTTAAATGGAATATTTCTCGTCCGAAGTGCATCGCTAAATCAAGGAAACGCCTAATCATGTTGGTTTAGTTAACCGCGGAGCGTAAAGGTAGAACCACGAGGCTTGCTATTAATATCAATTTCTTTTATCTTATAAGTTTAAAATGCAGACAATCTTAAAAGAAAATTTATTTGAACATATATATATTGGTTCAAGTTACAAACTAAATTAAATAAGATAAATTTATATTAAAAAAAAAGAGAAGAACAAAAAAAGAAATGAAATACGTAAAATAAATGTAAGGAAATCGTAATTATATATATAGCTTTCATATAAAAGTGAAAAAAAAGAGAAAAAAATCATGATAAAAGCGTTAAAATCAAAGTTAAATATAAGGTAAAATAATAATTTAATACTTAAGACTCAATATTGCACCCATACAAACACACCGTCATACACCGCAACAGGCCTGGCTGCAGCTAATGACTTGGTAAGTCTCATGTTTTATTTCATAATATTCCCTACAATATTATTTTTCTATCTTTAAATAAGATAAGCTACCATAAATACTCTCTATTCCCTTTTCAATAACTTTAAACATATACCTTTTGTTTCCTTAAAGATAATTGCTTAGAGAAATTTAACTTTTCATTTAAATTTATATCTAAACTGACTAAAGTAAGTGCAGCATTCATTAAAACATATTATCTCAATTCTTAAAAAAACTAAAACGTGCTAAAATTATAGAATATATATAAAGAAAATTATATAATTATGTAATATAATATTTAAAACTAAAACTGTATCATGAAATTAAAATTAAATTAAAAATTAAAATTAAATTATTTATATCATAAATTTTAAAACTAAACTATAACTCTTACTATAACAGATCTCTTTATTAAGCTCTTTATTAAGTTAACCTCTAACATGCTAAACTTAACTCCGCTATTCCATTTCTTTGTCGTTCTCAAGAACTGGTTTATATTTGAGAGCTCTGTAAATATTACTCGCATTTACAATTCTCTGTTATTAGTAAATGTAATAGTAGCCTTGAACTTGAAATAAAAATGTTAACATGAACTTGAAATAAAGTTTTTTTAATTTGTTAATTTAGCGAAAACAGCTGATAAGCACAGTCAGAGGCTTCCAATTCTAAATGTTGGACTATACCATTTGGGGGACATGGTTGGGTAAAGGGTACCTTGAGATGTAACATCTAAATCTCTCTTTGTATATAAGAACTATGTGGGATGCCTTTAGAAATTTTAGATTCCGATTCACATTTTATTTTTATTTTCTTGGCTATCTTTCCCTATAATTTATCTTTAAGCACGTATTTCTTTTGTGTATGGTGAATGTTAGAGTAAGTGCAGAAAGATCCCCCCCATCCGGCGAGTCCTAGCCTAACCTAATTGCGTGCTGACCACTACACCGAAATAACCATAATTCTTTTCAAATAACGCCCAAAGTGGGGCCTCGAAGCGATGTTGTATACTAAGGATGTGTTGCCTTCTATTTGCTTCTGGTCTCAAATTTTCTTATTCTATAAAACTAAATGTGCTTTTATTTCCTGTGATTTTAGTTCATTGCTTAACTCATTTTCTAACTTCTAACTTCTTAAGCTACAGAATTTCGAACACAATTCAAAAGGTTTGCGTTTTCTTTTATTGCACTATTTTGTTCATGCTGCAAGTTGTAATACTTTTGGACAATATTGATTTAAATGTTTTTCGTCAAATCGAATATCCAGGTATTGCTATACAGCTGGTCAGTTAAACAAAAAAAGGCAACAACTATTCTTTACATTTTTGCACCCATTATATTTTGTATACAACATTTATCTTGCTTATTGGTTTGCTAATTTGCTAAGTTAACATATATATAATAAATTATAAATTTTAATCGTTTATCTTAAATTCCGGTTTCAGGTTGAAAGTACAATGGCTGTAAGACATTCTAGTGACAATATAACGTTTACAAACATGTCTGAACATAATATTTGCGCTGTGTGCTTGTCAACTTTTGATAATATTAATCCCATTTTTTCTACCAAATGCAACCACATTTCTCCATAAAAGTTGCTTAATGAATTGGATTTTAGAATCACCTACCTGTCCACAGTGTAAGGCACCTGTAGATATTAATACGGTAGAAGTAATTGAAATGCCATCAGCTAACTTGGGAAATAAAGCGAATACTGGGGCAACCACAAAGAAACCCCACAACACGGATCGCTTGATACAAACTTGATCAATGAGAAGAAAACAAAATTACAATGCCAATAGAAACATATCATTGCCATTTGAGAATCCTGAAAATCTAGACTTGAATGAGCATTCGTCGCTTGAAAACTCCATTTTAAATAAAGTTGGAAGGAAAATGCAAAATGAGTTATCAAAAATAAATGTCGCCATTACACAACTTTCTCAACAATTAAGCCAACTTAATGTGCAAAAATGTCAAGAGCCCGAGTGGCCTAGACAAAATTTTCCTTCCTTACAAGCTCCTCGAGTTTCGGTTACTACAAATCCGTCGGCTCGTGATTCTAATACAATTACCTCTACTTCTTCAGTCCTTCTGACTAATAATAGCAAAGTAGCTAACTTAATCAATAGTTGGAATTTATTTATTTAATGGTTTTCCGTCAGGTTTACCAATAAATAAATTTATTTATATGATCAACGCTTTAGTAAAAGACAATTTAGATGGTGAATTTAGCATATTGTGTGAACATAGTCATCTTTTATTTGTAGGAAAAGCTAAGGAATGGTACTGGCGTTACAGACTTACAGTGAATCGAATAGAATGGCATATGCTTTGTGACGTTTTAAAAGCGCATTTTACTGATCATTTAACTGATACAGATATTCGCGAAATGATACGTGACCGAAAACAACAACTGTCTGAATCATTGGATGATTTTTATAATGCAGTTATGCAATTTTGTGATCGCTTACGATATCCAATGCACCAAGAAGAATTAGTTGAAGTCTTGAGTGGAAATCTGAAAGCATATTTGCGCAAGGAGCTGTTCTATTTACAAATAAATTCAGTTTGTCAATTACGTCAACTGATTTTACGTAGGGAAGCGTTGAACAGTGAAATAGAACGAGTTTATTAAAATAGAAATATTAAAAGAAATATTAATGAAATTGAATATGAAGTTTTTGAGGATGAACATGACATTTGTGAAATAAAGACAGATAAGGATCAAATAGCTCAAAAAGAAATTATTTGTTGGAATTGTAAATTAGAAGGACATAGGTATACAGTACACAGATTGCTCAGAAACAAGAACGGAATTTTGCTACGGATGTGGACTAGCCGATACCTATAAGCCTAATTGCTTAGCTTGTCAGGGAAACCTGATGATGAGTGGCAACAACAACATCAGTTACCGCTCAAAACGTTATTAAAATAACATTCACAGCTATTATCAACTGTTTCGGTGCAAACGGATAATTCTAAAGTCATCGAGGGGCGTACACCCAGCTTAGTTCCATTTCGACCAAATCACGAAAGGTTGCTAAATTATTTAAAGGTTCGTAGTAGAATTTTTAATGAACAAATTAGACCAGTTTCCAATGTGTCTATACCTAAAAGAAAGCCAAGGCGGAATACAGTGCGTATGCGGAACTTTTATATTAATTTAAAATTATACAAAAGAAAGTTTCAGACGAGTATACAGTCTATAAAAAATACAAATGATGGTATCAGGGCATACGTTAACGTTGATATTTTTGGGATGAAGCTAGTTGCTCTTCTAGATTCTGGAGCATCTATATATTGCATATCTGGTAATGCTGCCACGAAATTTTTGGATAAAAGCCTACCTATAATAAATTCACTCAATTTGTTGAGACAGCAGGCGGGAAAAAATATAAAATTTTAGGCAGTGTCATAACAAAAATACAATTTAAAGATTTATTAAAAGAAATTAAATTATTTATTATTCCTTGGGGAAAACAACTTACATTAAACACTCAATTGAAATTGTAGACGGAACTAAACCAATTAAGCAGAGATATTTTTCCGTGTCTCCTGCTGTTGAAAGAAAAATTCATGATGAGGTAGATAGAATATTAAAGTTAGAAATTATTGAACCAGCCCCTATGAATTGTTCGTGGATTAGTCCGTGGAGTAGTCTGCAAGCTGTGGTGCAGAAAGGGAATAAATTAATATTATGTTTGGATTCAAGAAAACTGAACAGCGTAACAGTTAAAGACGCATATCCTCAATCTAAAATTAATGGCACACTTTCACGGCTTCCCAAAGCTGAATTCATTTCTTCACTTGATCTAAAACATGCATTCTGGCAAATAAGTTTAGAAGAAAATTCAAGAGACAAGACCGCGTTTAGTGTTCCAAATAGACTCCTTTACAGATTAAAGGTGATGCCATTTGGCTTGACAAATGCACCTCAAACTCTTTGTCGCTTAATGGACATTGTAATCCCAGCCCAATTGAAAAACAGAATTTTCGTATATCTGGATGACTTATGGTTGTATCGGATAATTTCGATGAACATCTTGCCTTATTAGCTGAGGTAGCACATCTTTTGAGAAAGGCAGGGTTAACATTAAATATTTCGAATTGCAAGTGGTGTAAAAAGGAAGTAAACTATTTAGGATATTTCATAGGCAATGGATGCATAAAGCCGAACCCTGATAAGGTTGCTGCTATTAAAAATCTATCCTCTCCAAAAAATGTTCGAGAAGTTAAGAGTTTCCTAGGGTTAGCAGGTTGGTATCGACGATTTCTCGAAAACTATTCATCGCTGACAGCACCATTGACAAATTTGACCAAGAAAACTAAAATATGGGCTTGGACCCCTGAAGCTCAACAAGCATTTGACGAAGTTAAAGACCGATTAAAAACTGCTCCCGTCTTAATAACTCCAAATTTTCACCGTCCATTTATAATACAATGCGACGCATCCAAAACTGGTATAGGAGGTGTTTTAGCTCAAGAAGATGACGAGGGTGTTGATCGGCCCATAGCTTTCTTCTCTTAATAGAGCACAACAAAACTACTCCATAACCGAGCTAGAATGCTTAGCAGCGCAAATGAGCATCGATAAATATAGAGAATACGTTGAAGGGCACGAATTGAAAGTTATAACCGACCACGCAAGCTTAAAATGGCTTATGCAAAATCCAGATTAAACGGAAGACTTGCAAGATGGTCGCTGAAATTGCAAGGCTTAAATTTTTCAATCGAACATAAAAAAGGTAGCTTGAATGTAGTACCTGTCGGTTGTCTTTTGAAAAAGTCGATAGTCTTTCTTTTGTTCCGGATATTGATTTAGATTCACCACTGTTCTTTTCAAATGAATATAAAACGTTAAAGCCGAGGTGTGAAGAAAATCAGAACCGCTAACCAGATATAAAGATTGTTGATCAATATATTTTTAAGCACGCAGTTTTTTTTAATGGTGATGAATTTTCAGAGGCTTCTTCGTGGAAGTTGTGGATCCCATCAGGACTCACCTCTTGTGCGATTGAACGTGCTCATAACTCTCCAAATTCTGCCCACGGTGGAATACAAAAAACGCTGGAAAAATTAAGACGAAACTTATTTTGGCCAACTATGGTTAAAGATGTGAAAGATTTTGTGACTAATTGTGATGTTTGTAAGCAAAGCTCCAAACTTTATTCTTCGTCCACCAATGGGCCTACAAGCGAAATCATCACGTCCTTTTCAACGACTTTATATGCACTTTTTAGGCCCTTATCCGAGGTCTAAAAATGGAAATGTCGGAATTTTTATAATTCTTAACAACTTTTCAAAGTTTCCATGGCTCAAACCCTTAAAAAAGTTGTCAGCTAATGTGGTATGCGACTTTTTAGAATCTCATATTTTTCATGTTTTTGGAATACCGGAAATAATCATAATTGACAATGGCTCGCAATTTCGATCGACAATCTTTACGAACTATTTATCGAAATATGGAATCAAACATATGTTAACTGCTTCTTATTCACCGCAATCTAATGCATCGGAGCGTGTTAATCGCTCTATTATATCTGCTATCCGATCATATCTTGATGCAGATCAAATGCTATGGGATGCAAATCTAAATCAAATAGCAATGGCACTTCGTAGTTCCTACCATAGTACAATTCGATTTTCTCCGTACTTCGTTTTATTTGGGCAACAAATGGTTACAAATGGTAGCTCTTATGAATTACTTCGCTGGCTTCATTTGTTGGAGGAAGGTGAGGATATTTTGGATTCAAAAAATAAATTGCAACTTATTCGAAATAAGGTAGGAGAAAATCTTCGAAAAGCTTATTTATGCAATACAAAAAACTACAATTCGAGATCTAGGCAAATTAGTTATTCTCAAGGTGACAAAGTTTTTAGGAGAAATTTTGCACAGAGCAACAAAGCAGCGCATTTTAATTCCAAATTAGCTCCTCAATTTTTAAAAGCTACAATATTAAGGAAAATTGGCAGTAGTTATTATGAACTTCAGCATGAGAATGGTAAAAACATAGGAGTTTTCCATTCGACAGATATCCAAGCTGGAAACAACTGAATAACGCAAAGAAAAAAAAAAATTCAAAAGATTCATTATCAGAACCATTTTCAGTTTCATTCTCAATTTAACAAATTTCTAATGAAACTGCTTTGTGATGGTTGGCTGGGCAAAACTCCTTGTTTTGAAAAAAAAGTGAGCATGAAATTTTGGCTTAACCTAAAAAACGATATAACATCCCTGCGATGTTTGTCCCGAAAGTTCATTAAGTCTCAAAGCATTTAATCTTTTACAAAAGATAAAAGTTTTCAAAAAAAAAAAAAAAGAAAAAGAAGAAGAAAATAACATTATCTCTCTTCTAACTTTTGACCTCGTGGCGACAACACTATTGCTAAGTGGCTAAATTTTAAATTTAAATAATAATAAAAATATAAGTTTAAGTAACTTTAAATTTAACAAACCGGCTTAAACATTAATTTAAACGAAAATAAAATCTATTCAAAGTTGCTAAATTAATATATACAAGTAACATATTCCACCCTATAAATGAATACGTGTACCACATTTTTTACGCTTTATTACTTTATGGATAAGCAAACTCTTAAGCATCACTTAATCCATTGCTCAATGGCTCATCTCTTAAATGGAATATTTCTCGTCCGAAGTGCATCGCTAGATCAAGGAAACGCCTAATCATGTTGGTTTAGTTAACCGCGGAGCGTAAAGGTAGAACCACGAGGCTTGCTATTAATATCAATTTATTTTTTCTTATAAGTTTAAAATACAGACAATCTTTAAAGAAAATTTATTTGAACATATATATATTGGTTCAAGTTACAAACTAAATTAAATAAGTAAAATTAAATAATTAAATTAAAGCAAAGGATAAAATATTAACAGTTATGGAGTGAAGACATGTCAATATATATATGTTTAAGTAAAATACAATTTTACATGTTTGAATATGTATCATTATCCTGCCCTTTATTTTCGAAAGTCTTCTGCCTGGAATCTGTTGACCGCATTCCGATTGCGCTCGCTTCTTCGAAGGGGTGGCGGTTTTTTGACAACATCAGTATTTTCTGCAGTACGTGAATTTTTCGAAGTAGTAGTCTCTTCGTGAGGCGAAGGTCTTGGCAGCAATTGCCAATGATTATTTACCTGTGACTGCTGCGGCATATTCCTCGCATCGTCCTCTCGAGGTTGTAATTGGGTTTGATGACGTTTGCAGTATCCAAATGCGGTACGAACAATGTATACTACGCTTCCCAGTAGTCCTGTGATTACGCCTTTTATCCACTTGGGACCACGCTGATAACTACGAAGGTAAACTGGTTGTTCCAGCTTGTAGTTCTGTTTAACCGATTTGTTCTCCGGTTGAGCTACGTTGGATTGAGTTGGCGTTAGTAGAGTTAACAGTGTTCACATCGGGCGTCCGTGAAATATTTCAGCTGGTGATTTTCCTTCAGCATTAGGCATTGCTCGATATGTTGATAAGTACTTAGTCAACGCAGCGGTGAGACTCAATCCACTTTCAAGATTTTTAAGTATGGCTGTTCTTACGAAGCGCTCTGCGAGTCCGTTGGATGGTGGGTGGAACGGAGGTGTAGTGACATGCTTTATGCCATTTCTAACGCAAAATTGTTTGAAGTTCTCGGAAGTTAGCTGTGGACCGTTGTCGCTGACGAGTGTTTCTGGTAATCTTTCTAACGCTAATAGTGCTGAGAGAGCCGATATTGTATAAGCGGTGGTTGTGTTGTTGAGTTGAGTTACAAATGGGAAATTTGAGTGTGCATCGACACAAATGAGCCACATGTGATTAAAGATAGGCTCCGCAAAATCAATGTGTATGTGCTCCCAGGGGCGTTGCGTGTCCGGCCAGCTGCTATATTGCTTTGCGGGACTTGAAGATGCAGTTTTGCAAACCTCACATCTGGCTGCAATTGTCTCGATGTCCTTGTCGATATTTTGCCACCAACAGTGGTTTCGCGCTAGCTGTTTCATCCTTACTACGCCCAAATGACCATCATACAAAAGTTTTAATATGCGTGGGCGTAGGGAAAGTGGTATAACCACCCGACTCAGTTCACCTTGCAAGTAAATAGATTCCTTACAAACATCAAGTGATTGCCTTCGATTAAAAAACGGTAAAATTTCTTCGCTTCCGGAAGGTAGATGCTCCGGCAAACCATTTTGAATAAATTTACAAATTTTTTGGAGAGTTGTCATTTTTTGAATGCTCGCGTATCACATCTGCGTCGATGGGCGTATCGAAGTCTTCTATATTATAACATGCTTTTTCTAGGTCAAACTGTATATCCGGAACCAAAAGCAGTCGGGATAACGCATCGGCATTACCATGTTTACCAGTTGGTTTGAATTTTATCTCGAGTTGGTATTCTATTAAGGTTATAGCCCGACGTTGAAGACGGTGTGTTGTCATAGTAGGCAACTGTTTATCTGGACTAAAAATGCTTATCAGCGGTTTGTGGTAATAATAGCAAGGCCTTCCTTTTCTATTTGGCTATATTTTTCTTGATGCTTATCAAGTGTTTTGAGGCAAATGAAATAGGCCATTCTGTTCCATCTGGATACGAGTGCCGTCCCGCGAAATTACCGCCCCAATTTCATAGGAAGATGCGTCAGTGGCAAGCAAAAGAGGAAAATGTTCATGAAAATGAGCTAGTTTTGTTGCGTTTATTATATGCTCTTTAATTGCATAAAAGGCTTGCTGCTGTGGTTGCTTCCACTCGGATTTGACGCCTTTTCATCGTAATCTATTAATCGGTGCAGAGAGCTGCGAAAAATTCGGAATAAAATTGTAATAATAGTTCACCTTACCCATATAGGCTTCCACATCCTTGACGTTGTTTGGTTGGTGCATACGACGTACTGCTTTAACGCCTGCCTCATCTGGCCTTATACCATTTGCTGTGATTATACGTCCCAAATATTCAATTTTTTCTTGCAGAAACACGCATTTTTCGTTTTTGCATTTGATTCCACTGGAGTGCAATATCGATAGTACTTTATCAAGGCGTGCGATATGCTCCCTAGCCGTTGGGGCTGTTACAATAATATCATCCAGGTAATTACCGCACCCTTCAATGCCTTGGAGAAGTTGTTCCAAAATTTTTTTAAAAATTGCTGATGGGCTTGCTACACCGTACGGCAAGCGATGGTATTGGAATAACCCACTGGGAGTGTTGACCACTAAAACTTGTTTTGCTGCTTCATTAAGCTCCATTTGCAGATAGGCATCTTTAAGGTCGATTTTCGAAAATTGTTGACCATAACGAATTGTATGCAATAGGTTTTCCCGCGTAGGTAGTGGATGCCGCTCCACGTCGATCTGCTTATTTACGGTTATCTTGAAGTCTCAGCATATTCTTATGGAGCCGTTAGGTTTTGGTGCAATCACAATGGGAGATGCCCACTCGCTAAACTGTATTGGCTTCCAAATTCCAGCTTCAATGAGTCGATCAGCTTCTTGTTTGAATTTTTGCATGGTGGCGAAAGGAATGGGTCTGCTTTTAAAAATCTTTGGTGTCGCGTCTGGTTTCATTTGAATACTTCCTTCAAAGTTTTTAACTGTGCCTAGTGCTGGCTCGAATAACTGTTCATATTTTGTTAATAACGCCTCTACTTCGTGGAGCTCCGCCTCTTTGACGTTATTTACTTGTTGAATTTTAAAACCGAATAGTTCAAATAAATCCGCACCGAAAAGATTATTACCAGACTTTACACTCGCAACCACCAATCCCACTGTTTTTTCACGTTCACCACATTTAATTTTTGCAGAAAATTCACCAAGAGTGTTTATTTTTTTGCTTCCAAACCCGAACAAAGATCGATTACATGGCATTAACTGCGGCTTATTTAACTGTTCGTACGTTTGCAGTGTAATTATTGAGAAGGAGGCCCCCGAATCCAATTTGAAAGGGTATTTCAACATCAATAAAGTTCTTACAATTTTCTTGTTTTACTACGCCAGTTATATTGTACACTGTTTCCACAGTACCAATACCAACGTTTGCATTTAAAGGGTGATTTTTTAAGAGCTTGATAACTTTTTTTTTAAAAAAAACGCATAAAATTTGCAAAATCTCATCGGTTCTTTATTTGAAACGTTAGATAGGTCCATGACATTTACTTTTTGAAGATAATTTCATTTAAATGTTGACCGCGGCTGCGTCTTAGGTGGTCCATTCGGAAAGTCCAATTTTGGGCAACTTTTTCGAGCATTTCGGCCGGAATAGCCCGAATTTCTTCGGAAATGTTGTCTTCCAAAGCTGGAATAGTTGCTGGCTTATTTCTGTAGACTTTAGACTTGACGTAGCCCCACAAAAAATAGTCTAAAGGCGTCAAATCGCATGATCTTGGTGGCCAACTTACCGGTCCATTTCTTGAGATTAATTGTTCTCCGAAGTTTTCCCTCAAAATGGCCAACTTTTTGTTGCCAAAAATGGAAGAACTGAACTTGGTTGACATGTGGTTTCAACAAGATGGCGCTACATGCCACACAGCTCGCGATTCTATGGCCATTTTGAGGGAAAACTTCGGAGAACAATTAATCTCAAGAAATGGACCGGTAAGTTGGCCACCAAGATCATGCGATTTGACGCCTTTAGACTATTTTTTGTGGGGCTACGTCAAGTCTAAAGTCTACAGAAATAAGCCAGCAACTATTCCAGCTTTGGAAGACAACATTTCCGAAGAAATTCGGGCTATTCCGGCCGAATTGCTCGAAAAAGTTGCCCAAAATTGGACTTTCCGAATGGACCACCTAAGACGCAGCCGCGGTCAACATTTAAATGAAATTATCTTCAAAAAGTAAATGTCATGGACCAATCTAACGTTTCAAATAAAGAACCGATGAGATTTTGCAAATTTTATGCGTTTTTTTTAAAAAAAAGTTATCAAGCTCTTAAAAAATCACCCTTTACATGCCTTATATTTTTTTTATAATTATTATATGTTTGTTAATTTTTTGAGTATTTAATTGCTCCAGAACTGTCGTAAGAATTTGAGCGAGCTGGAATTAAAGTTTTTCGATAGACAAACGACGGCGATATGTCCTACTCGACCACATTTTCGACAGACAGCGTTTTTAAATTTGCACTCTTCGCGAGAGTGATTTGAGCCACTACCCGAACACGATTTGTATGCACTTTTGTTATATTTTGTTGGTTGTTCTCGCGACCGAAAACTTTTACAATTTTGTTTTATTTCATGAAAGAACAAAGGCGCGGAGTTGACATTTGTTTCATTTTCTTTTATCACTTGCACTACTTTTTCTGTCGCTTCGTATGATTCCGCTATGCCCAAGACATCAGCTAACGTCGGCTGCACTTTATGCAGAGCTGCTGAGCGAACTGATTCGTGAGGCGTGTGCAGAATAACCATGTCTCTTATCATTTCATCCACACTTTGGTGTCTGCATGTAAGAGTACCGCACACAAACTTACAATCACTTGCCAAACCACGGAGATCAGCAACCCACTCTTTGTAAGATTGCTTCGGCTTCATTGTGCACTTATTGAAATTATACCTCGCAGCCACTACATGAACTTCTTCTTTGAAGTGCTCGCTTAATTTGTCCGTTAATTCAGCGTATGTTTGTTGTTGCAACTCACTGCTACCGAAAAGTTTTTTTAGTAACTCAACATGTCAGCACCTACCGAAGACAGAAAAAATGATTTTTTTTTTTTTGGTCATCTCTGACTTCATATGCTGCGAAATGCTGATTTCATTGCTGGAAATATGATTCCCAGCTTTGGTTTTCCTTACTGAACGTATGAAATGATGGCACCATAGCACACTCGCCTGGTCCAGCTTGCTTTTTTAACAACTTTTCCATGAATTGTTGCTGTTCCAATAAAATCTTTCTTGAAAATTCCTGCTGCTGCTGTAAAAGTTGTTTTACATATTCTGTCTCTGCCATAGTTTTTATGCTTAAAAATCAAACCGAATTATAATTTTCCAGAATTTTTATTTTAATAAAATCTCACACACGAGTCTAAAAAAATCTTTTAATTGACCTCGTCGCCAATTGTTGCGTTTGACTTTATTTTACATCACCATACACCACCATACAAGTTAGATATGTTACATAAAAAACATACATAAGTAATACATATGAATAATAGCTCAAAGCAACCCTATAGGAACAAACTAACTTGTTTTTAAAAACAACTAACTAAAAACCTAGTTTAAAATAAACCAGTATATGCACTACTTTGAATTATATTAAGGCGGCATCCACTTCAATTCTAAATAGTTTTATTTGCATTATATATGAAATAATTGAAATACTACTTAAAAACAAGTGATTGATAAACTACTTTGAATTATATTAAGGCGGCAACTACTCTGATTTTGACATGTTTTATTTGCAAATTTTTATTAGATTACAAGTTTATTTATATTTAACCATGTTATTTCATCAAATGTTATTAACTTTAGGCCATCAGTAATAGATTTAAATTGGTTATTTTAAAGTAGTTAAAATCTAATTTAAATTTAACTAATTTAACAAGTAGTTGAAAATATATGCAGACGACAGTCAATTGACTTATTTAGCGGACATCACCATACAAAATAAGTTAGTTCGTTCTATGGAAAAAAGTCAGAATTTCAACTAGTTGTGGTTGACAAAAAACTACTTTATCAACTACTTTTAAATTAGTTGATTTTCCTACAGGGAAAGGATAAAATATTTACAGTTATGGAGTGAAGACATGTCAATATATATATGTATAAGTAAAATACAATTTTACATGTTTGAATATGTATCAGTAACTTTTTTGGATATTTAAGAATTTAATCGATCGTGGATTTATATATAAATTATTTGCAAATTAAAAATCTAAAAACAAAATTTTTAACTTCCAAATTGTTTTTTAATTTTTTAATATAATAAAAATAATTTTAAAAATGCTGAAGCTTAAAAAAATGTAATTGTTAACTTTTTTTATGAAAATTTGGTAACATGATTAAAAAATCATCAAATCACTATAGAATTGGACTGCATAAAATCTTATACAAAAATTTTTTCTATCGAGAATTTTTCTTCGAAAAAAAGTATATTTAGAACCTGTTATTTGGAAAAGGCTTCGCACAGGGCTAAATTTTTGTGCTAAGTTGGAAATTTTAGATGTCTTACCAAGAAAAAAACAAAATAAAATAGTCAAACTTTTTAGTCATTCGCTTTACGTGGAAATACCCCATAATGTGTTAAATTTCGTGGTTCATGTATTTTGTACACTTTTAAAAATGAAAAAAAAACCCACTCAAAAAAATGCTTTCTTAAAAGTTTTGGGTTTAATAAGCTTAGCGGAATTCCGACTAATTTATAACTTTATCGAGCTGTCGTAAAGAAATCGTTACAATTTCGTTACACAAATATCGGAACAGTTTCACTTTTTATACGAATTTATACTTTCTCTTTTTTTTTATGCTCGATAGCAATCCAATTTTCTTTAGAGAGTGGAACAGTTTTCAACATACCAGTTTGCTTCCATAAGCGCCGCAAATAATGCACGATCGAGTGTATTTCGTGTCAGTTAATAGCTGCGTTACCTTGTCAGTTTGCAGTATTCACTCAGCAGTATGGTCCAACAAAGATTGCAATTTAACCTCAGCTAGTTTTTTTCTGTTATATTTCCTTCTTACATTTGAGGCATGGAGCGGTCTTTCGCAGTTACTATGAACTTCTCACCTCTTCATATTGCTGTTTTGTCATTTTAGTATTTATGAAGAGTGCCAATGCTGAATCAGAAGATAAGCACTGGGTGGCTTTGTCGTTCTCCTGTGTATGCTGAGGTGTTGGAAAGGCTGTTAATACCCTTCTTAGGCGATTTGGACTAGATTTGGATGCACGTTCAACAATCTCAGATTGCAAGTACCTTCGTGCGGAGATCAATTGCTGTAGATAGGCTTTTTCGACAAACTCTTTGCCACAAGCTTTCGAGATCTACTGAAGTTTTTTTCTTTGAGAGCGGACAGAACTCTCAGTGAAAGGCTTCGTAGGTCTTCCTCTATTTGTATTCTGTTCAAATCCATCTTCAAGATCGATATCAGAAACACTTTCATTGTCTAATTGACAATCGTATTCAAAAGTTTTTTTAGCCAAGTTTTGCTCACCAGCTTAAACTGATTCTGAGAAATTCGCTCTCAAAGTCAAAACTTAGTACTTTCAACTGATTGATTTCATCTTCACACGAGCACAGCTCGGGAACGAGTAAGCCTATAATGTTGGTTGATATATTGTTAAAAAGGTGATTTTATTACCTTTCCAATGAGTTCTTTAAATACGTATTATGTGTGTTTGTTTTTCTGCTAGAAACAATAGCATGAATCAACATCGTGAAATACTTCTTAACCCCTTAGCGCCCAAAAAGGAGCAGCGCCGACTTAAATTTCAACATATTATTGATCGTAAGAAAATTACAAATCAAGCCTCATTTTTAGTTTTTGTTGTCATTTTCATGAAACCTATCGATCCTTTAGGAGCAGTGTGTCCGGTTGCATTCATCAACTGTATAATTATGTTTAATTATGGCGATAAAAACGCATGATAAATACGTTTTCGTGCAAATGTGAACACTTCAGCAAACGACATGCACAGGTTATGCCTGTGTTGTATAAAAATAGTTCTGTTCATATAAGGTGCCTACTTTATTTTGTAAATATGTGCTCTCCAGCGGCGCATGGTGGTTATAGTACATTCGGAAAAAAGTTTTGAAATACTTTAAACTTTCTAAAATATATAACCCAGCTCGCACGACGGTGTATGAGTTTTCTCAAAATTTGTTTAGAAAATAGACTTTCAAAAAAATATCTGAAAAAAATACTATAAAACATAAATTGTAATAAAATTTTTAATTTTTTATGAGGCATTTTACTGATCTTAATTAAAAAAAAAATTGTTCAAAAATGTTGCACCGTCAAAAAGTTACACGTCTTCAAACTTCAACAAAATATGTAAAAAATTCAAATTCACAAAAAAATGGGAATGGACCTTTTTGTCTGGCCGATGACATATGAACCTAAACAATTCTTAATAATTTTTAACTAAAGTATGATTAACAAAACTGCATCATTAGATTTTTGAAGCAGTGAAATGTGAAAACAAATTTTTGGCCTCCGAATTTTGCCCGTGCACCTCTGTGCGACGATATCAAATATAAACAAAAGAGATTAAATTGTTCTTCTTTTGTGGAGAGTTTTTAATTTTAAATTATTGCAATGCTCATTATGTAACGATATCAGATATCGAGAATTATTGGCTCTAAAACAAACCGAGTAAACGCTCTTCTCGTTCAAGGCGTAATGTGTGAGACCAGACGCGCAACCAGAATTTTTTTTTGGGGGAGAATTTATAATATGTCGGACATACATATAAAAAAAAACGTAACAGTAGCGGATATTGTGTACTCGTTAGTGAGTCCGATTTTTGCATTAATAATTCCTGGTAAAAACCTCAGCCAGGGCAAGCAACATATTATCATTCAACTTCTTCACCTCACATTAGTAAATTGCACCCTTTAGGAGTAATATTTGCATATGAAAGTATGGTTAAGTTAACAAACAAGCAAAAACTTCCACTACAATAATAACATACACAATAGCTGCAGTCCCGTGGCACTGGATCAGATGAAATCTAAGTGGTACAGTTTTAGTTTAACTTTATTACAATTTGGAATCACTTGCGATGAAGTGTCAAAATACAAGTGCGAGAAGTAAGGCAAAAACTCGTGGAGGAGTACTTCAGATTTGCCAACTATGTTCGTTTGAAGTGTCAAAATACAAGTGCGAGCAGTAAGGCAAAAACTCGTGGAAGAGTACTTCAGATTTGCCAACTATGTTCGTTTAAAAAAAAAAATGCTTTAAACTTGGTAGCATTTTAAGATCACAAATAGAGCCAGGAAAAGAGGTGGTTCTAATGTTTTTGCATTGTGAATAAAATAAAGCCACGCTCTAGATCAACGACCACGGGAATGCAGCTAATGATAACCAAAAATAAGTTTTTATAAAAAGTGTTCAAAAATAATTAAAAATTTAAAAAACTACGATCAATTGTTTGCTTTTTACAGAAAAAAACGTTAGCTACAGGATTATTGTGATAAAGAATAACAAAACAAACCAAAACTATATTTTAAAATTTAGCATATGCTTACTTTCAGCGAGCTTATCTAAAATAAAATCCACTGATGGCGGCATATCTCCTCTGTACAGATTAAGCAATATGAGACTGTTTAATTTATCTTGCACCATCGTGCTTTTTAAATAAGTTTTGAGTCGGCGAAGTTCTGAAAATGTTAGTTCATTTTCACACGAAGTGACTGGAAGAGTTACAAGGTTGATTACATACTTACTTACTTAGGTGGCCGTAACAACCCATGTCCGGGTTTCGACCGACCTCATCAGCTCTCGCCAGGCGCCTCTGCTTTGCGCTTGCCTTCTCCAATCGGATACACTAAGTGCGGTTAGGGCTTCCTCAGCCTGGTCCATCCATCGGACGCATGGTCTCCCTCGTCGTTGACCAGCGACCCTCGCCTCGAGCACCTTTTTCGCTGGAGCTTCGTCGTCCATACGATGGACATGACACAGCCAGCGTAGTCGCTGCACAGTTATACGCCGAACTACGTCAATGTCTGCATAGAGCTCATACAGCTCGTGGTTCATTCGGATGCGATAGTCATCGCCAACTCGAACAGGACCGACCGCTTTATCTCCAGGCTGATTTCGTTGTTGGAATTAATGGCGGTGCCAAGGTATACAAACTCCTTGACTACTTCAAAGTTATAGCTGCCGGATGAAACGAGGGAGTCTAAACGCCGCGCTCCCTTGTTTGTAGACAGCATATACTTTGTTTTACCCTCATTTATCGTCAAACCCACTTTGGCTGATTCCTTTTCGATAGCGTTGAAAGCAGCGGTAACATCTCTCTTGGTTCTGCCAACAATATCAATATCATCAGCGTACGCAAGGAGCTGGACACCTTTATAGAAAATGGTGCCATTACGATGCACACCGTCCTTTCGTACGATCCCCTCCATGATGATGTTGAAGAGATCGCATGACAGTGGATCGCCTTGCCTGAAACCTCTTTCGGTATTGAAGGTTTCGGATAGGTCATTTCCTACCTTGACGGAGCTGCGTGTGTTGCTCAACGTCACTCTGCAAAGTCTAATCAACTTTGCAGGTATACCGAACTCAGACATTGTTGCGTATAGGCAATCCCTTCTCAGGCTATCGAACGCAGCTTTAAAATCAACAAAGAGATGGTGTGTGTCAATTTGATTTTCGTGGAATTTCTCCAGGACTTATCGTAGCGTGAAAATCTGGTCTATGATGGACTTACCAGGTCGAAAGCCACACTGATAAGGTCCAATCAGTGTTTTTGTAATTGGCTTTAATCTTTCACACAGTACGCTTGAGAGAACCTTATATGCGATGGAAATAAGACTGATACCTCTATAACTGGCGCAGATTGTTGGGTCTCCTTTCTTAAGTATAGGGCACAGTACGCTGAGGTTTGAATCATCGGGCATGCTTTCTGCTAGCCATATTTTGCTGATGAGCTGATGCATGCGCCTTATCAATTCATCGCCGCCGGTTTTAAACAATTCAGCTGACAGGCCGTCAGCACCCGCTGCTTTATTGTTTTTGAGTCGTTGGATAGCAATTCGAACCTCTTCATGGCTAGGTGGTGATACTTCTACACGTCATCGTCGATTGGTAACACTGAACTGCGCTCTCCATGGGCGGCATTGGTGGAATCGTCGCCAGTAAGTAAATTAGAGAAGTGCTGTCTCCACAATCTAAGCACACACTGTGTATTCGTATTCAGATCTCCATTTTCGTCTGTACAAGTGGATGCTCCGGGCTTGAAACCTTGGGTTAGACGCTTAACCTGTTGATAGAATTTTCATGCATCCTTCTTGCTCTGGTATACCTCTAGTTCCTCACGCTCACGCTTTTCCTGCTCTCTTTTCTTGCGTCTAAAAAGGTGCCTCTCTTCCTTCCTCTTTTGGCGGTAGTTTTCTCACACGGCTCGCGTTGCAGCTTACTGCAGCGTTTTTCTATATGCGGCGTTTTTTTACTGCTGTCGCGACACTCCTGATCGTACCATTTGTTCCGAGGTTCTGGGCGCCGGAAACCAATGACTTCTTCAGCGGCAGCGCGCAAGAAGTGGGATATATGCTCCCAAAATCCGCCGGCGTCGTCGTGTCCAGAGGTTGGTTGGTTGAGCTTAACCGAGAGTTGAGCGGAGTAGGCCGCGGCAGTTCGTTTTTATTGCAGCTTAGCGACGTCTAGCTTTCGTTGCATTCCTGTGCGTATGTTCTTCGCATTGCATAATCGAATGCGGATCTTGGCTGCAACAAGATAATGGTCAGAGTCAATGTTGACCCCCCGAAATGTACGCACATCTAGAACACTAGAGAACACTAGAGGAACACAACATGATCAATTTGGTTTCGGGTTTTTTGATCCGGGGACAGCCACGTGGCCTTGTGGATGTCGAGGTGCTTAAATCTGGTGCTACTAACTACCATGTTTCGTGCCGCGGCGAAGTCGATCAGCCTAAGACCGTTGTTCGTGGAGGTCTCATGAAGACTGAACTGACCGACAGTGGGGCCAAAGATGCCTTCCCTTCCGACTTTCGCATTAAAATCGCAGAGGACTATTTTCACGTCATGTACCGGGAGGTGGTCGTATACGTCCTCAAGACTAGCGTAGAAAGCGTCCTTGACGGCTTCGTCCTTTTCCTCCGTCGGGGCGTGCGCGCAAATAAGGCTAATGTAGAAAAATTTTGGCTTGATGCGGATCGTGGCCAATCTTTCGTTCACTGGTATGAACCGGGAAACAAGGTGGCGTAGTTTCCGGCTAACGACGAATCCACATCCGAATTCGCGCTTCTCCGCATGGCAGCTGTAGATATCGCAGTGTGCTTGTTTAGAGCAGCCTTGCCCTTTCCATCGCATTTCCTGGATGGCGGTACCAAATAAGGTTGATTGGTAAATTAAATATATCAGAGAATATTTCTTTATTGCACTGTTCTAAGGCTTCAAACACAGTCGTTTTTTCATCGTTAGTTTTATTACTAACCTTATATCAAACATTCAGTTCCATTCTTTAATCAATAAAATCTCCTTCTAAGTCATCTTGATAAAATCCAATCAGTTTTTCAAAAGCTCCGAAAGCGCCATATCCAGCGATTTTGTAGCGTCAGGAAATAGTGTTCGAAACTCAATAAGTATGTCTCCATGTTTCAAAAAGCTTACTCTTAAGGGCCCTATAGACGAGCAACTAATCGCAAAACTGGTTGATAAACTGGTAGCTGGTTGTTGAAAACAAGTCGTGTGTAGATGAGTTGAGGTGTCATTTTCAGTTTTTCAACCAGTTTATCAATCAGTTGACAAAAATTAAAAAATTTTGAAATTTTGCGATTCACATCAACCAGTTCTTCAACTGGTGATGTGTTTGTAGCAAAATCAACAACTAAACGTAAGATTCATAGTAAAAAAAATTATTTTCATTCATTTTCAATATAATATGCGCGATGTTTTCAAGAACAAAAAATTTTTGTACTGGAATTGAAAAATTTGTCCAAGTGTCTGTAGGTAAAACCATCAACCAGTTTTTCAATCAGTTTTGCGATTAGTTGCTCGTCTATAAGGGCCTTTAGGCTTGAGAAAAATCAAAAACTTGTCAAAAAATTCTGACAGAGAAAGAGCCAACTGTTGATTAGTGTCAAATCAATTCTTATTTTGTTGGCTTTATACTTAGAGTACAATAAATAAATTCTATACAATATGATATTGTGAAGTAACAAATTGAGTGTGTGATAACTTAATAATAAAGCAATAGTTTTTCAATCACAGCGGCGTGTTATTTTAAAATAAAAAAAAAAATTTACAACACTTTAGATGCCTCAGCAAGTTCATCCAAAAGTGTGCTTGGTGGTTGAATTTTGTATTCCGTCTCGGGAGTCCCGTAGATTTTCTCTTCCCTTGTCTCAACGACAGATAAATTATCTAGCAATGGCTTCTTGGGGCCGATATTGTTCTTGGGATCATAAGGCAACATAATGTTGACCTTGATACCCAACACACCTTGTCGCAACAAGACGTGACGAGTGGCAGTTTTGACATAGTCGTTGCATGGATCACCAGAGTGAATCATCAGACCGCCAAGAAACCTCATCGACTTTGCACGTTTGCCACGTAACTTGCCAGAGACGACGACCTCATAACCCTTTGCTCCAGATTCCATAATGAAACGAAGCACACCATAGCAAGCACGACGCACAGCCAATACTCCGGTAAGTTTGTAGCGCAGCGACTCGGCTTGGGCGATGGCGCAAAGACCACGGGTAGCAGCTTCCTCAGCATACAATTCAATACGGCCGGGTTCAACATTGAAACGCTTCTGTACCGTAGCAGTCAGCTCACGAATGCGACGTCCCTTCTCTCGTAATACTTGCTGGGTCTTGGTGGCCATGATTATGATTTCAGTCCGGTATGGGACGATACGCACCTCAACTCCGGAGTAACCATTTTCAGCGAGTTCACGAGTAAGGAACTCATTCAATTCAGCCTTGAACATGCCATCGGTAACGAACTGGCGTTTTTTCGACATTGTAAGGCTCATTTTTGTTAACACAACTCACACAGAACGTGGTCAAAAAGATAGGAACTTATGGCGAACTTATTGAAAAGCATAAATATTTTTACTAAAGTTGCCATCACACGTGCTGTCTGAGCAAAATCTTACGGTAAACGATTTTCTCTTATTGTTATAAATTAATGTAAAAACAATTAAACAAAAGAAAGAATTTCTTGGCGGCAAAAGTATTTTGATGTTCATGCAAGTTGCGATTTGGTTATTATTATCAAAGTAATAATCATTAAATTTTATTCAAATGTATTTATTTACTTTAGTAATTCCTTTATAAAAAAACGGAAAAAAGTCGGAATTAAGTATTGAAATGAGATGTGCAATCGCAGAGAAGCATAATTGTGGTATTTCTGTCAAAGAAATATGCTCCGAGCTACATTTGTCAAAGCAGACCGTTCATTATCAAATGAATAATCAGAAAGAAACAAATTCGTTAAAAAAATAGCCACGTTCTGGCAGAAAACGTAAAACAACACATAAAGAAAACCAGCTTATTGTACGGTAGTTCGCAAAGAACCTTGGCTTAACTCCAATAAGCCATGAATTTCAGATGAAAATTTTTTCTCAGAATCCAGTTAGCGAACGCACTATTCTCAGACGTTTAAAAGAATTCCAATACCGTATATACCGTATACTAGGAAAATACCGTATATAACGCCGGCAAATAAAATCAAACGACTCAAATTTCCCAAAGATTTTCTCTGCAAGACTATGAGCTCTTGGAACCGAGTTTTGACCTAAAAAGAGATTCGACCGAATTTCAAATAAAACAAGAAAAGAAGTAGCTCCAGTCTTACAAGCAAATTGTCATGGCGGCGGATCGGTAATGTTCTGGGATGCATTTCCTCTTGTGGTCATGCTGATTTGGTTCCAATTGATGGAATGATGAACCAATACAAATATTTGGATGTCTTAAATACTTATGCATGTCCATCTGGAGACAAACTTATAGGTGAGTCATTTATTAAGCATATAGCAACAAGAAATGTACCATGTCACAAGAGTAAGTTCATTATGAAGTTTTTGAATCGAACTGGCGCACAATGCTCCGTCAGTGGACAAAAATCAAAAAGTGGATATTATGATATGATATTGAAATAATTAAACATGAATTTAGCGCTCCTAAGTGTTTTTAAGATAATTTGGCAAAATTACATTTTTGGTTCCAACTATGTAATGTAGAACATTTTAAATTAAAAAATAGCTCAGTTAAATGAATTCGTAGAGTTTTTTTAAATTATGAAATTGTAAAAGTTGTAGGAGATGGCAAACATGGAGGTTTTCATTTTGGAAAAATATGAAAATTGGGCAATTTCTGGAGTCCGGGGTAAATTAGTTCCTGAAAGTTCGTGAAATGTTATTGCTGTTTCTGTAACACTAAACCTTAATTTATCCGGAAAAATCAAAAAGTCTTCCGATTTTTTCCAATTCTTGAAAATATTAAATTTTTTCTAAGCGTCCAAAACGCAGTTTTTTTCTAATATTGCATTATTAGTAGTGCACGCAAATCAATATAAGTAGAATTGTTATTTATAATTTTTTTTTATTTGCTTGCATATATTTCTTTTTGTTTATATTGTTATGCCCCACCCAATTTTCATGCATTTCGCCATCAAAAACTACCTGCAAAATCTTAGACTCCCACGTGTGGGGCATTTAATAGTAAGTGAGGCCATCTGTACTCTTTTTACTCGTTTAACTTACCGTTTGATTTTACAAAAATAAAACTTACTAGCGCGTTTAACGTGGTTATAATTAAAGTGAAAATAATGTCTTTTAAAATTTTAAATAGTGAATTGGTTGGCCTGTGGATTTCCACAGAAACTAATAAAAGAATATCTTAAATATATTCTATCTGATATATCAAGAATATCTGAAATATATTCTTTTATTGTGTCAAAAAACGGAGACCGAGAATTCGATTCAAAGTTGTTGCGGTCTAAGATTTATAAATTTCATAGCCAAATGATTGCAAATTGGAGAGATTCTTCTTATAAAAAAGAAAGTTCTGTAGCAACTGTTTTGTCAAATACGAGCTCCGCCAGCAGATGCTTCATATGCAAAGCTAGTCCGACTGAAATGAATCAAATTGTGCAAGGAGCAAGCGGCAACTCTGAGTACTTTAAGTTTGTCTTATAAATTCTTCATTGCTATATTGGATTTTTTGAATGACTGCTTCATGTAGCATTTCCCATTTAAATCCTGGCAAGTACGAGATGTAAATAGAGCTACATTTTTAGAAAGTAAAACCCGAATTCAGAGGGAATTTAGGGAAAAAAATGGCTTAATAGTTGACCAAGTAAAACAAGGCTTTGGAACAACAAATGACGGGAATACAGCGCGCAGGTTTTTTTCATAAGTCGACGTAACAGAAGATATCACAAAAATCGACAAGGACCTCATTTATAACTTCTCAGTTTTATTACGGGTGTTATCTAGCGGTAAATCTATATGAACCCACGAGTTCGGTGAGCTCTTGGAAGCAACAAGAGATTTATATCTGCAAAATTATAGTTGGTACTACATGCCTAGTTCGGTACATAAAGTACTGATCCCCGGATGCGACGTTATCAAGTTTTTTGACTTGCCAATTGGTAAATTTAATATTAAAATCACTCATTTATCTCATTGCGTAAATCTAACTTTATTGTAGGTAGTTTATCGGAGGAAGCACTAGAATCAACCCATAAAAGCGTTCGCAAAAATCGTTTAGAGCACACTAGAAAAACGGAACAAGAAGACACGAACAAAGACCTTTTACGGCACTTTCTTCTGTCGTCGGATCCTTTAATTGCCAGTAAAAGAAATATTACAAACAAAAAAAAGAAATCCGACGACAAATTAATCGATTATTATGTTTTGATACCAAGAACTCAAGTTGAAGCCAATTAGGACTTGTATTCGTCAATAGTAAATCCTTCCGAGTGTTCTTCCGAAGAAAGCTCCAAAAGCGAAAATTAAAACGAAAAAAATTTTTGTGATCAATTTATTTTAATTAGTGAATAAATAAATGGAACAAACAGAAAATAATTTTATAAATTCACTGGAAATTTCAGTCTGAAAATAAACAAAACTGCCATTGGCCAATATTTGGAGCTTCATAATTTTAAACTTTCTCAATTTTTTGCATTTTTGATATATGATTTAACCTCAGGCGTATTTAGAAGAAAAGATTTATGAAAAATTTGCCGGATTTTTCAACCCATATGCAAAATTTGCTCATACCAATCATATGCACCCCAAACTCCTGTAAAACCGTTCAAAAATGATAATTTTTGAAAAAACTATGAGATTCACAAAAAAACTGACTTCATTTTTGAAATCATCGTACTCATTTTAATTTAAAAAACAATCGGACCACTATTCTATTTTTGCCCATCATTTGTATGGAGACGAAGTACTGTCTGGCGTAGATGTTTTGAACTGGCATCGCAAAGTCCTGATTTAAACGTTTTAGTAAATGTGTGGGCCTATATTTAAGGAAAGCGAAGCGTGTTTTTGACTCGGACTAGGAATGAGACTATTTCTCAAATAAAAAGGATTTGGTAGCAAATTCCGTCAGATATTTTGAAAAATCTTCTGGAATCGGCACCTAAACGCCTTCAAAAAGTATTAGAAGGTAATGGCGGATATATTTTTATACCCCAACGCGTACTGCGTAAGGGGTATATTAACTTTGTCATTCCGTTTGTAACGCCAAGAAATAGGCGAGGCAGGTATAGAAAAATATATATATTTTTGATCAGCATCATCTCCCGAGTCGATTTCCGTGTGTCCGTCTGTCGACACGATTACAGCCGCAATTTTAAAGCTATCACGAGCTTCGGTACCCTGCCGAAGCTCCACCCTTACTAGTTTTTTTTTAAATAGTTATGTTTTTGTATTAATGTTTCTAATCTTTAAGATTAGTTTCGCATAAAAGTAAAATGTCAAAATAATTATGCCTTTTTTGAAATTAAGTTTTTTAATATGTTATCCATAAAAGTTATTTTTAAATAAATGTACACATTTTTGGTAACATTTAAGCAAATAAAAATATATTAATTCAGGTTTTCGCAAACTATTTCAAAAACTCAAATATTTTCTGTTCGTCAAAATAATTATGCCGACCACTGTAGTCGGTCATTCCATAGATTATGCACTTTTATTAAATACTCGTATATTATTAAAAATTAACAAAAAACACATATTTCACAAACTTCGTTTTGCTAATGGGGTTTGCTTAAAATTAACCATCATATGCTTTTTACAGATCCAGGGACATTTTTGGTGGGAGAGATATACTACCAAATAGAATTAGAAAATACGCTACCGTCTTGTTTCTTACACCATGCACAAATATAAAAATTGTGAAAAATACCCCAAGTGGTCGAAACTACAACTAATTAAATGTAACTAATAAAAAATGTAAACACATGAATTCTGAACGAATAAAATATAAATAGCAGTGTTTGAAATTGCTTAACTATTTTCAATGCATATGTGATTGCTTTGCTATGACTACGAAAAAGGAATCAGCGAAAGTAAGAAGCAAATGCAAAAAAGAAATAAAAGATCATTTTGCTTCACTTAACGGCGCAGAAAGTTGTGCTTACGCAGTTAGCCGAATGAAATGCTTCGAAACGAATTTCAGCAACTGCCAGCAACTAGCTGTTGTTTTCGTTTTCTTTGCTTTGACTTTAGTTTTTTGTCGCTCTAGTTCTTGCAGACGAAAGAAATATACGTAGTTAATGCAGAGTTTGAAAATTTTTTCTGTGCTTGCTTAACAGCTATAATTTATTGCTATGGCTTGTTGCTTCAGTCATTCAGTTTTTTTTAAGCTGAAGCCATCTAAGCGTTTATCAATGACTCTTAAGTTACTTAGAGCAGTTTGGAAAATTGTTAACATACATATTTCTTTATTATCTACCATACATGGGTTTTTTCCATTACCACTGAATTTCCACTATCCACCTAGTGGTAATACAAATTAAAATTAATATGTAATGGTAATGGAAAAAAAAATTGCATTCCCACTAAAATTTAGTGGTAATAAATAATTTTAATGATTATGGATGTTTATGGATGATTTATGAATGTTTCGTTGTTATCATTTTTCGTTGTTATCATTTAATGATTGTTGGCTTCACTACGATATTAATGATAAGCTTAATTCTTTTGTCGAACCAATTTATTTCCTATTTGATAAACATGTTCCTATACGTAGTTGCAGATTAAAAAACATATCGTGTCCCTGGTTTTCCCAGCATGTCCTATATGTCATTAAGAAAAGAAACAAGTTACGTAAAACTTGGCGGCTAAGTCCCTCAGATGCCAATTGGGAAGCTTATAGAATTGCGAGAAATGTAGCCGTAGTGGTTACTAGAAAAGCAAAAACGCGTTTTTATTCTAATAAACTTAAGCCCTCTCTTCCTAGTAAAGTGCTTTGGAATAATATTAAAAGTCTTGGGGTATGCAACAAAAATAAAGTTGAATGCCATCTTGATCCTGAAGTTTTAAACTCTTTTTTTGCTGACAATGCTGCATCTGTTTCCAACAACAGCAATACTTTTCCCCTCTTAAACCCTGCCATATGTCAATCTTTTACTTTTTCCCCTGTAGTTGAGCTTGATGTAGGTAAATGTGTGTCGCATATCAAATCAAATGCTATGGCTGCTGATGGTATTGCCATTAAATTTATAAAAATCTTATTGCCCCACATTATAAGCCCCCTTACTCACGTTATTAATTCATGTTTAATGTCGTCAACGTTCCCGGATTTATGGAAAGTCGCCATCGTTCTTCCAATAGCAAAAAAGCAAAATCCATCCTGTCCCAATGATTTTAGGCCAATAAGCATCCTTTCACCATTAGCAAAAATTTGTGAAAAACTCATGGCTCAGCAAATTACACACCACTTAGTAAGTAAAAACCTTTTATCCCCGCTTCAATCTGGGTTTCGTGTTGGACATAGCTGCTCGTCTGCAGTTGTAAAGATTCTTGATGACATACGTCCACAATATGACGATGGGTCGTTGACGCTTCTGTGCTTATTGGATTTTTCGAAAGCGTTTGATAAAGTAAATCATCATATTTTGTGTAGTAAGCTAAAGTCTTTGTTTGGGTTCTGTGATAGTGCCGTTAACTTAATGTCCAGCTACTTATCCTTTAGGTATCAAAAAGTTAAAATAGGCCAATTGTCGTCAGGGTATAAACTTGTTTCTAGTGGTGTTCCTCAAGGGTCCATACTGGGCCCTCTTCTGTTTTCAATGTTTTTAAATGATATTTTTTCTGTTTGTAATCATACTACTGTCCATGCATACGCTGATGATGTCCAGTTATATCTTTCTCGTAGAACTGGCCTTATTGATGACCTTTGTTGTAGGCTGAATGAAGACCTCAACAGTGTTAATGAATGGGCTATAAAAAATTGTCTTCTTCTGAACCCCTCAAAATCATATGTTCTTCCTGTTTGTAAGTCTAAGACTAGTTTGAATGATCTCCCTGATTTGTTTATTGGATCTAATAAGCTTACAGTTGTGTCGAAAATTGTAAATCTTGGATTTCATTTGAATTCTTCTCTGTCTTGTGTGGATCATGTTAATAATGTAGTGAAAAAGGTATATAATGTTTTACGAAACCTAAGATTGTCAGCCAGTGTAACTCCAATTGATATCAGGCGTAAGTTGGTAATTCAACTTATCTTACCTATTCTTACTTACTCTGAAATAGTCTATAGTAAACTTGATTCTTCGTCCCAGTTGAAATTTCAAATAGCGTTTAATTATGCCACGAGGTATGTTTTTGGTCTTAAAAAATACGATCGTCTTTCCAGTTTCCGAAATGCAATACTTGGTTGTGATATTATAACTTATCTAAATGCTAGGAACTGCATTTACCTTCATAGGTTAATCTATGAGAAAAAGCCTGAGTATTTGTTTATAAAACTGCAGTTTAGTATGTCCAGAAGAAGCCATGTCATGATAGTTCCGAGACATTATTCGCTTACCTCATCTCATCTGTTTTTCATCAACGCCATTAGGTTGTGGAATGCTCTGCCTCGTGGGCTTAGAGAGATCCGTGGGAGAGTAGCTTTTAGGCAATCTGTTTTTTCTTTCTTTTCTACTACTTAAATTACTTTTTCTTATACTATACTTTGTTTTTCTTATCTCTTTCTCTATATTTTATCTTAAATCTAATTAGTTTTAAAAAAAAATATACATTAATTATACTTGGTTACTTTTATATCCATAACTTTGTTTTGATATTTATGTAATTTTAAATTTTAAATTTTAAAACTTTTATTAATTTCATTAATGTTCATTAATTTATATATATATATTGTACAATAAAAGAGCTAGCTCTTAGTGTACTTATGCTTACTTCTTTTCAAATAAATAAATATATAAATATAAATATGGAAAAAATTTGCACTACCACTAAATTTTTAATGGTAATGAAAAGTATTTACAAAATTTAGTGGTAAACCATTAAAATTTAGTGGTAATGAAAACTTTTAATGGGAAAGTCATTTGTTTTCATTGCCAATAAAAATTTAGTGGTAATGGAAATATTTTCCATTGTCCTTAAAATTTTTCATTAGCACTTAATTTTAGTAATGCAATTTTTTCTTCGATTACCATTACATATTAATGGTAATGCAATTTTTTTTTTATTATTATTACATATTAATGCTAATGCAATTTTTCCACCATTACCATTACACATTAATTGCATATATTTATTGAAGTAATCTATGTTGTTAGGACGCAGACAGTTCTTTTATAGAATTTATTTCGACGATTTTTTAACTTCAAAAGACCCAGTACACCAGGGCAGTTTTTATTTTTGTGTGCGTGTTTTAGCAACATGCTCACACAAAGTTTTTAAATAATTGACTTGTATTTCATAAAAGGGTCTTGAACATTATGATAAACAAGCTCATTATACCAATCTATGCTGTGCAAAATTTTATTCAAAAGATTAAAATTACAATTGCTGAAATTAAAGTTGTATTCATTATTAATTTTAGACTCACAAGAAAGAAAATTTTAAAATTCCAATTCAATAGATAAAGGAATGTGATGTATATTAGATCGTGAAATAGTAAACCCTGATTCATTTAAAATGAAATTAATATTTTTACTTAGAAATACAAGATCTTATAATTTATTAAGTTTATTAATACAACTGTTTTTTTGTAATAAATCTAGTTCCAAGAAACTATCCACAACAAATACCTCAAAGTCATTATTTACATTCAAAGGCACCAATCCTTTGTCTACCGATACTTGAGACCAGTTTATTCTGCTTAAGTTGAAATCTCCGAGAATGCATAGATGATGATAATAACTTAAATTTTGTGAAAGATGATCTATATTTTCTATGTGTGCTTTATAAAGTTCAAACTCACTGTTTGAAGGAATATAGGAGACACATACAAGTAATATATCAGATGAGCCGTAAACAGAAACACACATTTGATCTAAAAATGAATCTGTGTTTTTGAAGTGAAACTTTTATAACCACGTATACAATAATACGGCGAGATTGGGAGTAAAACCAATGTAACGAAATGGTTCTTATGAAAACTACACAGCAAATCGCCGCACTAGTTATATAAAAACGAAAAAACTTAGTATTTAATATATTTATACCCCAACGCGTACTGCGTAAGGGGTATATTAACTTTGTCATTCCGTTTGTAACGCCATGAAGAAGGCATAACAAGTATAGAAAAATACATATATTTTTGATCAAAATCATCTTCTGAGGCGATTTCCGTGTGTCCGTCTGTCTGTCCGTCTGTCCGTCTGTCGACACGATTACAGCCGCAATTTTAAAGCTATTGCGAAGAAATTCAAAATATAAGTTTATTTTTAAAAAAGGAAGATCAAGTTCGAAAATGGGCCAAATCGGATGAAAACCACGCCTACCTCCCATACCAAGTGATTTTATATTAACCGTAAAATGTCTTTAAAATCCACAAAAATTAAAGAAATGCCTTGAATTTGGCAGGTGAGCTTTGCTTTTCAGTCTTAATCCTGGCTATGAATTTTGGAAAAATCGGATGAAAACCACCCCTACCTCCCATACAAAGTGGCTTTATTTTAAAAGTAAAATCTCATAAAATCTGCTCAAATTCAAGAAATGTCTTGAAATTTTGCATGTAGGCTTGCAACCACTATGATATTTGGCAATATCGAATGAAAACCACGCCTTCCTCCCATACAAATTGTCTTTATTTTAAACGTTAAATCTTTCAAAAACCCACAAAAATTAACGAAATGTCTTGAAATTTTGCACATGAGCTTTGGTATATAATATGAACCATATCTATGATATATGGCAAAATCGGATTAAAACCACGCCTACTTCCCATATAAAGTGACGTCATCAAAATAGGAAAACTTTCGTTACGATATAAAACTGAATGCCATCGTGTATGTCGTGGCTAAAGACTTCGAATATACTTCAATATGGCCGCGGGGGGTATTTTAGCTTCGGTACCCTGCCGAAGCTCCACCCTTACTAGTTTTCATATTGTTGCTTCCACTGAGGATTGAACGCAGTATGCTGTTATCCGTAGGTGGCTGTTCTACCCACGAAAACATATTTAGTTGCGTAGCTCAAACTCATCTTAAATCAACAATCTGTTATTCTTTTCTTTTCTTTTCTTTCCTTTATGATTGATTCGAGTCTTTGCATGTATAGCTATTAATAGAATGCACAAAAAGTACTGCCAGCTCTTTGTTAACTCTCGTTTCTACTCATGGTAAAATAAAGTAAAAAAAAAAATGGTAAAAAAAATCTGACACTGTGAAAGACAGCATGATAAGTACTATTACCAGAGAACGAAAATAAACGGAACAATATCCGAACCGATCTCTCAGAGAGTGATACAACGTCTATATTTTGCATTCGAATCGTTAGTGAGGGTGAACAAAACACGAAATCTTTCAGTAGAAGAGAGAGCTAACGTAATTTTTATAATTTTTGCTAATGTCTTATTATAAAAAACGAAACCAAAGCAAACGTTTCATTAATGAGCATTGCTATGCATAAGGCATTGAACGATTTATTTTCTCACTTGCTTGCACACAGCGTGAGACGGCTTTTGTTTTTGTTGTTTCTCCACGTTCGATGCTGTTGTTATTGTTGTGGTGTTCCCTGTATTCATGGCTATAGTTGTTGCTATTTTAATTATTGCGAAACGTGATTTTAGCGCTGCTCCCACGGAAATGCTGCAGACATAGCGTCGGATATTTTGTGGGCACATTCTATAAAATTTGATGATTGTTTTCATCTATTTGTTCTTAATTCATATAAATACATTTATATTCGAGTGGCTCTTAGCTGTATGAAACAAATTTTTTTTTTTCGTATTCAAAATGAGCATGGTCCTCGATCCTCGACCTTTACAAGATCAAAGTAAATTGTGAAGTTTTCAGACAAACAAAAAAAAAATCGTGATATTTAAACGTGCCTGTAGTGACATCTTTATTGAATGTTTGAAAACCCAATTACGTTTTTTTAAGCTAAAATTTTTTTAAAACTGGGAATCACTTCGGTTTTTTTTATTTTTCTTTAAAATGAGTTATCAAACATGAAAATCAGACTTAAATTACCAGAAAAATGATTTTTTACTTTTGGAAAAAAATTGCAAACATCCAAATTATACAAAAATTCAGTGAAAAGTCATGTTAATATTTTCTAAAACTATACCTAAGACATAAAAAATAGTGCGATAACTTACTTACTTACTTACTTACTTACTTACTTAGGAGGCCGTAACAACCAGTGTCCTGGTTTCGGCCGACCTCATCAGCTCTCGCCAGGCGCCTCTGCTTTGCACTCGCCCTCTCCACTCGGATACACCAAGTGCGGTTAGGGCTTCCTCAGCCTGGTCCATCCATCGGAGGCATCACCTTTTTCGCTGGAGCGTCGTCGTCCATACGATGGACATGACCCTGCCAGCGTATTCGCTGAACAGTTATACGCCGCACTACGTCAATGTCTTCATAGAGCTCATACAGCTCGTGGTTCATTCGGATGCGATAGTCACCGCCGACTCGAACAGGACAAAAGATTTTGCGAAGAACTTTTCTCTCGAACACCCCCAGAGCGGCTGCGTCAGTTTGCGAAACTACCCATGCCTCAGCGCCATAAAGCAGCACAGGTAGAACGAGCGTCTTGTAGAGAGTTAGTTTTGTCGATCGAGAGAGGACTCTGGAACTTAGTTGCTTACTGAGCCCGTAGTAACACCTATTAGCAATTATTGTTCTTCGCTTTATCTCCAGGCTGATTTCGTTGTTGGTATTAAAGGCGGTGCCAAGGTATACGAACTCCTTGACTACTTCAAAGTTATAGCTGCCGGATGGAACGTGGGAGTCTAAGCGCAGCGCTCCCTTGTTTGTAGACAGCAAATACTTTGTTTTACCCTCATTTATCGTCAAACCCACTTTGGCTGATTCCTTTTCGATAGCGGCGAAAGCAGCGGTAACATGTCTCTTGGTTCTGCCGACAATATCAATATCATCAGCGTATGCAATGAGCTGGACACCTTTGTAGAAACTGGTGCCATTACGATGCACACCGTCCTTTCGTACGATCCCCTCCATGATGATGTTGAAGAGATCGCAAGACAGTGGATCGCCTTGCCTGAAACCTTTTTCGGTATTGAAGGTTTCGGATAGGTCATTTCCTACCTTGACGGAGCTGCTTGTGTTGCTCAACGTCATTCTGCAAAGCCTAATCAACTTTGCAGGTATACCGAACTCAGATATTGTTGCGTATAGGCATTCCCTTCTCAGGCTATCGAACGCAGCTTTAAAATCGACAAAGAGATGATGTGTGTCAATTTGATTTTCGTGGGTTTTCTCCAGGATTTGTCGTAGCGTGAAAATTTGGTCTATGGTGGACTTACCAGGTCTATAGCCACACTGATAAGTTCCAATCAGTGTTTTAATAATCGGCTTTAATCTTTCTTACTGTACGCTTGAGAGAACCTTATATACGCTGGAAATAAGACTGATACCTCTATAACTGGCGCAGATTGTTGGGTCTCCTTTCTTAAGTATAGGACATAGTATGCTGAGGTTCCACATGTCGGGCATGCTTTCTTCTAGCCATATTTTGCTGATGAGTTGATGCGTGCGCCTTATCAATTCATCGCCGCCGGTTTTAAACAATTCAGCTGACAGGCCAACAGCACCCGCTGCTTTATTGTTTTTGAGTCGTTGGATAGCAACTCGAACCTCTTCATGGCTAGGTTCTGATACTTCCACTCCGTCATCGTTGATTGGTGGCCCTGAACTCCGCTCTCCATGGGCGGCATTGGTGGAATCGTCGCCAGTAAGTAAATTGGAGAAGTGCCGTCTGCACAATCTAAGCACACACTGTGTATCCGTATTCAGATCACCATTTTTGTCTCTACAAGACTTCTTCAGCGCCAGCGCGCATAGAGTGGGATATATGCGCCCAAAGTCCGCCAGCGTCGTCGGCTCCAGAGGTTGGTTGGTTGAGCTTAACCGAGAGTTGAGCGGAGTAGGCTTCGGCAGTCCGTTGTAATTGCAGCTTAGCGACATCTAGCTTTCGTTGCATTCCTGTACGTATGTTCTTCGCATTGCATAATCGCATGTGGATCTTTGCTGCAACAAGATAATGGTCGGAGTCAATGTTGACCCCCCGAAATGTACGCACTTCTAGAACACTAAGAGGCATGCCTTCCGTCGATTACAATATGATCAATTTGGTTTCGCGTTTTTTGATCCGGGGACAGCCAGGTGGCCTTGTGGATGTCGAGGTGCTTAAATCTGGTGCTACTAACTACCATGTTTCGTGCCGCGGCGAAGTCGATCAGCCTTAGACCGTAGCTCGTGGAGGTCTCATGAAGACTGAACTGACCAACAGTGGGGCCAAAGATGCCTTCCCTTCCGACTTTCGCATTAAAATCGCCGAGGACTGTTTTCACGTCATGGACCGGAAGGTGGTCGTATACGTCCTCAAGACTAGCGTAGAAAGCGTCCTTGACGGCTTCGTCCTTTTCCTCCGTCAGGGCGTGCGCGCAAATAAGGCTGATGAAAAAAAATTTTGACTTGATGCGGATCGTGGCCAATCTTTCGTTCACAGGTGTGAACCGGGAAACAAGGTGGCGTAGTTTCCGGCTAACGACGAATCCACATCCGAATTCGCGCTTCTCCGCATGACAGCTGTAGTAGATATCGCAGTGTGCTTGTTTAGAGCAGCCTTGCCGTTTCCATCGCATTTCCTGGATGGCGGTGATGTCAGATTTTATTGTTTTGAGGGCTTCCGCCAGTTGGATAATGGCACCTTCCCTATAAAGGGTCCGAACATTCCAGGTGCATATCCGTAAATCATTGTCCGTTTTTCGTTTGGGGTGGTCGTCAACGTAATTGGGGTTCTTATCCGATGCTGGTTTGGCTTTCATTGGGCAGTAGTAATGTGGCGGGATCCAAGCCCTGCGCACATTCCATGTTTAAGGTCTATGGAGCGACCCGCCGCTCAAATTAGCCATCAAACTGACGGTTGCCAGTTTGCCGTTGCTCAGGGAACACCACGTGGAGGTTTGAGTCGACTTGAGACGATTTCGACATGGATAATACTGGCCTCGCCAGGTTGAGGCGGTCAGCCACGTTGCCATGTGAAGGTTCGCCCCGTGTTCCCCGATTTGTTCCCTGAAGTGCGAGTACGTTCTACAATTTGGTCATTACGAAATTTTTTGCTAAAAGCATACCATTTCGGAAATTTTTTGTATTTTAAATTTTTTCTAAAACTATTCCTAGTTCATTTCTGGTTCTATTTTTTAAAATTGGTATTTTAAGGTTTTTGGGATTTTTTCGCATAAAAATACTCAAACTCGATATTTCCAAAAAGGTATACTTCTAGCAAAAAAATTTCGTAATGACCAAATTATTAAACGTAATCGCACAATTTTCCTACGTGTATTAGATATAGTTTTAAAAAATATTTCAATGGCTCTACGAAATAACCCCCAAACGAAATAACGCAAAAAAAAATGAAATAAGCCCATACATTTTAAGGTGTTATTTCATATGAAGTTTCGTAACTTTTTAACTCGTATCTTCGCCATTTCTGCAGACACAACAATGGTTTGTACAGCGTTGTAAAGCCCTTTCAGAATTCATTCATAATTTGTAAATCCATAAGTTAAAACCACTTCTGCGAAGATAGCCCAAAATCTTCAGCCCAACTTTTTGCGCAGTTCGCCACGATATATATCTGAATTTTGAATTCGCCGCAAATACAAGAAAAGGTTTATAATAAAATTTTTACTTCAAAAACTAAATATATATGCTAAATTTGTTCCTTCCTAAATTAACTTTCAATCGTATATCATTAGTTAATCGTATATCAGTTACCGACCTAGAAGTGAAATATTCGGTTCAGCAAAATTTGTTTTTTTCAGAAAAACCAAAAAAAAAAGGATAGAAGATGAAAAGTTCTCATCCTAAATTTTTGCTAAAAAATCAACAATTATGCAGAAAATCGACTCGAAGAATTCAAAAGCTCTATCGTCCTTGGTACCGAAATCTTAGCCGAATTGCGAAAAAATGTGATTTTTATATGAAAATCAGAACTCCACACCCCAAAACTTACCCCAAAACAAAAGTTCTCATCCTGAATTTTTGCTCAAAAATCAATCTTGATATGGAAAATCAACTGGTGATATGATCAAGCCCGGGTCTATCGTCCTTAGTACCGAAATTTGAAAATTAGTACCGTATGAAAATCAGAAATCACCCAAAATCATACCCCAAAACAAAAACTCTCATCCTGGATTTTTGTTCAAAAATCACTATTTATATGGAAAATTGACTGGTGGTATGCTCAAGCCCGGGTGTATCGTCCTTGGTACCGAAATTTGGGCCAAACTGCGAAAAAAAAGGATTTTCGTATGAAAATCAGAAATCAACACCCAAAATCATACCCCAAAACAAAAGTTCTCATCATGACTTTTTGTTCAAAAACCAATCTTTATATGGAAAATCGACTGGTGGTATGCTCAAGCCCGGGTTTATCGTCCTTAGTACCGAAATTTGACCCCAGCTGCGAAAAAAAAAGGGATTTTCGTATGAAAATCAGAAATCAACACCCAAAATCATACCCCAAAACAAAAGTTCTCATCCTGGATTTTTGTTCAAAAATCAATCTTTATATGGAAAATTGACTGAAGATAGGCTCAACCCAAGGTCTATCGTCCTTGGTACCGAAATTTGGGCTGAAGTGAGAAAAATCGTGTTTAATTGTATTTTGAGTTCCATATATTAGTTCTAATTTTGATTAGTTCCTTCGTACCGAAATTTGGGCTGAAGTGAGAAAAATTGTGTTTAATTGTTTTTTGAGTTCCATATATTAGTTCCAATTTTGAGTTTGGCCTTAATAAACTTGTCTGACCTTCACGATAAATTTTACCAAATTGTGATTAATATGTCTTCAATTACTTAACGAATATAAAATTGCGAGGAATCTTAACCTATATTTTAAAAATCTAGACATATATAAAAATTGGCGGGACACCTTTTACATAAAAACCTTTAGACTTTAAATAAAAAAAAAAAATGGTAGTCCCAACCATTTCGTTATTTTTCTTATTATTGGTTGATTGATTAGTTCACGGCATATGGCCTATATATGCAAATTATGAATGAATATCTGCATGTCAATATTGAGAAATTCACGCAAATCAAGATAATCAAAAAGAGATGATGCTGTGATGGCATTGTGATTTTTAGTATGGTGGAAAGAGATAACACACGTGCTGAAAGTTTCATATCTAAAAAAGTTGATCATGTTGAGTTGCCATATAGTCCAGTATATTAAATTTGGTATGATTATCGGAGGTAAGAGTGCGCAAGTAAATTAGAAAAGGCTTAGAGATTTTATAACTTTTGCAACAACTACATTCAAGCGTACCGCTTTACATGAATACCCTTTATTGTTATGCTTTTTCGTTTTCTTAGTGCTCAAATATTCAATTGATTCAGTAAAAACTATTTTAATGTTTTCATATTTTATTGCCATGATGAATAGTGAAGAGAAACGCAATATCGTGAGTACTCCTATTGATAATCACGTAATAATTTTTATTGGTATGCAACAAAAGTTTTCAAATTAATGTTTTATTTGTTTAAAAGTCTTTTTTTAATCATGTTATTTTTTTTTTTACCAGACACACTCTGCACCAAACATAGGTACTTAGCAAATTTATCAAAAAATTTTATTCCAAGGGGAAAATATAAAAGTGGACTATTTGAATTAAATTCTCATATTATTAAATAATCACGCCGAATATTCCAGTGGTTAAGAAAAATCACACAAAAGTTTCTTAAAAAACACATTAGAATCTTTTCTATAAATAAGATCACAATAATCAGTTTCACTTCTCTTGCAGTATTCTAAACACTTGTGATTTTTTAGAACATAACAAAATTTATTGATATATGCTTTTTTCAAAACATTTTACTTTTTGAAACTACAATAAGAAGTCTAAAAGTATGTAGTTGCAAAAGAATATATAGCTTAAATAATGTTAAGCACAATATTGAGTAAAATATTTATTTATATGTTTAATATTTTTACTTCAATTGCATGAAATGTCTTTTGGTTTTTTTTTATTTTTTGCTCAATTCAACATTTGCAGTATTTGTTCGTTCGCAAGTGTCAGTGAACCTGAGCATGTTCAAAAAAAGATTTTTAAGAGTTATTTCCTTTTTAATCTATTAATGAAATTTTTGTAAATTTTGAGTAAAATCCGTTAACGGATTAGCATTTTGTGAAATCGTGACGTTTTGAAGTATTCTGATTTTCGACAAATTGTCGCACATCGAAGTTTACGAACGTGACTAGGTACCCCTTAGAGCGAAGATGGAACCTATTGCGAAAAAAACCCATTTTCCTTCCTATATTATCAATTTTTGGAATGAAAACAATTATGTATTTTAAAAATCAAGTATAATAAATGTCTTTTTCATTTTTTTCTTATATAAATTTATTCAAGGGACTGACATAATGTGGTTTTGGAGCTATCTGGATACAGCTGACGGCATCTGCTGACTACTTGGAGAACGTTTTGTTTTTGTTGCTCGTCCTTTGTAAGTAATTGGTTGTAATCTGTGATGAGCTTGACTCCTCGCTCTGCCATGTCGGTCACAACTTTCAAGTTGTGTACCATCCTTTGCCCCTCCTGGTAGTTAATGTTCTGCAGCCAAGTTGCAGGATCTTTTTCCAGAAATTCGGTGTTAATGTTTAATCTCTTGAACAACAGGTAAGTCTCACTTGTAATTAGGGCTGGGAGACCTTTTCTAGGAATTTCGGCAGTTGTTCTTTTTGTAGTTTGGGTCGCATATTTTTGGAGCACTTCTCATTTTCTTCTGCTTGATTTGTTAAGATTTTTGTCGCCATTTGGCTCTTTACGGTGTTTTGCACTGGCGGGTCAATCAATGCCAGGGCAACAATTTCAGGACTAAGATACCACAGGTGATTTATCATTTTGTTAATTCCTTTTTCTGATATTTTTTTGACCAATGCAATGAGGTCTAGGTCTTGTTTTGGTGCTAAGCACGCTCTGGGGGCGTTAAACCAGGCTTTACAGTAGACTCGAACGATGAAAACACAAAGTGCTTCTAGGGCCTCTTGTTCTTGGGAAGTCAGCTTAAACTCCTCACGGAAGAGTTGTATTTGAAGACAGTTAATAGCTTTTGCCGTCCACCGGGCATGGTGAACTGGACCTGGAGACCTGAAGCGCACATCTTTCCCGTCAAGATGGTCAAGATATTTCAATGCCAACTGTAACAGCTCTTTGTAGTCGTCTCTTGGCTGGCATTCCATTAGTTTTCTTTGCAGTTCTTCTTTGATGTTCTCTACTTTTTTTTTGGCCGTAGTTTCAAAACATTCTAGCCTACATCGAAATTAGATTTATCAATCGCCGATCATTCTTTTTGAAATCTCTTGAATATGTCTGGTTGAGGTCCCGATGTGCTTCCAAACTTGCAGTCAAAAACCCCTCTCAACAAGACATCTAAAACGTGGTGTCGGCACGGCCAAAAGATTGCACGCTCCATTGAGTCTCCCAGTATTTGATGCTGTTGTATCGATGCACATAGCCACCACGACCGAGCTGGCGAGACCCCATTCCACATTCGAGACATTCGTACATTGCTAGGGCTTGTTCCTCCCCTGAGCTACTGTCAGTTTCAGGAACGCCCAGGAGTTGTTCTTTAGTCCCATGTGATACCAGAACAGCAACCCGTTATTTCTGCTCTATTTTTAGGACTCCTGGTAGTAGTTTTCCATCCCAGTGCACGCAAACAGCCTCGTTTTGGGGTATCTTAAGTCTGTCTTGAATTTTTTCCATGTATTTTTCACGGTTTATTCTCCGCTGATCACGGATAACGCTTTTGAAGATCTTATATTCTTTGGGATCCTCTCCGAGAGCTTTTACTGTAGCCAGAATGATACGAGTAGCGTTCCTATCGGACACCTTACAGCGGTCCAGCGACAATGACAATTTCATGGTTAGGACCTCTTTGAAGCTACGCTTGATTGTCTTGGGGGCAGATGGTCCTTCAGATTCTACGTTCATCTCGAGCTCTTCATACGGCGTTTCACGTCCTTCTGACTCTTCTGTTGTCTCGTCGTCCGTGAGCTCCACCGTCTCTGTGAACAATGAGATGAGGCAATTAGTATAAAGTTAATATTGATGGAAATTTCAGCTAGTGATCTAGATCTTATAAAGTTTCGCTACAAGGAAAATGTATTTTTTTTTTTCTTAAATGCTTACCCAAATTTCCCGCTTCAAGTTGTTTGTCCAAGACCTTCTTCAGCTTGAGCTTGAGTCAACTTCAGGTCAACTCCGAGCATAGAGCCTGGTCTTCCTTTCTGTCTTTGTTTCAACAGAAACTTCTTGTCTTCTTCTGAAGTCATCATCGTCAGGCATCTTGGTGGGCAATATCAAAGAGATTATCCAACTTTAGGGTAAACTCTTTTGCAGCATTTCTTGCACTTTCCGTTTTTCTATCCTTGTACTTTTGCATTCTTCTCCAATCATCGTACAGTTTTTCCAGCTTTACTATGACATTTTTCTTTTGTTTTGTAGGAGTTCGAGCTTTTGTCCAAAAAACGAAAACGTCGTCAACAGTAGTTGTGGCAGAGTATCTCACATTTAACTTCACAGTGCGCAAATTGTAGAACATAGTAGCTAGAACTTGTCGATTAGAGGGCAGCTTACATCCAGTTATCTGATGAGCTGGAGTCAATTAGAAAAACTTTGTATCTACCTCTACTTCCCATGCCAGATGTAGAGCCATCACTTTTACGAGAAATAAAAATGTTCACTAGAAGAAAGAATAAATGACACTAACTAAAACAAAGAGTGCGTGTTAGCAGGTACCGACCCAATTAAAATAAAAATGTCTTTTGTAGTTAATATTTAATGGGTTTTTTTAAACTCGATTACAAGAACGTAGAACAAAATACGACTTTCACTGTTCAGCGAATACTTTTCAACTGATCAAGAAACAAAATCATAAAATCAAGAACCACCTAGCTATCCTTTTCTTTTTTTAATAACAGACTCTGAACCCCTGGACTTCTACTTAATATATAGCAATAGGTAGTAGGGTATCCCAATACATTTTTAAACTAGTTTGGTTTAACGTGCTTGGGGTCGCCAGTGATACAGTATGAGGAAAAAATAGATATATACCTGACATAAAACAAAAAAACATTGTTGTGGGTCTGAAACTAACGGTATAGCAAACATATTTAAATGAAATGGGATTCCAAAGTACAAGTATTTGTCCATAATAAGCAATAATAATACAAATAGCGCATCTTCGCTCTCAGGGGTACCTAGACACGTTTTTAGGGACATTGGCTCTATTTTTTCGGTTTGAGTACTAGTTGCGTATTTATTGTGTATAATATAAAATGTTAAAAACAGTATGGCCTTTAATTTGATGTATGACACGGGCAAATAGCTTTAGCCGTTCCAGAGATATGGGTCGCCAAACTGCCAAAAAATCGAGATTTTCCATACTTTGAGGCCCCAGTGGCACGGATTAACATCTTCCAATTGTGCTCAAACTTTGGCAATCTTAAAATCTAACAAAACGAAACATTTTAGGGGTGCCCCAAAAAAAAAAAATCCGACATCGATTTTTTAAAACCACCCTAGGCGACATGCAACAACTTCGTAAACTTCGATGTTCGACAATTTGTCGAAAAACAGAATACTTCAAAACGTCACGATCTCACAAAATGCTAATCCATTAACGGATTTTACTCAAAATTTACAAAAATTTCATTAATAGATTAACAAGAAAATAACTCTTAAAATTCTTTTTTTGAACATGCTCAGGTTCACTGACACTTGCGAACGAATAAATACTGCAAATGTTGAATTCAGCAAAAAATAAAAAAAACCAAAAAACATTTCATGCAATTGAAGTAAAAATATTAAACATATAAATAAATATTTTACTCAATATTGCGCTTAACATTATTTAAGCTATATATTCTTTTGCAACTATATACTTTTAGGCTTCTTATTGTAGTTTCAAAAAGTAAAATATTTTGAAAAAAGCATATATCAATAAATTGTGTTATGTTCTAAAAAATCACAAGTGTTTAGAATACTGCAAGAGAAGTTAAACTGATTATTGTGATCTTATTTATAGAAAAGATACTAATGTGTTTTTAAAGAAACTTTTATGTGATTTTTCTTAACCACTGGAATATTCGGCGTGATTATTTAATAATATGAGAATTTAATTCAAAGAGTCCACGGAAAATATTTATATTTTCCCCTTGGAATAAGATTTTTTGAAAAATTTGCTAAGTACCTATGTTTGGTGCAGAGTGTGTCTGGTAAAAAAAAAATAACATGATTAAAAAAAGACTTTTAAACAAATAAAACATTAATTTGAAAACTTTTGTTGCATACCAATAAAAATTATTACGTGATTATCAATAGGAGTACTCACGATATTGCGTTTCTCTTCACTATTCATCATGGCAATAAAATATGAAAACATTAAAATAGTTTTTACTGAATCAATTGAATATTTGAGCACTATGAAAACGAAATAGCATAACAATAAAGGGTATTCATGTAAAGCGGTACGCTTTAATGTAGTTGTTGCAAAAGTTATAAAATCTCTAAGCCTTTTCTAATTTACTTGCGCACTCTTACCTCCGATAATCATACCAAATTTAATATACTGGACTATATGGCAACTCAACATGACCAACTTTTTTAGATATGAAACTTTCAGCACGTGTGTTATCTCTTTCCATAACTAAAAATCATAAAAACCATACTAAAAATCACAATGCCATCACAGCATCATCTCTTTTTGATTATCTTGATTTGCGTGAATTTCTCAATATTGACATGCAGATATTCATTCATAATTTGCATATATAGGCCATATGCCGTGAACTAATCAATCAACCAATAATAAGAAAAATAACGAAATGGTTGAGATTAGATTAGTTGAGATAAGCAAAGGTTTTCCGCCAATTTTTATATTTGTCTAGATTTTTAAAATATAGGTTAAGATTTCCCGCAATTTTATATTCGTTAAGAGCTTTCCTTGCATTCATAGGTCATCTCTTTTTGTCTAATGTATGTATGTTACCATATCTAAATTGTGTTTCTCTTCAAAGATTTTTTTTCTTTTCTTGCGTAGTCAACACGACAGTGTGAATAAAACAAATACTAATGCTAACGCCGTCACTGCTCAAAAAGCTTAAAAAAGCTTATTAATCAAATCATCCAATACAAAACCCTTCAAACTTTTAACACAAAAACCAAACGAGAAATATCATAGCATATTTTCAGGTGTTAATATTTGCGAAACAATTTTTAAGTTTAGAGAATCCTTTTTCAAAATAAGTAATTGAGGACATTTTAATCACAATTTTGTAAATTTTATCATGAAGGTCAGACAAGTTTATTAAGGCCAAACTCAAAATTGGAACTAATATATGGAACTCAAAATACAATTTAACACGATTTTTCTCAATTCAGCCTAAATTTCGGTACCAAGGACGATAGACCTGGGCTTGATCATATCACCAGTCAATTTTCCATATAAAGATTGTTTTTTGAGCAAAAATTCAGGATGAAAACTTTTGTTTTGGAAAACCGAATGTTTTGAATACTTCCAGTCGATTTTCTGCATATTTGTTGATTTTTGAACAAAAATTCAGGATGAGAACTTTTCATCTTCTATCCTTTTTTTTTTTGGTTTTTACTAAAAAAAACATATTTTGCTGAACCGAGTATTTCACTTCTAGGCCTTTTTTCGTTATTGATAGTAATTTGTTGAATAGGGAAAAACAATAACCCTTTTGAAATAATCTATTACATACCAAAATTTCAGGATGAAAACTTAACATCTTCTATCCTCTTAGTCGATTTTATTGTAAAAATTTGGAAAGTGTTATAACTTTTGGCCATTTTAGGGTATGAAGGATATTTGATTGAAGAACTTGGTGAAGAATGATAAAATTTATTATTTATTTTTGGAAATATCCTCATTAAAGTCAACAATGCACTTTCAAAGCACAGTTAGCAGTTTTATATTAGCTTATATTATGCTGAGTGTTAAGTTATTTATCATGGAATTTACAAATGTAGTTTATGTATATTAATATGAATTCATATATTTTAAGGATTATTGTAAATATCTATTAGAAATACATTATTTTGTTGTTTTTGCCATTTTTAACATTTGCGGCGTATTGAAACTTTTTGGATTGAAATTTACGGCGAATTCAAAAGTTGGGCTGCGTTAACAATTTGGGATGACGATTTTGGGCTAACTTCACATCAGCGTTAAAACCAGAGTTATAAATTTAACTTCACGTGTACCTCCAAAAATCGTTTGTTTGGATATATATAAAAAATGGTGGGTGGAGCCAAAAAGCCAAGTATGCAGAATGTTATGTTCAACTAAGTCTACAACCTACCATATGTCAGATGCCAGTTTTTTTACTTTATTTCAAATTTGTAGCATCGTGTTATTTTTTAAAAAAACACAGGTGCGTCGTTGGACACACGAGAGAAGCGAAGCTTTTTTACATTTCCATAGATATGATAATTTAATTTTTTTTTTTTTAAATTACTTAAATTTAAAACATTAAATAAATTAAAAAAACACACGTTAATATTCACACCAGTAAATTGTATTACATTTCATTATTATATTATTTATTTTATTACATGTTACTGCCATTGTTTTTTCAACGCACTTGTGGGCAATTTTCCTTCGCACTATCAAGGAGGATATATTTTAAAGAGAATTCACCAGACAATTTTTCCCCTTTTGCAGAAAATTTTCAACTGTCCGACTTGGTGGATTCGAAATTATGTTCGAATCTGTGTTCGAATCTCAAAAAGCCGAAGTGTCGAAGCGATGAGAGAGCTTACGAATGGTATTGTAAGCAAACTGAGTATGTGTTTTTGTTTGCTCTTATTATTTGCATGTAGGTATGTGTTTATTTTTTAGCTGGACGCAGTGTTTTGTTTTGGTTGGATAAATTTATTGAAATTTTCATTAATTGCTTCGTTCAAACATTTTTCTTCTGATTTTGAAGAATAATTTTTGATCAATAAATTTTTAGCTACTAAAGAAATAATAGAAATTCTTACTTCGATTTTGAAGACAACTTTTTGATACCTAAGTATTTCGCTGCTAAAGAAATGATAAAAATGTTGTCTGTTTAAAAATTTTTCGTCAAAATCGTATGAAAACCCCTCCTTGTGTTTGGGCACTTCGAAAAAATATTTATTTCGAAGAGTGATGAAATGTCGTGCGAGAGAATAATATTTTAATGAGTATGTACATGAAAGCAGGTTTTGCGAAAATTGCGACGTTGTCTATTTTTAATAAAAAAAATCGATTTGACACTGTGTGCATGTTTTATTTCTACCCTATAGGAACAAAATAACTTGTTTTTGAAAACAACTAATTAAAAAACTAATTTTAAATAAACCAGTATATGAACTACTTTGAATTATATTAAGGCGGCATCCACTTCAATTCTGAATATTTTATTGCATTATATATGAAGTAATTGAAATACTACTTAAAAACAAGTGATTGATAAACTACTTTGAATTATATTAAGGCGGCAACTACTCTGATTTTGACATGTTTTAATTGCAAATTTTTATGAGATTACAAGTTTATATATATTTAACCATGTTATTTCATCAAATATTATTAACTTTAGGCCATCAGTAATAGTATTCAATTTGTTATTTTAAAGTAATTAAAAAATAGTTTAGATATAACTAATTTAACAAGTAGTTGAAAATATATGCGGTTTTCAAGTGATTTATTTTAAAGTAGTTAAAAAATAATTTAAATATAACTAATTTAACAAGTAGTTGAAAATATATGCAGACGAAAGTCAATTGTCACCATACAAAATATGTTAGTTCGTTCTATGGGAAAAAGTCAGCATTTCAACTAGTTGTGGTTGACAAAAAACTACTTTATCAACTACTTTTAAATTAGTTGATTTTCCTACAGGGTAGCTATGCTGCTTTTGTTTTGTTTTTTACTAAATTTATTGAAATTTAAACAATTTCGTTCAAACATTTTTTTTCTGATTTTGTAGAAAAAGTTTTGATCTCTAATTGTCGCTGCTTAAGACCTTTATTTGGCAAAAGCTTTTCTTCTAATTTCAAAGAAAGATTTTTGATCTGCAAATTTTTACCAACTTAAAAAGTGATAGATTTTTTTTTTAATTTTTTTTTCTCTGAGTTTGAAGAAAACATTTTAATATCTAAATTTTTTCGATCTGAGAACGAAATTTATTAGATGATGAAAATAAATTTTGTTCAAATTTATTCTTAATTAAAAAAAAAACTTTAATAATAGGCCTTGGATGATTTTTAAGACAGTGTGACATTATTATTTTAAATTTCTGGTTTTTGGCTGTGCCTACATTTGATTTGAATTGATTTTAATGTAATGGTTTTTATTCATGCAGGTAGGCACACATACCAAAAATATGTATTACGTTATGATTACATGCGAAAATAATAATAAAAACATAAATTAAAATTTTCTTTTACTGATGTTGATTTTAATGTGAATTAAAAAGTTGAATTTGATTTGTAAAAGTCTTTTATTTAGCTCAAGACTGAAATATCATTCGTTGTCGTGAAAAGAAAAGACCTTTCTAAATTTTCAGCAGGATATGAAACATAACAATTTGTTAATATTAACTATTTGTTAATGTGGTGAGCTTAGTGAAGCTGTCAGAATAGGGCTGTTAGTATACAGGGTGAAGCGGATAGAGAGGTCAATAAAAAGCTGGTGATTACTTGGGTCAAGACGAGAAAAAAGTCGTAAGGTATGGAGTTTATTCTCACCCTCTTCTAGTTATAAGTAAAAGTGTTGAATTTTAAGGTAATATCACTTTTTACGCAATAACTTTAAAAGTATGATAGCTACGCAAGATTTAAAACCAGTTCTGGAAACTTAATTTAACAAATTGATTAATAATGGAAACTAATTAAAGTTTTTTTGTACATTAAAGAAATAAGAGTTGATCAAAAAAATTATTTTTCATTAGTTCGAGTGCCATTTTCTCGAAATTTTATCTAAAAAAGATTTTTTTTCTATTACGTCGTTTTATACTCTCAAGTGTTCTCTAAAATTATTTCATACGAAGTTTTTACCAGTGAGTATATATGTTAACACATAAATTATTAAAATCAACAATATAAGCCAGACGTAATCGGACTCTCTGCATCCGCCGAAAGCGAGTTCCCATACTTTTTGCTGACACGGCACACGCGCCGTCAGTACGTGGGCAGCGACGATTCAAGCAGCAGCTGCGGCGACGCTAAGTTATATTTAATTATTATAAAATTTGTTAAGTTAGTCTTTTAAGTGCATTCAATAAAATAAGGAGTTCAGCTCCCAAAAAATATTTTTTTTAATAAAAATTAACTAAAGTTAATTTAACTTATATAGTGTAGAGACTCCACTTCGCTCTTGAGATTTTTTGACTGCCGAAACGGGTAACAATTTATTAGAGTCCAGAAATTAATTTTAAAGAGCATCTGTGCAGGCAGAGCGCTGCCGATATTTGTGCAGTTGCCACACCATGTTCGTTTTCAGCGCTCAGGCTGATGTTGCTAGAGTTTGCAGATAGAGTGCTAAAAATGTTGATAGAGCACAGAATGCAAATATCTCTCAACAACAATGTTGGCGATTTGTTTTTTCTTTGGAATTCTAATTCGACGGCTGGCTGGCTTGCTTATATTTTTTTTTTTGGCTGGTTTTTGTTTTTGCTTTCTGCTTGGACGTTTTTGCTGCTTCTCAGCTATTTTTTTGTTTCCTATATTTGGGGTGCATTTCGTCGATAGTCAGAAATGATATTTTTGCGATTTTGTCTATTTTCAAGTATGAAGGTATAGAAAAATCGCTATAACTTCTTCATTTCTGATTAGATTGAAATGCACCCAAGGACAAAATGCTAGCAAATTTTATTATCTTTAAAATAAATATTTTTTTAATTTTTTTTAATAAATTTATTTTTTATTTATTCAAATATTTATATGTTCTAATTTCTATGTTTAAACTATGCTAACTAAACTAACTAATATCTAATAAATAAAATTTTATTATGCTAATTATACTAATGAATATATGCCAGAAAAGGGCACTTTAAGGAGTTTTCAAAAAAAAGTCAACTTGCAACAGCTATAACTATTTTATCCGATTTTCGGTTTTTTTAATTTTTTGCACAAAATAGCTCAAAACTGTCCTTTGTGCATTTCTTGTTTGCATTTTGAAAAATTTTTATTTTTGGGTTTTTGCGAAATTTTTTCGTAAAAATATCCAAACTCGAAATTTACAAAAAGGCGTACTTCTTGCAAAAAATTTCGCAACGACCAAATTATTAAACTTAATCCCACCATTTTTTGCATCTGTATTAGGTATAGTTTTAGAAAATATTTTCATGACATTTTACTCCATTATTTTTGTAATTTGCATTTTTACAATTTTTTTAATAGAACACTACTGTACATACTTACTTTGTTTCCACTTAAATAGGCATGCCAACAGTACAAGACTTTCTTCCATTCTAAAACATTATTGCGAATAAAAATAAAAACAAAAAAAAAATAAGGAGAAAAACAAATATATAAAATTTTATTTATGTTAAATGTTTCATTAAATCCAATGTATATTTTTTCAAATTTTAGAGAATAAATCTGGATAATATATAAAAAAATTTTCAACATTTTTCAAAAATTATCTTCACAAAATATGTGGAAAATATATATAAACTTTTATTTATGTAAATAAATACAAACAACATGAACAACAAAATGTTTCATTTAATCCAATTCAATTATTAGAGATTAAATGTGGATTATATATAAAAATATTTTAAACATTTTTCAAAAATGATCTCCACAAAATATGTATATAAAAATATGTGCAATATGTATAAACTTTGGCTAATGCCAAATTAACTGCAATTATTTTAAGAAAAGTAAACATAAAAAAGTGCAGTGAAAAAATAATTTTTCATCGATATTGGGTGCTGTTTGACCATTATTTTCCTATTATGCAATATAATAACTTAAAAACTAAAGTGAAATCTTATTATATCATATAATAACTTCCAAAGGGAAGTGATTGAAATTCTTATTATGTAATATAATAACTTACAAACTAAAGTTAAATCTTATTATGTCATATAATAGCTTCGAAAGTGAAGTGAAATCTTATTATATCATATAATAAGTTCCAAAGTGAACTGAAATCTTATTATATAATATAATAACTTACATACTAGAGTGAAATCTTATTATATCATATAATAACTTAGGTAAATTAATATGCGGCAAACATTTCGACTGAGAGTAATTTTTGGAAAAAAATTTAAAGCCAGAAATAGAATATAGAAAATTTGGAAAAATAGTAGTAATTAATATTGTGAAAAGAATCTAAAACCAGAAATAGAAAATTTTGAAAAATTATAAATAATTGTAGCGAGTCCAAAGTTGAAAATGGCCATTGTAATGAGGAAGTTTGTAAGCAATGCCAGAAGAAAGTTTTGAAAGTGCTTAAAGAGCCTATGACACGAGTTTTGAAGAAGCATAAAGAGTTTGAGGAGCAAATTGAATATGGGAAAAGGCGAAGAAGGTAAAGAAGTGAAGCCAGGCGCGAGGTGAATTTGGAAAAAAAGTTTTGACTTTTTAAAAGTGTTAAGAATACTTTACGTATATACAAACATTCAGTCATACGACCATTCATTCACACATACACACAAACGGACGAACTTTCGGACGGACGATCGGACGGATATCGGAACCGTAGAGGATGTCAAACATATTATTAAAGGCTGAAAACCAATGACAATGATCCTAACACACTTCTCAAAACAAGAGCTCTAATAAATAAAAAAAACCAGAGACTCGATAGGGCTCCCGACCAATTTAAAAGCTCCACAAGGACGAAATTCCTACCTTACCGCATTCTTATTTACATTGAACTAAATGAAATTGAAAATGCAATATATATCTAACAGCCAAGCGATAATAGGATAGACAGACATACATAGAGACAGACGTAAACACATACAAACATACAGACATTCACCCATTCATACTGAGAGATATTCGGACAGAAATAACAGCGCCGGTAAAAAAAGAATTTTGCAAAAAATATGTTTCAAAAGGTTGATTACGAACCGTTCTTGAGGTGATTGACTTCATGATATATTGCGCCATAAAAAAACTGTTAAGCTAGAAATCTAAACGAACAAATTCTGACAACAAATTTTAATTATTTCTACCATAATAAATTTACACCAAAAATTTATTATCATTGTTTCTCTCGTTAGTTTTGTTTATTTCTTTAAAAACTCTCTTATTCTTTAGACGTTTAGCTTCGCCAATAACAGTTTTCTTACACATCCATCTAGAATTTTTTCTAATCAAAACTAGAATCAGAAACTCAAGAATACACAATCTATGATCAAGGCAATCACCTTCAACATCAAACCAATCGGGATGAGAAAGGTTCGTTTGATCAACTCAAGCTACCATTATCCTTTCCTTCAGGTTTGGAAGGTGGCAAGTCTTCTGAAACATATTTTTGTATATGGCCAAATGTTGCTCACATATTTGAAAGAACCTATCCGTCGGATTCTTTAGGAACAGTTTACCGTCGCCGAAATTTTTGACCGAAATGAAATGCTCGTTGTCAAACTGCATCTGGTCAAGTTTGACCAGATCTAATGCGCAAGATTCGCATTTTATTTTGCGCATGAGCTTCTCTCGTAATACATAACCGTCAAAGTAACGGCCAACGGCTGCTTCTACGTCGGTTAATGGCGTTTCCTCCACTTCTTCTTCTTCGGAATAAGTAATTACTTCCTCCTCTAAGACACCCAAGCAATTTCCTCATCCAAAGAAGTCATTTGCACACATTCATCCCTATGATTGAAGTTCCAATCTAATATCAAGTCGTTATCAGCCTCACAATTAGAATTGCTGATAACGATGAGTTAGAATCTTCATCGAAAGAAGCCTAGCTGAAAGGTATTGCACTTCTCGCACTGATGGGTTAACATTGTTACCCAATTGTGATTGAATCACGGCGAAATAATTTTCAATTTGGTCCTGGTTCAATCGTCTAAGCATCACGAAAGAAATGTTGGGCTCTTCCAACATATCTTGAGCCAAGGACACCATTGAGTTCAATGTAAATATTAAGCCTGCGATGCAGACATTTCGTTTTCCTCTGTGAAGTTTTAATTTGGTAAGGAAAGCTACGAAGTCCTTAATTTTTTCGAATTTAAAAGAGTCCTTTGTGATTGGACGTCTATTAGGATTTTTGTCATTGAAATTTTTCGAATCACAAAAATCAAAGCCCTCATTCATATGATTGACAAACGCTAGGGTAGCTTCGGCATTCGCTTTATTGACACAATTCTTCAAAAGATTCATGTCAATGCAATGGCGAATGCCTGAAGCTACTGATTGGCTTAAGACTTGGACAGCCAGACTAACTCTCATTTTATCGAAACTTTTAGGGTCCATATGGATGTCCGTTAATTTCGGCATCATTTTAAGGGTTGCAGATTAGTCTATGTTATACACCTCCCTTATAACTGACCAACTTGCAACCCTATTTCCTGTTTCAATATCACAGCTATATAAAGTATTCCTAACACTTTTAAAAAGATGGCAATAGTCGTACATAATAAATATCTTTATGCCATCAAATTCGAATGAATATTTATTAAAACAGTCGGTCAATCGTGCGAAGCAATGTTGATTTGACGTACCTTGATCGCTTACAATCACCCTTAATTTTAACCCACATTCAAAAATACTCCGAACTACCTCGAGTAACCTCTCCATCAACCCTTCCCCAGACATTGGCTTCTCTGTACAGTAAAAACTGTGGACGTACTTCCAGCTATCGACTAAGCCCCTAACCATAAAAACCATCAGTTTATTGGCAAGGGCTTTCGTACGCCTTCCTCCTCCCAGGTCAACGAAGCCGTCAACATGGTCTTCTGATGGATTGTACTCTAGTTCTCTTCGGAGAAATACTTCATCCATCAGAAGAACGCAGTTTTTGGCCTCTGGGCGCATGTTGACGGTCATTCTTTTCAAGTTCTCGAGAACTGAGACGTTGAACCCCGTGAGGATTATTTTAACTGGGCGCCACCTGTACAGAGAAGTACGACTGGGGAGATTGAAATTCAACTGTTGCCGCAAAAAATCGTACGCCTTCGACGAGACGTAATTAATACACTGCACAGTCTCTTTGGTGAATTCGCTGTATTGCTGTGCACCACGTCTCGTTATAAGCTTCGCGAAATCTGCGGCAGCAGTTGGAGGCTCATCTCGAGGTTCGGCAGCACGAATATAGTTTTGGTCTTCAAACTCTTTAATTTTTCTTTGAAGGAGAAAGTTCTCTCTGTTGAGCTTCTCAATCTCCTTCTCGAACTGTTCCGTTCGTGCCTTAAGCTCTTCTTGACGTTTCAAAACTTCCTTTCTATAGTAGTCTGCAAGCTTGCAGAACTTGTGGCATTGCTCACAAACTGATTCATTTTAAACGACTTGGTCGAAATCAATGAACCCATTAGCAACTTCAGACTCTTTAAAATTATTTAGAAAGAATTTAGGGAAAGCGAATTTACTTAATTTGTGAGGACTTACAAAAGCCTTATCGAAATGTTTGCCGCATATGAACAAATTTTTAATACTAACATCGTCTACGTTGCAGGCTTCCTTCCATGCCTGCCTCCTCACTACATCCTTTGGGAACTTATGTATAGGTACCTCTTTTGAAGTGCTATCACATCCCTGTACTACGCACTTACGGATACATTGCCTAATTTCTTGATGCGCATACAGAACTGGCATCTCAAGAACAACCTCATCTGTATCTGTATATGAACAAAATAGTAGAAAAATAATTTTAGCATTGTAGGTAACTAGTAAACTAATAGTTAGGTCTTTTCCACACTTGGTCAACCCAACTCCAACTCAAGTTTCTAGTCTGTATATTTATACCGGAAACTTCAGATTAAACAACTTGCACGCAACAAGTTCTCGACACCTTCTCAGCCTGTTCAATCAACCCAATGCGGCTTTCCGCAATCGCTGTTGCTTTGAAGTTGCGTTGGAAATGTGTTGACCAAGTGTGGAAAAGGCCTTAGTTATTCCCATTCAGAAATATTGCAATGAATGGGCAATGAATGGGGAAAAATTAGGCTAAAATGAAGACTAAAATAATCTAAGGAATGTGAACCTAATTTTGTAGAATTTATAAAATTATATTCATTCATAATTTCATAATGGATTTTTTATCCAAATTTATATACCTTATTTTACATACTCAAAGAAGTAATTTCATTCACAAAACATTCACAACTCAAAATTTACAAATTTTTACTTTTTTATGTACATCTGTTCGTAGTTTTAAAAGGAAATGATTCCTTTGGCTGTCAAAATTTTGTGCACATCTTTTTTCTCTGTAATTTTAAAAAGTTTTTGTCTCATTGTCTTGTACTTGTTTTGTTTTATACTTTTAGAAATTCAAAAATTTAGAGTTGTTACTGTTTTGTATTTAGTGGGCAATATGTTCCTTTTTTTTGTCGATATACTATCGTTAAAAAATAATTTTGTTAATCTGGTCGAAAAACTTATCGGTCGATGATTGATTTTTATTTCAGATGTAAAAAATATCGACCAAAAAAGAAGTTTTATTTCTGATCGGAAAAATAACGATCACAAAATAATTTCAATTTCTGATCCAAAAATTATTGATCAAAAAACAATTGCTATGAAATATAAAGAAGACATTGAAAATATTTAAATAATTTTTATACTAAAATAAATTTTGTTATATTTAATGGCAATGCAAAATAATGCAAATCGCCAAGGTGCCCTATTCTCTAGCAAAAAGAAGTGTACACTAAATATTGTGTACAAATACAGTTTCCGATTGACTCGCATTAAAAATTAATTTTTTACTTCTAAAATAGAGTACGCAATTAAAAAATTTCATTCACTTCAATGTTTGTGTAAATATTAAATTTTTAAACACTTGAAGTAAGCATGAGGTTTCCAATTTTGTTCACGCAAATTTTGTACACACTTACGGAATAGAGCCCTCGGTCTGAATTTTAAATATTTTCACTATGCACCTAAACAGACACATATTCATTTTTTTTTTTTGTTTGTAACTTAAGGGGAGGTTCTCATCAAACTCGAGAAAAAAAACTGAATTATTTGTTTTCCATTCTTCTATAGTTTATAATATGTAGCATATATTCCCAAATCGGTTTGACCAATAATGAGTGCATGCAAAAGTTATTGCATAAGAAAGGAACCCATTTCTTTCACGAAAATTAATAAAAATTAGTTTGCGCGGTAATGATTATCTTGCATAAATCTTTTTGAAATGCGCGCCTGTATTCCCTACCATACTGGGGTAAGAATAGTGATGTTTGATGGCATATTTACACTTCATATTACAATTTTATTCACAAAACACAAATATTTTCCTACACTTTAAGAATATATAGGTAACCCCCAAAAAAACTCAACGCGTTCATTTACTTCATTCAATAAAAAAAAAAAATTAAGAACCTCACCTTCTTTTTCGACTTCTAGATGAGAGCCTTCCCTTAAAATGCGATCACTATTTTCCAATATTTCATAAATTTTCACTGTACTTACCTAAGCAGAGCGTTGGTACTGAGCCTTGTTTAAGCTTTCTGGAGCCAAGGCACGAGGGGTCAAAATGGCGATCACACACACGTATCACACGTATTTATTTGCTCATTTTGCAAACTTAAATTGTTTTGCCATTTCCACAACTCGGGCTGGTTTTGCGGAAACCGAAATAGTTTTATTTTATTTTCCGGACTTTGAATCACTCCCGGACAATTTTTAACAATGCACGATAATTTTGGCATTTTGCGTCTAAAAAATACGTGAAAACACAATTTAAAGAAATCGATGTGGACAAACGATGCGGCGCTATGGGCTTCTGCGAGATCTTCGGCATTTATCATAACAAGTACAGCCAACTGCAATTGATCTTGCAGATTCATATTTGTACTTTTCCAAAAATTCCGCTATGATGCCAACAAAAAAAAAAATCTGCAAAATACAATGACATAGACATTGGTAAAATAACAAGTGCATTGAAATAACAAGTGTACAAAGTTGCTTTATTGCACTTGTTATACCTTGGAAGTTAAAGTTTTATGCCACCACTTTTTAAAAGATGTTTAAAATATTTTGAATATATTTTGCACATTTTGAATATATTTTTCACATTTATTCCAAATTATTTGAAGTTTACGATTTCTTAGTTTTGGAAATAAATTTAATTTATTTGTCTCGTTCTATTAAAACAATTGTAAAAATGCAAATTACAAAAAAAAATGGAGTAAAATGTCATGAAAATATTTTCTAAAACTATACCTAATACAGATGCAAAAAATGGTGGGATTAAGTTTAATAATTTGGTCGTTGCGAAATTTTTCGCAAGAAGTACGCCTTTTTGTAAATTTCGAGTTTGGATATTTTTACGAAAAAAATTCGCAAAAACCCAAAAATAAAAATTTTTCAAAATGCAAACAAGAAATGCACAAAGGACAGTTTTGAGCTATTTTGTGCAAAAAATTAAAAAAACCGAAAATCGGATAAAATAGTTATAGCTGTTGCAAGTTGATTTTTTTTTTTGAAAAATCCTTAAAGTGCCCTTTTCTGGCATATATTCATTAGTATAATTAGCATAATAAAATTTTATTTATTAGATATTAGTTAGTTTAGTTAGCATAGTTTAAACATAGAAATTAGAACATATAAATATTTGAATAAATAAAAAATAAATTTATTAAAAAAAATTAAAAAAATATTTATTTTAAAGATAATAAAATTTGCTAGCATTTTGTCCTTGGGTGCATTTCAATCTAATCAGAAATGAAGAAGTTATAGCGATTTTTCTATACCTTCATACTTGAAAATAGACAAAATCGCAAAAATATCATTTCTGACTATCGACGAAATGCACCCCAAATATAGCAAACAAAAAAATAGCTGAGAAGCAGCAAAAACGTCCAAGCAGAAAGCAAAAACAAAAACCAGCCAAAAAAAAAAATATAAGCAAGCCAGCCAGCCGTCGAATTAGAATTCCAAAGAAAAAACAAATCGCCAACATTGTTGTTGAGAGATATTTGCATTCTGTGCTCTATCAACATTTTTAGCACTCTATCTGCAAACTCTAGCAACATCAGCCTGAGCGCTGAAAACGAACATGGTGTGGCAACTGCACAAATATCGGCAGCGCTCTGCCTGCACAGATGCTCTTTAAAATTAATTTCTGGACTCTAATAAATTGTTACCCGTTTCGGCAGTCAAAAAATCTCAAGAGCGAAGTGGTGTCTCTACACTATATATACTCACTGTTTTTACTTCTAAACAACACATTATCTGATTTGGAATTTTAAATTGCGCTCAAAAAACCTATGTAAAGCAAAAAAGCTCATATTGAATGAGCGTAAAGTTAAGATATTGTAATTAACGTTATAAACTTAGAGAAATTAAGATATATTAATTACCGTTCGACTTGTCACTTCTTCCTAGTACATTATACAAATCGAAATTTATAAAAATATGATGGAACAATCAAAAACTTCCTCAAATTTTTCATATTTCTTCTCTTTGAGATCAATTTGTGGACATATTTTGTATTAAATTCACCAATATGTCGGAGCAATAAAAAATTAAGCTAATAATTAAATTTAGCTAATAACATCTACATCCATAAAAATTTAGTTAATTAAAATTGGTTGAGAGTTTGTCAAATTATTTGATTTGAAGTATATTTACTTTACTACAAAATCATAAAAATAACTATGTTTTGCTTGTTCTTACTTGCACAAAACTCATTTCAGGCAAAACAGCATGAAAAACAACGATTTTGTGCTGTTTTTAACAGATAAATGCTTAAAACTCAAAATTAAAATACTCGGCGAATTTTTAACAAATTTCAATGTAATAAAACTTGAACTAGATTTATAATTAACCAAGCTTTTATATTATTATCAGTTATAATAAAAGGCGACTTTAATACAATCGGTGGCATCGGCGATGATTTCATACAATTCTTTACATTTTAATTAAATATTAAAATTTCTGTGCTCTCCTCTACTGTGCTCTAGCACAAATATAATATTCTAAAACTTATTTCATAAAAATAGCCCAGAACTTTTCCAGTTTTACAAACATGGTTGAACGAAAAAGTGTACATTTTAATAAATTTAGTAAAACCAAAACAAAACATACCCATGCACATAGTGTTCATTAGACTTTTTTGAGAAAATAGACTACGTCGCAAAACCTGTTTTCATGTACATACTCATTAAAAATTTATTCTCTCGCACGGCATGTCATCACTCTTCGAAATAAATATTTTTTCGAAGTACCCATATAGAAGGATGGGTATATTTTTCGATTTTGACGAAAAGTTTTAAACAAACAAAATTTCTATCATATCTTTAGCAGCTAAAAACTCAGATATCAGAAAGTTTTCTTCAAAACCAAAGGAAAAATTTTTGGACAAGAAAAATTTCTGTAATTTCTTTAGCAACTAAAAATTAAAGAATAAAAAAATTTTCTTGAGAAAAAAACAATATTTGATAAAAAAATTTCTATGAATGCTTTGTTAGCTAAAAGTTTATAGAAGAAAAATTGTTCTTCAAAGAGCTAAAAATTTATTGAAGAAAAATTTTTGAACAGAAAAAATTTTTATCATTTTGTTAGCAGCTAAAATTTTATGGATCAAAAATTTTTCTTCAAAATCAGAGGAAAATTTTTTTAAAAGAAATTAATTATTTCTTTAACAAATAAAAATTTATAGATTCAAAATTTTTCATCAAAATCGAAAGAAAAATTTTTTGAACAAAAAAAATTCTATCGTTTCTTTAGCTGGTAATTTTATAGATAAAAAATATAAAGGTAAAAAAATTTTATAGATAAAAAAACAAATTCTATCATTTCTTTGGTACGAGTTGCTAAAAATTTAGAGATCAAAAATTTTTCTTCAAAGTGAAAAAATTTTTGAAATAAAATTTCTATGATTACTTTCATAGCTAAAAATTTATAGAAGAAACATTTTGAATAAAAAATTTTCATAATTTCTGTAGCAGCTAAAATTTTGTAGATCAAAAATTTTTCTTCAAAATCAGAGGAAGATTTTTTTAAAAAAATACTTCATCTTTTTAGCAGATAAAAATTTATAGATCAAAAATTTTTCATCAAAATCGCATGAAAAATTTCTTGAACAAAAAGAAATTCTATCATTTCCTTACAGGTAAATTTTATAGATAAGAAATTATTCTGTAAAATCGCACGAACAATTAAAAAAATTACAAATTCTATCATTTAGTTGATGGCAAAAAATTTAAAGATCAAAAATTGTTCTTCAAAATCAGAAGAAAAATGTTTGAACGAATTAATCAAATGTAAAATTCAATAATCTTATTCAAACCAAAATCAGCTAAAAACAGAACACGCATAACTTTATGCGAATAATAAATAATACAAACAAAACACATGCAAATAATTATTGTGTCAAATAGATTCTTTGTTTTGAGAAAAGAGCCAATTTTAATTGGCTCCAATCCTTCAATATTTCTTAATTGTCGCAAAAATCTGTTTAAATTGATTTTTGTTTGCTGCTTAGTTTGTTTACAATACCATTCGTACGGTCTCTCATCGCTTCGGCACTTCGGAATTTTGAAATTCGAACACAGATTTAAACATAATTTCGAATCCACAAAGTAGGCCGGTTGAAAATTTTCTGCTAACGAAAAAAAAAAATGGTCTGGTGAATTCTCTTTAGAATATACCCTCCTTGGAACTATGCAAAAACAAAACAAAAGTATGTACCAGCAACAGGGGTGAAATCGGCTAAGGTGATAGTTGACAGTCGCTGTTTTGATTGTCGTTTTTGAAAACGACACCTATCGCATGAAATCAATAGGGAAAAAAGTGATTGTCAATTTGATAATCACCTTACACGGAGCAAAAGCGACGATTTTGATTGCCAATTATCAATTATCACTTTAGCCGATACCACCCCAGCATAAACGAATTCAAATAAAAAAAAAATTTATCACTTTGCCCACAGTAAGGATCGATTTTATAACCCATTGATTAATAAACCTGCACTCTTTCCACCGATCCAAACACCTCTGTTAGATTTTGACGTTGATTTAATATTAAATATATAACTGCAGCTCCGTTAACAGTTGTTAACAGATGTCACTAACAAACTGAGGATGATGACCAGTGTTGTCACTTGCAAATTTTATATAGTGGTAGGTTGAGTCTAAAATCAGTGGTGAATTTTAAAAAACTGGAATATATTGTTTTTCTTAAGGAAAAATTCGACTGAAGTCCTACAGCAAAACAAATCATAAGAGGTATACCATACAGTACGTTTTTCACGTTGAATTAGTTTTATGCAAACAATTCCCATATAATGTTCTTGAGACAGTACTAAAATACAATATTAAATGTAATAATAAGTAAAATATATGCAATAAAATTTCTAAAATTTTAATTATAATGCAATTATTTTTATATAAATATATCAAGAAGTGTTAGATTTTGTAAAAATGGAAATAATGGGTGATAAAAGTGATAGAAACCAAAAAAGTGCTAGACTTACCACAATTGTCGAAAAGTGGCAACACTGATGATAGCAAGTGGCTTAGCAGCTACCCAAACCATAAAAATCTATTAATCAAGTCTTGTAGCAAGTGGCAATGATAGTATTTTATAAATAAGAGTTTGCATGACTATCAGATGTATTTTTTGTGCATTTTTCGATGATCAGTTCCCAGTTGAGAACTGCGGAAAAATGTTAGAACTAAACAGAACTAAAAAGCTAAGACATGAATCAAGTCTCTCTCTTCATGTATTCCTTGGCTTTCTACCAGGCGACCAGAAAACAGAACCAAGAAACATTCTTTTTGTATTCGATATGATCGTGCCCCTTTTCTCTTCTGCCCTCTGCCCAACAAGCGCATCGTGAACCCTGTCTGTCTCTGAAGCTGTCACATGTGCGCGCTTTAGCGCATGCGCAAGTGTTTTTTTTTCAATACTGATTTGTGAATGAATGTGTGTAAGCTGTAGCGCATGTGGAAGTGTTTTTTAGGTCGATACAAATTTGAATGCATGTGTGTAAGCTGATACACTGATTTCAATGTATGTGTGTAAGCTGAAATGAAATAAATTTTGGATTTTTCATTTTTCGTTTGTTTTATGCTTGTTGGCAGAGACAATCAATGCAAAAAAGTGCTTGTATTTCTGATCTTGCTACCAGGCAATCGGAAAACAAAGCAAGCAATATTCTTTTTGTTTTCTGCTGTCGATATGATCTTACCCCTTTCCCTTCTCCCCGCTAACAAGCATGCGTGTAAATGAACTCTACCATGTGTTGTTGTTATTGTAGTCAGCTGTTAAGAATGTTTAGATTTGTTGGTATAGTTAGCTTGAAATTTTCGGCGTTTTGAAGTTATTCTTATTGGAAGCTCTACAGTTGGCATTTTTGCTTAATACTATTTTTAAATAGATATTATCAATTTACGAGTTATTCAACAAATAAATTGATATTACTCTCAATGTTTATATGCAATATTTTTATTGCTCTGCATTTCAGTATAGCCAATTTTTAATCATCATAAAAATTATTTCTATACATATATGTACCAATATTCTCGATATAACTACACTTCAAATTTTACGCAATGCGAACAAGTATATGCGTACTATAGAGTGCTCTATGGCCGGATAGTTTATTAAAATTTTTCTTCTTTCTTTGCTAACTTGTTAAAAGCTGATTTTAAGATTTTTAAAAATAAAAATTAGTTGAAATAAATGCAATTAAAACATTTAAAACCCCTTTCTTCTTGATAAAGTAAAAAACAACATTTTTTATCGATGATTTCAATATCGATGACCATACGTTGACAACTTGTAACTAACGATTTTTTGAAATTAATATTTTTTATATTTTTATAAAAATTTTAACCAAGCTTTTTCTTCCAAAATGACAAACAGTACACAAAAAAAAATCCCCATATTATTTTTAAAAATAAAATTGCTTATTGATTTTAATTGTTGTTAAGTATTTTGCTTCTCCTGTAAAATTAATGAATTTTTAGTTACGAGGTGTCAACGTATGGCCATCGACATGCTATTATATATATACAGTTGTTGTTAATAACTTCAATTAAATTTTTATGTAAGACTATAGTACGCATACACTTGTTCGCATCGCGTAAAATTTGAAGTGTAGTTATATCGAGAATATTGGTACATATATGTATAGAAATAATTTTTATGATGATTAAAAATTGGCTATACTGAAATGCAGAGCAATAAAAATATTGCATATAAACATTGAGAGTAGGGTTGCCATACGTACTGATTTCATCAGTACATGTACTGATTTTTTAATCGAAGTGCTCAAATGTACTGATTTTCAAGAAACATGAAATCAGTACGCAAATGTACTGATTTTGTCAAATATTGTACTGATTTGTACTGATTTTTATATATTTTTACAAACAATTTGAAATTCGAATATTTTAAAAATCAGTAATAAAAAAGTGTTACAAAAAAGCATATTATAAGTGTGAGCATACCTTTAAGTTTTACGATTTCGGTACATTTTATTATGCAACCCTGTTATCGTTTTGTATTTTCACATCTCTATTTTTTTTTAATCAACATCAGCCTCAGTTTCTGGGTGTTTTTCGTTTTTGGTCGCGCATTGAACATGTAAGTTATATATTTTTGAAGAAAATAACCATAATTTTAATAATGTAAACATTTTCATTGTAGCTGAATGATACCATGGATGATTCCAGCTTTGATTCATCTTCAAGCAATGATTCCACCTGTGACAAACGCCCCGCCAAAGAGTTAAAAAAAGACCAAAAACGAAGAGCGAATAAATTTAAGGAGGATTGGTTAAAAAATTATCATTGGATAAGGAAGTCCAATAAAGACGATATGGCGCGGTGTGATGTATGTAAACTGGACTTTAAGATCTCAAATGCTGGAATTTGCGACGTTAAAAAGCATATGTCGTCGGCCAAGCACCAAAGCAACGTTAGATTGTTTTCAAAGCAACAACCACTTTCCGACTACAGCTCAAAAGACACTTCATGTTCAAATTTGCGTGAGGAGTGTGCATTATCGGAAGCTGGTTTCACGTACCACACAATTATGCATGGGCATAGCTATAACTCTGCGGATTGCACTAGTAAATTATTTAAAGCATTATTTCCGGACTCAACAACAGCGTCGAAGTTTACATGTGGCAGATCGAAGTGTGTGAAAATTACAAAAATGGGCTGGCTAAATTTTCAATTAAAAGCATTGTGAAGGACTTAGAAAATGCCCATCCATTTTCTATTTCTACTGATGCTTCAAATAAGGGAAACATAAAAACGTTTCCAATTATTATAAAATATTTCAACAAAAATAAATGAAATATTATATATATATATAATATATATATATATAATATATATATAATATATAAATATAAAACTTATAAATTTTTATGACTCCGATTCTGAGTGTTCTAAGGACATAGCGCATTGTTTGAAATCTAAATTAAATGAAAATAAATTAAGTATTTGTAATGTTTCAAGTTTTTGTGCTGATAACGCAAATGTTAATTTCGGAAAAAAACAAAGCGTTTATGTCGAGCTTAAAAACGAAAATAATGATCTCATTGGTATTGGCTGCCTTTGCCACGTTTTGCATAATGCAATCAAAAATTCTCTAAATTGTATTAAATATGATATAGAATGTATAATTATTAAAATATATAATGAATTTATTTCATCAACCAAAAAAACAGCTGCTCTTAAAGATGTTTTCAATTTTTGTAATATGGAATATTCAGAAATGCTAAGATATGTACCAACAAGGTGGCTAAGCTTGATGCCAGCGATAGAGCGATTATACAAAAATTTTGAAGCAGTTAAAAATTACTTTATATCATTGGATTCATGTTCAGCTGTTCTTACACAGTTTTTTGAAAACAGCATTGCGGAGGCCTATTTAGGATTACTTTTAAATGTTGGAAATTCTTTAACAGCAGTAATAAAAAAGTTTGAAGAAAATGACACATTAATTATTATTGAAATGTTTCAATTAATGAAAAATTTGCGTGATAAAATGTCTGCACAAAAAAGGGAAGGTTTTTGCGGTTCTATTGCCGATACTTTATGTAAAAATTGTGATAATAATGAGACTGTAGTTTTATTTAAAAAAAGGGCAAACGCATTTTTAGGTTCCATTCTTGATTATTTAAATTCTCATTTCCAGTTCGAAAATAATAAATTTGAACATTTAAGTATACTAACTTTAAAAACCCACTTCAGCTTTAATATTTTAAAAAACATTTGTCAATCGTTTAAAATAAAAAATATCGACTTTGATGCAATGTTTGAGGAATTCGTAGTTCTACAAAATTTTATAGATACTGTTCAAGATAAAAATACGGTTGATAAATGGTTAGAATTTTTAAACACCGGAACCTACTCTAACTTTGAAAAAATGTGTTATTTTTTATTTTCGATACCTCATTCTAATGTTGCTTCCGAGCGCATTTTTAGTTTAATGTTTACGGCTTGGAGAAAAGAAAGGAACAGGTTAACACTAGAAAATCTCGAAAGTGAACGTGTTGTAAAAAACAATTTTAAAATGTCTTGTTCTGAATTTATAAATTTTTTAAAAACTAAGGAAGGTCAAAGTATTGTATTAAATACGCAAAAAAAGGATAAATATTTTTAAGCAATTTTTTTTCAATGTTTTTTTTAATAACAATTAACTTTTAATGCTTAAAATATCTAAAAAGTTATCTACTTTTATATATTTTCAAAACTTTAATGCAGCTGTTTGCAAACCCAAGTCAAAAAAAGTTCCTGATAAATGTACAAATATTTTTTTTTTTATTGTTAATTATAAACAATTATGAATTGTTAATTTATATATATATATATATATATATATATACATATTTACGTTGTGGTATAACTTAAGGAAATTTGAATTGTTTTATTGCTTTATTTTTTGTTAACAAATAAATAAATATATTTTTTATTCAAAAATGTTTACTTTTACATTTAAAAATATGTGCACTGATTTTTTTGGAAGAGTACTGATTTTTTTTACCTCAAAATCTGAAGAGTACTGATTTCACATCAAAAAAATCTGGCAAACCTAATTGAGAGTAATATCAATTTATGTGTTGAATAACTCGTAAATTGATGATATCTATTTAAAAATAGTATTAAGCAAAAATGCCAACTGTAGAGCTTCCAATAAGAATAACTTCAAAACGCCGAAAATTTCAAGCTAACTAGACCAACAAATCTAAACAATCTTAACAGCTGACTACAATAACAACAACACATGGTAGAGTTCATTTACACGCATGCTTGTTAGCGGGGAGAAGGGAAAGGGGTAAGATCATATCGACAGCAGAAAAAAAAGAATATTGCTTGCTTTGTTTTCTGATTGCCCCTGGTAGCAAGATCAGAAATACAAGCACTTTTTTGCATTGATTGTCTCTGCCAACAAGCATAAAACAAACGAAAAATGAAAAATCCAAAATTTATTTCATTTCAGCTTACACACATACATTGAAATCAGTGTATCAGCTTACACACATGCATTCAAATTTGTATCGACCTAAAAAACACTTCCACATGCGCTACAGCTTACACACATTCATTCACAAATCAGTATTGAAAAAAAAACACTTGCGCATGCGCTAAAGCGCGCACATGTGACAGCTTCAGAGACAGACAGGGTTCACGATGCGCTTGTTGGGCAGAGGGCAGAAGAGAAAAGGGGCACGATCATATCGATAACAAAAAGAATGTTTCTTGGTTCTGTTTTCTGGTCGCCTGGTAGAAAGCCAAGGAATACATGAAGAGAGAGACTTGATTCATGTCTTAGCTTTTTAGTTCTGTTTAGTTCTAACATTTTTCCGCAGTTCTCAACTGGGAACTGATCATCGAAAAATGCACAAAAAATATATCTGATAGTCATGCAAACTCTTATTTATAATATACTCTAATTGGCAAGGTATCTAAAATGTTTGTTAAATTTTGTTTCGTGTGCGCTCTTTAATATATATTTTTGAAGCGAAGCTTTTTACTCTTCGTTCTGTGGAAAAAAGATAAAAATTTGTTTAGTGCAGCCAAGCTCACAACCATGTGTGGAGAGTTCAAATGGAGAGTCGCTGGCATTATATGCCCGTATATGTAATTGGCGTGGAAATTTGACATTTAACAATAAAAAATTAGCAGTAAATATGCTTTCTGTAAATATGGAATTTATTTTATGTCATTTTAAATTTTTGAATTTAAAAGTTAATTTATTAAAAAAAAAAATGATTAAGCTATCAAATCTATGTAACTGCGAAAAAGCTTCGCTTCTCTCGTGTGTCCAACGACGCACCTCTGTTTTTTTTTTAAGGAATAGTTTTGTTTTGGCATTCTTATTATTAGTTCATTAGAACTGTCTCTTGTGAGAACACCTTCTTTAATCATCCAGACAAACAAATTGAAAAGCCTTGTGGGAAAGTATATTTGTAAAACACAAAAACAAGGAAAACTTTGGCGAGGATCTTCTGTACGAGAAAAGAAATACACTACATTTAGGAGCATATTTTTAGTGGAATCAAAAACTTTGGAAATAACGACAGTACACCATACAGGTTTATAAGATAACACTGAAAAAGTTAAGTGTCATATTCATTTTTGTGCAGAGTGTGTTAAGAAAATTAAAAAGTCCATGGCGAGAAATGAAATAGAAATTTTTAACACTGATATTAATTAATCAATGGCTTCGGCATCTAGCGGAACAATAGCAACGGCGGTTGAAACTGTTCTCTGTGAAGAAGATATTTTTATTCTGGGCAAGCTGAGCATTTTAAGTAACGAAAACCATCAAAACGAATGTTATCGTTGAAAAACTTTTTTAGCCTTGTCTTATATGAAATTATCAATATATGGAAAAAACTACAATACCAATTATATGATCGAATGGAATCATAAAAAAAGTCAACAAAGTCGTTGCGACTTATCAGGATATAATGTAACATAAAACTCGTGCGAATATTCCACATTTAATAAATAGTCTCAATGATGAATTATTTGACATTGCTCATTGCAAATGTGACAGAAATGAGTGTTCGTGCAGCGTTCAATACCAAACAGGGTCGAATTAAGGCGCAGGCGAAGCAGGCGGTCACCTAGAGCGCCAAACTTCGAGGGGCGAAAAAATTAAAAACCAAAAAACTAAGTAAGTATCTACTTAAGGGGAAAAATTCCAAGAAAAAATTAGAAGAGCGAAAAAATGAGAAGAAACAAAAATTGGAAGAGCGAAAAAATTAAGAGTTAGAAATGGTGGGAGCGAAAAAATTTAAAGGGCGGCAAACTTGAAATAGTACATTGTGTATTAAATTCTCCACCACCGAATTATCGTACAATGTCTCAGCGTATACTCGTCAAGAATTGACGTTCAAGTTTTGCATATTCCCTTTTAAGCTCGACGATTCAATTTACATTCATCAAGAGTTGACGGTCAAGTGTTTCTTTCACTCCTCCCTTGTCCTTTTCAAGTTTGCACTGATGACGCCGATATAAAATTGAAAATAACTGGACAACGAACGAACACAAATCGATTTTCCCAAGAATTGAAGGTATGGTCAATTTTATTCGTTCTCTTTTGTTACGATTCCCGCACCACCAAACACAAGATTTGATCGTCAATTCTTGATAAGTATAAACCAGGGCAATAGTGTATGGCATGTAAAGAATTATCTTTTTTTTTACTACAGCGACGGTGTAATTCCCGTTTAATTGATTCCCGCTTAATTGTGTTCGGTTATTTGCACAGAAAAATGTGAGCCGTTTATAAAATCAATATAAAAAATCCCGCTTACTTGTCCCCCAAAAAATTGCATCACTTTAATAACGTTGAACGAAACCAAATTTGGCAACACTTTAAACAGCTGTTTTTGGTGCTAGTATTTGTGAATATGCCGGCAAGTGTGTCGACTTTGGTAAATTTAATACATAAATGAACATTTTGTGAATATATATGCAACATAAAGCAAATTTATTTATTTTAGAAATGAGCGTAAGGAAGCACAAAACGCTTTCAGTAAAAGAAAAGCTGCAACTAGTTGCTGAAGCAAAAACTGCAACAAAGGCTGCACTTTGCACAAAATTTGGCTGCTCGCTTGCAACTGTAAGCCGAGTTATACGCAATGAAAAAGATTTGCTACAAAACTGTAAACAAAATAAATTGTCAAGCAAGAGGAACAAAAGTGGTGCTCATAAAAAATTGGAGGAAGCGCTTAAATTATGGTTCGACCAAGTAAGAAATGCTGGCACAATTGTTTCCACTATTAACTGTCATGTTAGAAAAAGCTCAACAATTGTCTGTGCGCTTAAACGAAAATTTCACTCTGTCTGCGGGCTGGTTGTGGAGGTGGCAGCAGAGAGAAGGAGTGAAAGTGCGTAAATTACATGGCAAGGGTCAATCGGCCGATACTGAAGCTGAGGAAGCCTACAAACAGACAGTTGCCAGAAATTTACTTTCATCGTACGAGTTTTCTGATGTCTTCAACGCTGATTAAACCAGTCTTTTCTACAAGGCCGTTCCATCATCCAATAACACGTGCAAACAGCGAGATCGTTAACACGTGCACACAGCGAGATCAGAGGATCAAAAATATCAAAAGAAAGTCTTATTTGTTTGCAATGCCACTAGAGACTATTAAAAAGCCTATGTCATTGGCAAGTCGCAAAACCCGCGCTGTTTTAAGAACAAAATTTTTCCAGTAAAATATTTTTCTAATAAGAAGGCGTGGGTGACCCAACAAATTTGGGCTGATATAATGCACACAATGAATACAGAAATGTCACAGTTAAATCACAATATTATTCTCTTTGTTGACAACGCTGCAGTTCATAAGAACGAACATGGCTTGACAAATATTTAACTGAAATTTCTGCCTCCAAACACAACATCACTTACGCAGCCTTTGGATCTCGGAATAATTCACAGCTTTAAGTCATATTACAGATGAAATATTTTCAGAAGACAGCTCGCTGCTGTAGAATGCGGAAAAACCGTGACTGAGTTCACGAAATCAATAGATTTATTCAAAGCTTTGCACATAATAAAGCACAGTTGGTGGTTGGTTCAGCCACTATGCATACAAAATTGCTCCAAGAAGGTAAAATTTGGCTGTGCATACAAAATTGCTTCAAGGAGAATAACAGCCAAAATTTTGGTTTTTTGTATGACATCCACAATTTGGCGAAATGAGACAAGAAATATCTTCGTAACAAGTGTTTCAATCTGCAAAAAATGCTCACTCATGAAAACGAGCGTGATTTATCGCCAATGGTGCCATCTAGAAGTTCTCAGGCAGATGCTAGAAGAATTACTAAAATTAAAATGTACTATTGATAAATACTTATGTATCAGAATTTTAAATTATTCCTTAGGGGGGAGGGGGAGGGGAAGGGGCGGGGCGCCAAAAACAAGTTCGCCTGCAAGCAAAATATACCTTGATGCGGCCCTGATACCAAATTCTAGAAAAGAAAATCGACTTCATTTTTGATCAACGTGGCGAGCGTCGAATGTTAATTTCAACGCGTATGGAGGTACTAATATCAGAAAACTTGGAGGCTTACACTTTAAGAGACAATTTTGAGCTGACCAGCGAAAGCAACTCCGCCAGGTCCAGCTTGCGCCTGCCTGTCCCAAGCCAGCATAAAGGAGGAGGGTTGTTTGTAGAATACGTCCTGCAAACGTAAAAAGTGATAGGGCCAACCAAGAGCTCGGCGTGGCGCCCATTTTGGTAGCAGGTCATATTCGGTATATCGATATGAAACAAGCCTGCGAAGGTATAGCAATTGACCTTAAAACTTGTTAGTACGGGGACAGTCTTGACCTGTCAAATGGGGTAGACCCTATCTATCCACCGCACTGAGACCTTAATTCGGCTTGTTAAAACAGATATGAAGTGTTGGCATGCGTGCATCAAAATGTCGGCTCTTCGGCTTTCCGAAGTGTTGCTTGTCAAGAGTTTGACTCGCACCCTCAAACTGGCACGGCAGTCACTGAGGGAAGTGTTGAAATGGTTGTTGTAACTAAGGGTTCTCATACTGAGCACGGCAGTCCCTGAGAACAATGGCCAATACTCTATGTCTGGATGGTAAAATCCGAACGGCCAGAGTAAGAGTGGCAATTGCAAAGGTCCTCCAGAGTAGGTACCAGTCATGTGCAATAGTTTCCAGCTGAGGCGGCAACTGCAAATGGTTAGCCTAGCCCTTAAGTGCTCATTGAGCACGGTCATGAGTAAGAATGCACTTTTTCGTAATTGAATTTGTGTGTTCTTGGTCTTTTTGCGGGGATGTTGTGGATCCTCATTTGACGGGATCGAGTTGCCCAGAAGACTGTCGTGGGCTGGCCCTTTGGGGAGTCTCGTACTGGTTGTGGTTGTGTGATTGCTACACAGGTCTAGATTGACCAGCGGGGTCGCGCAATGGTACGACCGGGCTGACATATCTGTCTTAATATGCAAGAGATTGGGTAGGTCTCGTCTCCACCAGTAGATGGATGGAAGTACGTCGCTACGGAAGTCTAAACTGGTACTGCTATTACGGGCAATATGTAATTTATTACATAATGCTCCTAATCAGCAGGGCACTGGGTGATGCTTTGTGTTTGTGAAACAGCTTCCATGTTCGTGTTGCCACACCGGATGCCCCGTATGTTTTACTTGTTTAAAACATAAACGGGTCCGTGTTGTGGTACAACACAAAGTTCCGGTTGTCTGTTTCATGAACTATTACCGTAGGTTTGAGATAACCCAAGTTGCTTAAGCCTTACGGCAGGTGCAGCTTGATAATCTTAAAATCGTCTGACCAGAGAAAGCATGCTACACTTTAATGAATTGCAATTTCACGATTTATTTGCAAAAATTGATTCTTCGTTACAACTGGACCAGCTGCAACAACCGGCATAGATATCTTGCCGCAAGCAATAGAAAACGTAGAAACTAAATAATTACTAAATAGTAGGTACTAAATAATTATTCTGTCTACACAAAGTAGGGCATTAAACCTTTTATAAATTATTTCTCATTTACTAACTTAGATACTTTTTTTATTTCTATTTATTTCTCTATATTGCAAATTTTAAAGCGATTCCATTTGTTGAGGGAAGTATGCCACCAAATATCGGAATTACTGTCGAAAGTACCGATCAAAAATATTTATTTGATATACGCATCCATTCCGCGCGTTAGTTCACAAAAGCCAGTAGAGTTTTGCGCTATTTCGTGTCACAAACACAACCAACCCAAGACTTACAGGAATTGGCAACATGCATTATTCGGTTGTACGTTCCAATGTATTTCAACATTAAACATCAGTATTCCGTCACGCGCGGCAGCGCCCACTTTTTAAATTTCTTAAGAAATTCAAGATATTTGCCTTCAAATTATCGGAAAATTTTTGACAATGTTTGTAAAAACAATTGCTACTTTGCGCACCTAGAAAGTTTGGTGCTGGCTATGATTTTTGATGACGATCGTAATATACGATCTATTAGCTACACAAAAATTTTGCAAGCACGTGAGAAGTCCGAAGAAGAACTCGGACAAATTCGCACTTATCGTCTTCCAAATATCAGGTTCGAGTGCGAAAACTACTACAGCATGAATTATTGGAATTTTTACTACACCGAACCACCATACACCCGTAGAATGCCATACGAAAGCATCGAAAAACTTGCAAAGACTGGTGATGCCAACTTACTTACTTACTTAGATGGCCGTAACAACCCGTGTTCGGATTTCGCCCGACCTCATCAGCTCTCGCCAGGCGCCTCTGCTTTGCGCGTGCATTCTCCAATCGGATACACCAAGTGCGGTTAGGGCTTCCTCAGCCTGGTCCATCCATCGGAGGCATGGTCTCCCTCGTCGTCGTTGACCAGCGACCCTTGCCACGAGTACCTTTTTGCTGGAGCTTCGTCGTCCATACGATGAACATGACCCAGCCAGCGTATTCTCTGAACAGTTATACGCCGAACTACGTCAATGTCTTCGTAGAGCTCATACAGCTCGTGGTTCTTTCGAATGCGATAGTCATCGCCGACTCGAACAGGACAAAAGATTTTACGAAGAACTTTTCTCTCGAACACCCCCCGAGCGGCTGCACCACTTTGCGACACTACCCATGCCTCAGCGCCATAAAGCAGCAAAGGTAGAACGATCGTCTTGTAGAGTGTTCATTTTGTCGATCGAGAGAGGGCTCTGGAACTTAGTTGCTTACTGAGCCCGTAGTAGCACCTATTAGCAATTATTGTTCTTCGCTTTATCTCCAGGCTGACTTCGTTGTTGTTATTAATGGCGGTGCCAAGGTATACAAGGTGATGCCATCTTGGACAACGAAATAATTGAAACACCTTTTCATATTCAAGACACGGAAAGACATGTCAAACTCGTCACAGAATCATCAACCGTGGCTGCTTCAGAGGCACGTCGAAAACGAATTATGTTTTCAACTCTGGAGTCACGATCGAAGCGTCCCAAATTTGACACAATTAAAGATTTTTGTTAAATTGAATTTTAAAGGTATATCCAAATATGACAGCTACTTTGGTCAATTAATTTTTTTTTGAAATAAACAAATATAATAATCAATATAATGTTTACACACGACTTTTCGTAAATTTTTCAAGTCAATCAGTTCTAGGTATCGTAACATAATCAACTTCTAAGTGTATTTGTTGTTCTAAGGTAGCTTCAGTGCAAAAGTTGTCAAGAAATCGGAAAACCAAAAAACTGCCTGGCTTGAAATCTCTAAAAATTTGCTTCCATGTTTTTTTTTTTTGCAAAATCAAACAATAATTTATACTGCTTCGAACATAGACAGATTAGGTACTTGTGAAATTTTATAACAGGCAGATCAGGAACTTACGCTAAACTGAACCCTCATTAAAAGAAAAAATCTTCTACCTGTCACCAATGTACGTGTTTGATCTCTTGCTTGATATATTTTTGCATGCATATGTTAGTTTTAATGGTTAATTGAGATCTATGGTGGTTTTTGTAAAAAAGTGTACCGTAAGATGGGCTCCTGTACAAAAATAGTTGAAAATATTGCAAATAATAGTTTTTTAATTTTTATGCTGACACCACTGTACTTGTTTGATCTCTTGTAAAATTTGCATGCATAAGTTATTTTAAGTGGTTACTTGAGATCTATGGGGGTTTTTGTAAAAAAGTGTACCCTAACATGTGCTCCAGTACAAAAGTATTCGAAAATATAGTAAATAATGGTATTTTTATTTCTATGCTGACACTTCTGAACGTAGTTCGATCTGTCTGAAAATCTGCATGAATAAGTCGTTTTTAATGGTTAATCAAAAGCTGTGGTGTTTTTTTTAAAAAACTGTACTGTAGGATGTGCTCCAGTACAAAAATTAGTTGAATATAGGTTAAATAATGGTTTTTTGTTTCTATGCTGACACTCTTGTACGAAGTCCGACCTCTCTGAAAATTTGCATCCATAAGTTGTTTTTAATAGTGAATCGATATCTATAGTATTTTTTATAAAAAATTTACCGTTAGATGGGCTCCAGTACAAAAATACACTATTTTCATAGAAAAGCGCTATTTGGGGAAACAGGAATTCACAAGAAAAAAAAAAATATATATATTTTCTGCATTGTCTTTCCGTTTTATTTCATTATTTAGGAGTGGAATTCGGTGTTAACTTAGGTCCATACATTTCGATACACCCTAATATATATATTGTTCTTTATATGTTTTGATGCATATTTTAATGCATCTTATGCAATTCTACCATTAGGTCTGTAAAATTAAAAAATTATTTTCAAGTGTTCATATGGTACTAACAATGGTAATGTTAACGATATATTAAATTCTTTTACAGGTTACTGTTCGAATAAGCGCAAGAGTACAGCAACAAAGATTTAAAAACTTATTATTATTATTATTATTATTATTATTATTATTATTATTATTATTATTATTATTATTATTATTATTATTATTATTATTATTATTATTATTATTATTATTATTATTATTATTATTATTATTATTATTATTATTATTATTATTATTATTATTATTATTATTATTATTATTATTATTATTATTATTATTATTATTATTATTATTATTATTATTATTATTATTATTATTATTATTATTATTATTATTATTATTATTATTATTATTATTATTATTATTATTATTATTATTATTATTATTATTATTATTATTATTATTATTATTATTATTATTATTATTATTATTATTATTATTATTATTATTATTATTATTATTATTATTATTATTATTATTATTATTATTATTATTATTATTATTATTATTATTATTATTATTATTATTATTATTATTATTATTATTATTATTATTATTATTATTATTATTATTATTATTATTATTATTATTATTATTATTATTATTATTTTTATTATTATTATTATTATTATTATTATTATTATTATTATTATTATTATTATTATTATTATTATTATTATTATTATTATTATTATTATTATTATTATTATTATTATTATTATTATTATTATTAATTATATGAATGCTAAGCACAAATGGCTTTATAGCAATTAATATTAGACAAAATAAATATGATACAATTAATTTATGTACAGTTAAATTTTATAAAAATGTAAAATTGTCAGGATTTCAGGTATATACAGCTGCAATCCGGTTAGCTACCTAGTAGTAAATAGAATGAATTGATTAGAGCAGTGCTCCCATATGCCAGGCTAGACGGACGAGGTCGAGCTCATACATGTGCTAGGCAAGACAGACGAGGTCTTGTTCTGGATAACCAAAATATATCAATAGCGTGTATATCTATATAAATATGGATTACAGCACAGCTCACACATGCAAAGCTAGTCGTGCGGCGTCAAACCGGCGTATGCCAGGCGAGACGGACGTGGTCTCGCTCTGGATAATCATATTAAACTACACAGGTAGATTGTATAAGTTGTTACCAAACATCACAGGCAAATATTAAGTATCCTTGGAAGCATGATCCAGATTAGTGGCGATACTGTAGATAATCTAAAATATTAAATTTAATTGAGTAAACGGATTTATTTAAAGAAATTGCATCTGAAACAAAATTAACCCATTTCACGCCGAGTTTTGAAACGGCTGTTCCTACAGTTGAAATTAACTTTTCTAGGGTAGTTAGGACCCATTAAACTCAAATCCGTGGTCAAAATTTTCCTACCTGTGATAGTTTACCCATGGGGGTTGTTCGATTAGTCAAACAATGGCGGTTGGCGGAAATTAAAATCACATATTCCTTTTGAATATTTTATGCAGTTATAGGCAAAATATATTCCGAAATACAAAAAAAGTATGTTAACGCCACTGGTGGTTGCCCGTTGCTGCCGCTCTTGTATATGTATATATTTCCTTTTTTTCTTTTGGGCAGCGCTTCTCGCTGCCTTTGTTTTAACGTTGTTAGTTCTAAGTTTTTTACTAATAAATTGACCACGGTCTATTAAAGTTCAACCATCCGCGAGTTTTTATTCAAAAAAGGTTTTTAGTGCGCGCCCCCAAATTTACCCTTTTATATTTATTTAAAAAAAAAGTGTTTAGAATCTCGAACGAATTAGAGAAATTCATTGGTCCTTCGCGAGCCGTTTTTTTTTTTTTTTCGTAAAACCCGCGAACATTAAAAATAAAAGCCTTAGCTTTTTTAAAAAAAAAAAAACACTAAAAAAAAAGTGCCAACAACTTCTGCAGCATCAACAGCATCTGCAGCATCAACAACTTCGGCAGCATCAACAACATCTGCAGCATCAACAACATCTGCAGCATCAACACCAAGCAAATTTTGGGAAAAATAAGGTAGGATTTTTTATTCTAATTATTTAATTATTTGGGAAAAAAGTGACTTTAGCTCGGTTCGGAAAATTCATTCGCGCGGTTTTTTTTTTGATATTTTTTAATCAAGTTGTGAATTTTTTATCTTCAGTCGTTATAAAATTGTATATATTGATTTGGCATTTGTTTCTTTTTTGTACATAAATACAGTACAATTTTTGCTTTGCCGCCAAAAATTACATATATACAATTTTATTTACAAAAAGTGCGCGATCTTAGAAAAAGTCATTGGTATATAAATACATATTTGTTTTGTGCATATTTAAGCTGTGTTTTAATTTGTGACTTTGCCAACAACATTTAGTGAGCTCCCATTTGGACTCTTTGTTTAAGGCAGCTACAATAACAATTTGTAGTGTCTGCAGTGGGAGCGCAATATTTTCCTTTTACGCTTTGTGCGATATACGCATTGTTCAAAGCTAAAAGCGAGGCTTTGTGCTTGCAGAAGTCACCCCCATTTGGTGCTTTACACAGGCTTACGCTCTCGCCCACGCAATTTTTTTTGCACTCGTTTTGTGCTTTGTCCGCAGCTGAGCCTGCAATTGAACTTGCCGCGCTCGCAGTCGTGCTCTTTACCGACTGTGATTGAGTGCACGTCTTAGTAGTAAGAGAGTGCACAGGTGGTACAGTGGGACGAAGACACAAATTTTGCGGTCAAAATAAAATATATTGGCGAAAATTTTTCTAAGTCATTTCGAAGCGCAAAAGACTTAGAAAAATAGAGGAGAGTGTTAATAAGCTGCACAGTGGGACAGACACAACAAAATAAAAAAAAAATTTATAAATAAAAAATACTAAATTTTCTTGTTTCAATATAAAATTTTTTTTTTCTTATTTGTTGGTGCACAATAAAATACAAAAATAAAAAAAAAATTTTAAATTGTTTTAATATAAATTGTGATTTCTCAAGTTTCTTGGGACAATTTTATTTTAGGTACTTTTGGTTGTTTTTTTTATCAAATTTTTTTTTGTTTTTTTGGTTTTTTTTATTTTTAATCGTTAATTTAGTTCGTCAAAGTGTTTACAAGAAACACAAATAAAATAAATATGTCGCAACTAAAGACTTTTATTCGTCTGTGCGAAGCGCTAGTGGAGTTTGAAACAGATTTTAATCTTGTTGAAACTCATGACGTTTTCTCGCTGGAAGCTGAAAGTGATGAGCTTAAAGCCCAGTGGAGAAAGGTCAAAGCAGCGTATGATGCTTGCATGGAGAAGATGGCTTCTGATGAGGATTCAGATATTGAGCCCTTAAAAAAGAAATATAAAAACTGCTACCAATCATACATTCGGGTAGCAGAAGACTCCAAAGCAATCAGCTGCTCCAGAGCCTGCGCCAGTAATAGGCCACAGTATGCCTGTGCCACCATGCGATACTGAGGTTTTCTGTGGGGATTACCTCTCATGGCCGTCCTTTAGGGACATGTTTACGGCCATCTATATAACAAACTCGCGGCTTACTTCAGTGGAAAAACTTTTTCATCTGAATAATAAAACTCGGGGTGAAGCTAAAGAGATTGTTAGACAATTCCCCTTAACCAATGAGGGGTTTGCGCAAGCATGGCAAAATTTGTCTGACCGATACGAGAATAAACGTATCTTGGTCAACAGCCAGCTTAAAATACTGTTTAATTTGCCACATGTGCCAAAAGAATCTGGCACAGATCTCAAAAGGCTTCAGAGAGATATCAATGGTTGTATTTTTGCACTCAAAATGCACAACATTGATATTTCTAATTGGGATGCAATTTTTGTGTACCTTTGCTCTACGCGATTGCCGGAGGTCACGCTCTCTTTATGGGAGCAGTCCATTGTGAATAAAAATCAGATTCCAAAGTGGACCGACCTCGATAATTTTCTGACAAATCGGTTTCAAACACTCGAAACCGTGTCCGACACTCGCAGCTCAACCGGCACGGTACCGAAATCAAATTCATTGCCCTCTTCTTCCAACTCCAGACTAAACCAGAGCAATTCATCTGGTAAAAGGGTTAACAATTACCAAATTAAAATTAATCCTACAAATTGCAAGCTCTGTTCTACAGAGCAGCACCCGCTACGTTCGTGCCCACGTTTTGCTTGGTACTGCAATGGTGACCATATGCCATCTAGGATCAGCGTATACGACCAGAGCTCCTATCGACTCTGGCTCTGAAGGTACGTTTGTATCTGAAAAATTGCAGAAGCTTCTGAAGTTACCCACGAGATCTGTGAATGCTCAAGTTTCGGGTTTAAATAACGCAGTATCGGCGCAAGTCACAAAAGCTTGTGACTTGATCATTAATTCTCCCAAAAACAGGCAATTCCAAATAGAAGCTACAGCCTTTGTGCTGTCACGCTTAACTGGAAACCTGCCGTCGTGTTCCGTTGATCCTTCTTTGTGTGAAAGTTTGCCCAATTTACAATTGGCTGACCCACACTTCTTTAGAAGCGGTCCGATAGATGTACTCATCGGTGGCGATTTGTACCATGCCATAATTCTTGATGGCATTAAGAGGAATATTCTGGGATCACTTTTGGCTCAAGAAACTGTGTTCGGCTGGATGTTTACTGGGCCCCTTCCTCGTAGCGAAATATCAAACTTTACAACGTGCTTGACACACTTTAGTGAAGTAGCAATCGATCAACAGATTGCTCGCTTTTGGGAGTTGGAGGAAATTCCTAAACAGAAGCATTTATCGGCGTCTGATAAGTTTTGTGAAGAAAACTATCAGAAAACCACAAGACGTGATGACAAGGGTCGATATATAGTCACTTTGCCATTCAAAAGTGGCTACCCTACGGAAATAAATTTAGGATTTTCTCGAGGCATCGCTTTGAAGCAATTTCTTCGTGGTGAAGCTCGATTGACTAAAAATCCAGGATTTAAGGTGCAATATTATGAAGTGGTAAAGGATTACTTAAAATCGGATCATATGAAACGGGTCTCGCCTCCTAAGTTTGAGATTTCACCATCTCACTATTATTTACCGCATCATGCGGTATTGAAGCCAGAGAGTACTACAACGAAAGTTCGGGTAGTTTTCAATGCGTCAAGCTCAACTTCTAACGGTGTTAGCTTGAATGATGTCCTGCACACAGGCCCAGTTCTTCAAGCGGACTTGACGCTTCTGGTATTAAAATGGCGTTTTTTTAAATATGTCTTCAATGGCGACATTCAGCAGATGTACCGCCAGATCCTTGTTGATCCAGAGCATTCTGCGTTCCAACGAATCCTATACAGAAGCTCTCCTGATGATATGATTCAGGATTATGAGCTGAAAACTGTTACGTTCGGCGTAAACTGCGCACCATACCTAGCCATTCGAACCATGCTGCAATTGGCAGATGATGTTCAACAGCAGTATCCTCTTGCTGCGCAAATTTTGCGGCATTTCACTTATGTCGATGATGCTTTAGCTGGAGCTCATGACGTGAAAAGCGCAATTAAGGCTAGAAATGAGCTTATAGCTGCTCTAGATTCTGCCGGTTTTGCAATGCGTAAATGGACTGCAAATGTATCTAGCCTTTTAGCAGACCTACCGACAGAGCATCTTCTGCGAGAAAACTTTTTAAAGCTAGAAGATGCTAGTTGTGCCAAGGCCTTAGGTGTCCGTTGGAATGCCACTTCCGATTTATTTTATTTCACTGCCAAACAGTTAGAAATTAAAACATCCTACACTAAACGCGAGGTTCTATCTGTCATCGCACAACTTTTTGATCCTGCAGGTTGGCTAGCACCTGTTGTGGTAACAGCTAAAATTCTTATGCAGCGTATCTGGTTGGATGAAATCGATTGGGATGAAAATATTCCTGCCCACAGTTTTCAAACTTGGCAAACTTTTCTGATGGATTATGAAACCATTAATAACATTCGCATACCTCGTTATGTTAGTTATTCACCCAATTCTGAGATAGAATTTCATGCCTTTTCTGATGCCTCTGAAAAGGCATATGCTGCACGCTATTTATATCCGTGTTCAACAAGGTGATTGCATTGTCCCTCACCTGCTCTACGCAAAGAGCAAAGTGGCCCCAGTCAAGACGATTTCATTACCTCGTCTTGAACTTTGCGGAGCAACACTTCTCGCTGATATGGTCGACACCCTGTTATCACACCTAGAAATAGATAGGCATCGATTATATTGTTGGACAGACTCCACAATCGTACTTGCCTGGCTTTGTAAGCCCTCTTGTTCTTGGACAACGTTGTTAGCGAATAGAGTCTCTAAAATAGTAGACAAGGTTGGCGTAAGAAACTGGTTTCATGTAGAATCACATGAAAACCCGGCGGACTTAGCCACACGGGGCGTTACACCCCAAGAGCTAATCGATAACGATCTTTGGTGGCATGGGCCATCATAGCTTTCACTCGAACGCTCGTCTTGGCAAAGAAAAACTCAACCTGCAGTTTTAGACACGTCTCTTGAGCGTAAAGCTGTGAAGGTAAACCTTGCATACTTTGCTCAATACGAAGACGTTTTGGAGCGTTTCTCTTCTCTCTCGAGAGGTCTAAGAGTGTTAGCTTATGTCTTTCGTTTTCTTCATCGCACGCATCCACGTTTTCATACTACATTTGTCAAACAATCAACATGTCTTGACAACGCAGAAATTAAACACGTAAAAACACGACTCGTATTGTTATGTCAAAAAATTAACTTTCCTGATGAATATTATAGTTTAGAAACTAAAAATATTATCAGCGCCAAGAGTTCGATTATTAGCTTGAATCCATTTCTGCATAATGACGAACTAATGCGTGTTGGTGGGCGATTAGCCTCTTCGCCAATTTTGTCATATCATGAAAGGCATCCGATTATATTGCCATATAACTGCCAGTTTTCACGTCTTTTAGTACGTTTTATTCATGAAATTTCCCTTCATGGAGGAAACCAGTTAGTGCTTCGTCTGTTACGAATGCAATACTGGATTCCACGTGCTAAAAACGTGATAAAAAAAACCCTGCACAATTAGAAGACTTGTGTTGTCCATAAAAAGCCACAGAGAACTTAAATTATGGCTGCTCTACCAATAGAAAGAACTGTTATTTCGCGTCCATTCTCGTCCACTGGCATTGACTTCGCTGGTCCTTTCGACATAAAAAGCTACATCGGTAGATCTTGTCGAATTAGTAAGGGTTATGTGTGCTTATTTGTTTGTTTCGCTACGAAGGCAATTCATCTAGAAGCCACAAGCGACTTGTCAACTGCCACCTTTTTAGCGGCTTTCTCTCGTTTTGTCGCTAGACGCGGCTGCCCAGCAAAGGTCTATTCTGACAATGGTACTAACTTTGTTGGCGCTTCCAAAGTACTAAAGAAAGATTTAAGAGATTTTCTAAAGGAATCTCATGACGGTCTTTTAGCTCAGTATATGCAGCAAGAAATTGCATGGCACTTCATTCCAGCAGGTGCTCCCCATATGGGAGGCCTTTGGGAAGCGGGTGTAAAAAGTTTTAAGACGCATTTTAAGAAAATGGCCGGAAGTATGAGCTATACTTTCGAAGAATTCACAACTTTGCTTAACAGAATCGAAGCTTGTCTTAACTCGAGGCCCCTTACCGCCATGTCCGAAGATCCTGGTGACTTTCAATCTCTGACTCCAGGCCATTTCTTGGTCGGAGGCCCACTTCTCTCACTAGTGGAGCCAGAAATAATTGATCAGCCTCTGACGATCGTCAACCGTTGGCAGAAGGTCAAGGCAATGCATCAGCATTTCTGCACCAGGTGGAAAAATGAATATTTGAAGGAGATGCATAGGCGTGTTAAGTGGAAAAGTCCTCAATTGGATTTAAAAGTAAATGACTTAGTTGTCGTGAAAGAAGACAACTTACCCGCGAATGAGTGGCGATTAGGTCGAATATTAAAGACTTACACTGGTAGCGATAATAGAGTTCGCGTCGCCGATGTCCGAACCGAGCGAGGTTGCATAGCTCGACCTATAGTTAAGCTTGTCGCACTTCCGTCTGCGTAGCTAAGTCACTATTTCTCCAAACCACCTGCCTTTCTTGTTTTTCCTTTTTTGTTTCTTTTTGTCTCGTTTCAGAATGTCCACCACCAACATCGTCAGCGATCTTCTGGAGGAAATGGTTCTCCAGACAGAATCTGAGTTTGGCGCCAGCGAAACGGAGGCGGTGCTCGAGTTGCCTGCAGAAAAACTCGCACCGCCGCGAGCTTCGGTGACATGCGTGGTCACGGTCGTAGCCAGCAGTGACGCCAAGGCTAGGTGTAGCTTGTGCTCGTTGGAGCATAATCTTCCGTAGTGCCGGCAGTTCCTGGAGATGAACATTGAGGAGCGGTTGCGAGCAGTGTTACTTAACTTTCACTGCTCCAATTGCCTCTCGAGCGGTCATATGAGAAAGGATTGTCGGAGCAATGGAAGATGCCGTCACTGTGGTGACGACCACCATAGCTTGCTCCACTCGCGCCTACGAGTCCGAACTGGTCGGGCTCACTCCAGGAGGCCCCGTGGTAGGCATTCTCGAGCTAAGAAGGCAACAGCGACTGCTCAAGATGAGCCCATCAGCTCAAAGCCAAGGGGTTATAGGCCACCACGTCCGTCGTGGCAGGCACCGCAGTCGACAGCACCGAAAGCGTCTTCGGCTAGGGACCACCTCCCGCAGCGGTGCCCCCCTCAAAAGAGATCGCTGTCGAATGCACCGTCAGCGTCTTCGGCAAGGGACTCTTTCCCGAGGCGATCTCCCCCAGAGCAACCGACAGCTTAAAACCTCCAACGCGTCACCTCACTGCTCCCCACTGTTATGGTGCGCGCCTGGGCAAATGGTCGCCTCGTCTCAGAGCGCGCTATCATGGATGCCTGTCTCCCGCAGACGACAATTGCCAAAGCTTTGGTTCTGAAGTGGAGGCTGCCAACGTCTGTGGTTGATGGCACTGAGGTGTGCGCTCTGATGATCCGGGGTCAGTATGAGTCTAGCGTCCGCATTCAAACGACAGCTAGGGTCGAGCGGCGGTTGGAGGTCGTGACACCGATCAAGAGTATCGACGAGCGGATCAGACAGGGATTCCCAAAATTAAATTTGGCTGATCCAAACTTTTATGTTCCATCGCCGGTCCATATTCTGCTTGGGAGTGATGTGTATGCGCGCGTGATGCAGCCGGGAATCTTCCCATCCGGATTTGGCATGCCATTAGCGCAAAATTCAATTTTTGGCTGGGTGCTATCTGGTCAAGGTGCCTGGTAATCTAAGATTGCATTCCTGCAAGGCGGGCGGGATGTTAACGCCACTGGTGGTTGCCCGTTGCTGCCGCTCTTGTATATGTATATATTTCCTTTTTTTCTTTTGGGCAGCGCTTCTCGCTGCCTTTGTTTTAACGTTGTTAGTTCTAAGTTTTTTACTAATAAATTGACCACGGTCTATTAAAGTTCAACCATCCGCGAGTTTTTATTCAAAAAAGGTTTTTAGTGCGCGCCCCCAAATTTACCCTTTTATATTTATTTAAAAAAAAAGTGTTTAGAATCTCGAACGAATTAGAGAAATTCAAAGTACAACTGTTTTTTTATTACTTTTAAATATTATTATTTTTTATTATTATATTAATTACTTATAAAATTGGTTATAGGTAATAATTATTAAATAATTTTACCATTTGTGGTAGGCGTCAAAGCACTTTGCCAAGTGCAAATGAACTTGTGGTGGTGTCGTCTTCTTCAGATTCTGATACCATCGCGACGTCTTCGTTCTCCATCTCATCCGGCGTCAGCAACAAGTTCGTAGCCAAGTCGACCCGAAATGATAGCTATGTGATTCTTGTGCCCTCTCCATTCACCAAGCACTTCAGCTTCCAAGCATTTACCACGTATGACTCGAGAATGGCCAACCAAAGTGGCCACCACCACTTCTTCGAACGAATCGACACACGGTAATTCGAAACAGCATTATCATGGAGATCGACTCCACCCATAAAACAATTATTGTTTCGAATTAATTTAGGTTGCTGCACGATGACTTGATGACTTGATATCAACGAATTGTTGGTGCCAAAGAATGGAATCGTGAAAAGAAGTAAACAAAGAGCGCAACAACAAGTCTTTGCAGAATTAATGTAGTCCATTTTTTGAACCTTTGCTTTGTGCTAAGAAGTAGAAAAACATTGCTTTTTAAATTGGAAAGCACACAACTGCAATTCCGCTTTGGTTTTAGCAGAAGGTGTGCTTATAAGATTTTCTAAGTTAATGGACTGCATGAGCCACAGAAGATTACTGATGAGTTGGTGTAGCGACCAACGAAACAGCTGTCTAATATGCTGGTGGTTGTTCTGCAAAGAACATTGTTGTTGTGGCAACCTGTTGCTTCATGGAATTACTTGGCATAAAGCTCACATATGTAATTTTTAAAAATTAATTTTTTTAAGAATTGCTACAAACAAAATAGAAATTAAAAAATGCCACATTTAATTTTTCATATTTTCCCCAAAGTTTACCAAAACGTATTCTCCAACGTTTAAATCGTCTTCATCCAATAACTTGAATTTTAAGAGAAAGTTTTCTTTGTTGATAACATTTTCTTCGCCATCTGATCTGAGACTGAGAATACTTTCGTCAGATGATGTAAGGCTTTCAGTTAATGAACTTTTATTTTTATTTGATTTTCGTTTGAATTGTATTTTTTTGCTTTCGTTTGAAAATTTTAGAGGACGTTTGGAAAATTGAGCCTTTCTCTTAGCTTGAAAATTCAAAACGAGATTTTTTTTTCTGCTGAGCTTGTGAGGATCCGTGAAGATCCACTTCTCTGTGTTATGATTGGTGCCAAGCGCAAAATAGGCCTCAAATCTTCCGGCGTTAAAGTTTGTGTTGCAGTGCTTTCAGTAGCCCGGGCAAGCGATTGAGAACTTCTAGTAGTGCTCATTGGCGAGCTTGGTGGATAGATAATCGGTAAACTATCTTGCTCTGGTTCCAGTTCTACTAAGAAATCACTGTCCACGAATATGTGTGAATTCAAAGGATAAATGCCCGTAGCTTTGAAGCCGCTTAATATATTTCTCGGAGTAAAAGCCATTTGAAATGGTTGATCGGTCAATTTTGCTACATCGTAAATACTTATTTGCTTTCCATGATGAGATATCAGAAAATCACTGAATGATTTTTTGCAAAATCTTTTGAAAGGCCCGAATACTGAAACGTTTAGCGATTGAAGACGGTGTGAAGTATGCGGTGGAAATCACAATAATATAATGCCATTATCACGGCAATATATTATGCTTTCAAGGCTGCAATGTGAAGCGTGATTGTCAAGTAAAATTAAAAGTGGTTGCTCTTTACAGCAGTTGTTGTTTTTTTGAATATGTTTCAATACATCAGTGAAAAGTTCAGCAACCATCCACCCAGACTTGGAGTTCAAAATGAGAGACCCTGGGAAGCATCCGTGTGAAAACCTGGCGTTTGAGCGTATTCTTGGAAATACATACACAGGTGGCAGATGGTTTCCGCATGCATTTATTATACCAACCATGGTCACCAAACTCCCACGCTCTGCATATACAGCCTGAGCAACAGAACGTTGGCCTTTGGCAGTTAGGACCTATTATGAAAAAAAAATAATTTAGTGCAAATAAAACAAAGATTTAAAAGTGTTTTACCTTAGGTGTGTCTATTACAGTGGTTATGGCAGTTTCATCTAAATTGTAAATGTCTTTAAGCTCGAAAGAATACTCCGAATATATCTGACACAAGTTTTTGAAAAATTCCTCCACAGCTGGTTTTGTAAAACCTCTGAGTCTAGCCAAGCTTGTTTTTTCAGGCTTTCGCAGTGTGAGTGAAGGATTTCGCTTCAAAAAGCCGTAAAGCCAACTTTCTTCAGCTACCTTGTTAGTTTCCCAACTAGATGGGCATGGTATGTTATTAGCGACCACAAATTCGTAGACAAATCTTTTGAATATATCATAAGACAATCCGTATGCAAAAAACGCACACTTCTTAGCATATTCAACTAATTGTTCTTCTTGAACTTTTGTTAGTGTTTGATGGCTTGTGTATTTAGAGTAATAAATAACATTTTCATCACAGCTACTCTCATTTCCAGAATCTGAATCGCTCTTCAAGGGATCCAGTTTCTTCAAACGCATGATCAAAGTTGTTCTTCTCAATCCGTACTTTTCCGCTGCCGACGTAGCTGTTTCGCGTTGATGTTTTATGTCTGCAAGGGCTTTTTTCATATCATCCGCATTTGTCTGGCATCGGTTGGTCTTTTTTTTATAGTTGCGAACCATTGCTAAAGAAATACTGATCATTAGAAAACTGCTAATTGTATTTAACATTAAAAAATACTTAATGGGGTACATTTGACATTTGTCAAATCTGCCCCTTCTACAAAAGTCAAAGGTGCCCCATTCTACTCACCGTCTTGTTTTTTTATTTATTGCAAATTGTATTAGACTTCAGACAAACTCACTTTTTATTTTCATAACACACATAAACAGAGTAACTTATTTTGTAAGGGGCTTAAGAAAACGACTTTTATAATTTTAGGGAGAGCTTACGTCCGAGCTATCGAAAATTACAACCACGGTCGCGAAAATAAAAAAACACGTGCAGCTTCACTACGCGTTGGAATATAGTTGTAAATTTTTTTGACGTTTCGTTAAGTAAAAGTAGAAAGAAGTACCCTTAGTACTTTTTACATTGTTACATTTTTGATAAAAGCCCCTGTTCACACTACAGAGAGTGAAGCCAAATGTGCTCCAGTGTCAAATGTACCCCGTCTTACCCTACTGTAGCTTAATGTTAAATAAACTTTTATACATAAAAAACACATTATTTTCTTCCAAAAAGTAAACAATTTTTACATGGAAGGTTCGGGTTAAAAATATCAGCTGTTCAAATTTATGAATGAAATAAATTTTTTTTCATTTCATTTTTTCCATTGTCAGTAGTAGAGTTGCCAATTTCACTTTTTTCAGCCTAGCTTTTAATATGAAAAAAACAATTTAAGATATCGATAAGGCATTGTATCGGTCTGTTTAGCCACTAAATTAAAATGTTTGGTTTGGTTGTTATTAATTTAATTTAATTTAATTTAAAAAACTATGAAAAGTAGAATCATATTGTTTCTCGACAAAATTAATTTCTTCAACAGATACCAATTTGGGTTTCGTGCAGGGATGTCGACAGAAGATGCGTTGCAGAATTACTGTTCTACAGTTGCGTCTTTGTTTGTAGACATTACGAAGGCATTTGATACTGTACATCCTGAAATATTGTTGAACAAACTTAATAAATGTGGGTTCCAAGGCTTCATGTTTTCTTGGCTTGTCTCTTATTTGTCAAATAGACAGCAAGTAGTTAAAGTTGTTGGTAGTGTTAGTTCTAATATATTTTTGAGCCTAGGTGTCAAACAAGGTTCTGTTTTGGGACCAATATTGTTTCTCATCTATATTAACTCCTTATTTTCTTTGAAATTGAAAAGCTCTATAACTGCATTTGCTGACGAAATGGCGTGCTCGTTTTCATGCAATTCTCTTATTGATCTTTGCTCGGATTTGAATCATGATGTGGATTTACTGAGCAGATGGTTCAAAGCACACAGACTTGTTATTAGTGATAAAAATAAAATCATACTTTTTAATATCTCTGGGTATAAGTTACCTTTTGGTCAAATACCCTACCATGGTCCATATTGCGGTAAATATCCTAAGTTATGTTCCTCATGTAGTACAGATAATAGCAGCATAACATATATTGAGAATGTGCAATGTTCTTCTCAATGTTTTGTGATCGAGGTTGTGGATTCTTATAAATATCTTGGTGTTTGGCTTAATTATAAGCTAGATTGGTCTTTGCATTGTAGTGAGTTAAGAAAGTACTTTAGAAACATTATTCGACAACTTTATGAACTTAAGAATGTTTGTTCCCCGGATCTTTTGAAATGTATGTATTATTCTCTTTTTAATTACAAATTGGAGTACGGTTTGACCTGTTGGGGTGGGACACATAAAAACAAAATAAACCTTATTCTTACCTTGCAAAGTCTGCTATTCGGTTGTTGTGTAATAAATCTCGTTACGATAGAAGTTTTGGTATTTTTAAGATGTTGTCAATATTGTTGCTAAAGTATTACTACAAAGTTCTTAAACTATTTTTAATAACTCTGGTCATTTGTCTAACAGACTTTCGATGCGCTATAATTTAAGAACCAATTCGCAAAAGTTTGTTCAAGTTCCGCCACATAATTTGCAAATTTATTTAAATTGTTACTCTTCAGTGTCACCAAGAATTTTTAATCGATTACCGAATTATTTACGGCTTATACGCAATAAGGCCTTATTTCTGAAAAGCGTAAAATCCTGGCTATTTTTTTTTAATTATGAAGATTTAGACAATATTCTGCAAGTTATGCAATAAATTCTGAATAAACTGTTTTTTACTGTTTGTACCTTACTATCGGCATTAGTAGCCTACATTTTATATCTTGTATTTTTAGTGCTAAGCACTCTTATATCTGCCAGCTTATTTAAATAAAAAATATAAAAAATTAAATTGTTGCTTACAATTTTCGAGATTATTATTATTGTTTAATGTGATAAGATATGTATATATATATTGTTTTTTTCTCTAATTTCGATTCAACTAAATTCTATTCAACTTTCAATATTTAATATATACTGTTAATTTTACTATTAGATTTGTTTTGTAAAACGTGACGTTGAATAAATTGAAATTGAATAAAATTAAAACATTTCTTAATTTAATTTAATTTAATTTCTTAATTAATGTGAGTACACTAAGTACTAGGTTCTTTTAAGGTACAAAGGTGGAAGATTTCACATATTGAATACATAAATGATTATTATTTAAATACTATATTAAATTAGATACAAAAACATATTGTTTATAGCTTATAAGGAGTGAGTTGAGTTGAGACATAAATGAGGGAAAGTAAAAAAGGAAGTAGATTAGAGAGAGGGGGAAAAAGAACTGATTACTTTTATGAGCTATGAACTGTGAAAATTGTTTTTTTGTTTTTAGGAGTAGTGCTTTAGGATGGCCTGTTTGAAGCTTGCTTCTCCGACTATCGATTTAAGGTTGGATGGTAAAGCATTCCACAATCTAATGGCGTTAATAAAAACAATCTTGTTGTGTTTAAAAAGTTAAAATGAGGTACTAAAAGCCTTTGACTTCTTTGCGACTGACCAAATTGCAATTTTTCATAAAGATATGTTGGCGTTTTCTTTTTTATAAGTTTGTGAAGAAATATGCAATTCCGAGCATTAAGGTAACTCAATATGTCACAACCAAGTATACAATTCTTCAACTCGGCCAAGTGATCAAACTTGCGTAAGCCATATACATATCTTGTAGCGTGATTAAATGCAATTTAAGTTTGGACCTTGAGTCAAGCTTACTGTATACAACTTCGGAATTAGTGATCACATGTAGAATAAGTTGAATTACTAATTTACGTCTCGTAGCAATTGGTGTAAACTCAGCTGATAATCTTAGATTACGTTGAATAAAATATATTTTGCGAATTACATCATTAATATGGTCCGTACACGTCAAGGAGTAATTGATGATGAACCCTAAACCTTTCACCTTGCTTACAAGCGGAAGCTTCATATCATTTAGACATAAGTCTGGCATATCCTCAAGAAATATTCTGTTTTTAGAAATAGGTAATATAAAGGTCTTCTGAGCATTTAATTGTAGTTTGTTTTTTATAGCCCATTAACAAATAGAATTTAAGTCTTCATTCAATTTGAACGCTAGACTTGAACGTCATCGGCATATGCATGCATTGAAGAGTATTTGCAGCACTGAAAAATGTCATTAACAAATATTGAAAAAAGCAGCACCGAACCTTGGGGCACACCACTCCTTATAATCTTACACTGCGAAAAATTATTTCCAACCTTTACCCTTTGCACTCTATCTTTAAGGTAACTACTAAGAAGATAAATTGCATTTTCACAAAAACCGTAAAAATATTTTAGTTTATGACAGAGAATAGTATGACTGACAGTATCAAATGCCTTTGAAAAATCCAGTAAGCAGAGCAGCGTTAATTTTCCTTCATCATAAGATCCTCTTATATCATCCAATACTTTTACAGAAGCAGTCGTGGAACTATGGCCAGCACGAAAACCAGACTGAAGCGGGGACAAAAGTTGATAAGATGTAAGAAAGTAGAGATTTGATCTGCCATAAGAGCTTCACAAACTTTAGACAAACACGGCAAAATGCTTACAGGCCTGAAGTCCTTGGCCTCACAAGCTGTATTTTTTTTTGCAATTGGGATTACTAAGGCATGTTTCCATGATTCAGGAAAGGAAGACGTAGTAAAGCAGTGATTAATTATGTGTGTTACAGAGCTAAGGATATGGGCTAATATAATTTTTATGAATTTCATATTTACACCGTCTTCACCAACAGCATTGGATTTAATGCTCTTTACTTTCTTTGCTACTTGATCTTCCGTAACCGTGGAAAATTGAAATGTTGGCTGAAAAAGAATGTCTGAAAATTCAAAGCAACTAGACGAAATACTTTGAGGTAGGTGGGTGTTAGATAAGAAATAGTCGTTAAGAATTTCGGGATCTAATTGACAAGCAGCAGTTTGTTTACCACCGATGCTAAATTTTCTTAAATTATTCCACAAAATCTTAGGCGGAAGAGATGTTTTGAGTTTATTAAAACACTATTTTATCTAAGATTGCCTTATTATAAGAATAGAAGCATTTCTTGCGCACCTATAACTCTCCCATTTGTCTGGTGAAGGGTTCTTTTTCCAGATTGTGCGTAACCTATTTCGTTTTTTTAATGCAAACAACTATAGTTTGTCTTCAACACTTGAGAAGAACCAGAGATCATTCCAGGGTGTTAATAGTATATCACGAAGAAGAGCTTGTGAATTGATAGACTTAAAACCATAGTAAGTAAACAAATCAGATGTAGCTGATCGCGACAAGTTTATATTAAATGTACAAAAAATTAAATCATGATCAGACAAAAAGTATATTTGATCAAACAGTAATACATTAGACACATCAGACACTACAAAGTATTCAAGATGACTGGTACAATCATTATGCGAGAAACGTGTGGGCATGGTATCGTTAACAATTGACAGACCGACAGTTGAAACATTGTCATACATTGATTTTGCAAGACTATCGTTGCATAGCAGGTTGACGTTAAAATCACCACATATAAAAAAATAGTTAAAGTCGATTGACAAGTCGGATAATTTGGAAAAAAAAGAGTTTAAACTATTTGATTTACTTGCATTATAAACGCATAATAACATAATAACATAACAGAAATATTTTTGTCATATTATCGGCTATACAGATGCTTAAATATTCTACACTTTCACCATTGGATTTGCTGACAAATTTTGCACTTAAGTTATTACGACAGTAAATGGCCACCCCGCCTCCCCTTCTATCAACCCTATCAATTCTAAATAATGTAAAATTGTTAAGACAAAGCACTGAATCAATGACATCACTACAAAAACAAGTTTCAGACACACATATAACATCAACTGGCGAGTCCTCAAAAACATATCTAACATAATCTAACATAGCAGAATTAAGGCTTCTAGCATTAAAACGAACAACCTTTAATCCCTTATGCCTCTTACATAGAACTTCAACAAGTATTTTGTTATTAACGCCATTGCAATAATTATTTGAAATAGACATAAACGATTAGTCGGAAACAAACGCACAAACAGGACACTTTACTTCAGCATACTTTTACTACATTAATTTTATGTAAACAATTGTTTTCATTGTAAATTAATAAGAAAAAAGATTTATGTAGATTAATATAGAAAATAGAATTATATCGATAGGGACAGAAAAAGGAAATAGCAAAAAGAGTTAAAGTTAGAAGTATATAATTAATATAAAAAATACTTAAATATATGACAGGATGGCAACTCTTAAGTTTCGGGAAAGCTTAGTAAACGAAATTAGTGAGTTCATTTTCATTTTCAATAAGTACACTTTCACTATGCTCATGCCTTTTAACATAGATGAAGCCTCGATTAACATACACGGAGACTAATTTTTTACTCCGCTTCAGTTTAACAGCGTTCTGAAAGAGGTGACGGTGGCGCTTTGTAACGCTCTCATTCAGGTAACAGCTGGATGTAGATTCTATGCCAACATCGTTCAGCAACAGTTTTCTCCAGTTAGTCCTGCGAAACACAGCTGCAGACCGAAGAACGACGTCCGATGGTAAAACACAGTTTGTTGTATGTTACAGAGAGGTTCTCATCTTTGATCTCTGGAACTCCAAGCAGCACAGCATCTGAGGTTACTTCTCGCCGCTCAAGCTTCTCAATCTCCATGTTTAATCCATAAACTACTTCATTACTTCATTTATCTCCACTCCACTCGTCTCAGTTTCGATCTTTTCAACGCGCTCAATAACACTGCTGAGAATAACATTAACTTCACCTTCTTTGTCCACTTTGTAGGTGTTCAAACATCAGTCAAACTCTCTTTAACTCTCTCTGAAAATATTGATTGACGCTTGCTCACACACGATTTTTTGATTGAAGCTCTGGCGCAGGCATTTGTTACTTTTCTGCTACCTACGATTTTGTGAATTCATATCGCGCTGTGTGCATTACTTTATTTGGGTGTTTCTTTTATTAAGTTGTTTTGTGTGCATAATAATTTTACAAAATGGAAAACAATAGCGGAAATAAAGTTGATCTTTTAGGATTAAAACTGATCACATTAGGAAATCAATACGCCGGAAATTATACCTATTTGAATGACCATCGCATGCAAGTCATAAAAAAACAAAAGAATTAATGAAATTATAGCAGGAACTAAAGAAACTACACCTCTTTTTCACTTCAAAAAACTACCTTTGTTTCCAGTTAACTACTTTTCTTGATATAATTGCCTACAAAAAAGCAGACAAGTAAAATAATGCAACCCTTTGACTGATTGAAGCAGGTCTGGAGCTCAATCAAAATTTTGATTGACGAGAGAAGATTTTGGAGTTCATTTTCGCTCTGAGATAAAGTTAATTTTTTTTTACATAGGAAAGCAACAACAAATTTTGATTGATTCAATCATTTGACTGACGTATGAACACCTCCTTTCTTTCCAACGCATCGATTTTCATGTTAAACTCCTCTCGTAATTTACTTAGCTCCGTATTAGTATTAGTTATAACCCTATATGACCCTATATAACCCTATAGGAACAAATTATTGTTTTTAAAAACATCTAATTAAAAAACTAATTGAAAATAAACTAGTATAGGAACTACTTTGAATTATATTAAGGCGGCAACTAATCTGATTTTGACATATGTGAATTGCAAATTTGTATTAGATTACAAGTTTATATATAATTTAACCATGTTATTTCATCAAATATTATTAACTATTCTAGTACTATACTAACTATAACTAGGCTTCACTAACATTTTGTTTCAAAAAGACATATTTTTTTTTATTTACGACATTGAGCTGCAAGACAGACATGGTAAACACACTTTAAAACTAATAAACTGCCTCAACACCCTGTGAAACGATTTAAAATTCTTTTTTTTTAAAGCTATTCAAACTAGAAACTGGTAGTGTTTAGCAAACATTGGAAAATTTGGACTCTGTATAGAAATTGATGCATTGCTTAACCATTCAGCAAACACCTCATCACTTCACTAGTAAAGACGCACGCCTTTCCCTACGTAGCGTTGAGTCTGTTCTACCACTTCATTGCGATTGGCACTTAAAATAGGCACTAAGCAAAATATCGGTGTGTCCATCGACCATGATTGATGGTTGCAAAGCGTGGAAAATCCCGCTGACACGCTTCTTTAGCTCATATTTTGAAATGAAGCATCAAAAAGCTGGCTCGTGTTCAATAACAGGCGCAGTATCAACACAATTCCGATCAATTGGATCGGCACCTTCGCTCATGTACCCAGGTGGGGGCGTGCCCGTTTTTGAAACTGCTTCCGTAAACTGCATTCAAGTAATGAATTTATGTATATATTTTTTATGTATATACACAGCCAAATAAATGATCTCTTTGATGTATAGAAATTTAAAATTTTTATTTTTTTATATATTTATCTTCATTAAGTGGAATATTAACTAGTTTTCGATTGATTTATTTTAAAGTAGTTAAAAAATAGTTAAAATTTAACTAACTTAAAAAGTAGTTGAAAATATATGCAGACGAAAGTCAATTGACTTATTTAGCGGACATCACCATACAAAATATGTTAGTTCGTTCTATGGAAAAAAGTCAGAATTTCAACTAAAGAGTGATTTTTTAAGAGCTTGATAACTTTTTTTTTAAAAAAAACGCATAAAATTTGCAAAATCTCATCGGTTCTTTATTTGAAACGTTAGATTGGTCCATGACATTTACTTTTTGAAGATAATTTCATTTAAATGTTGACCGCGGCTGCGTCTTAGGTGGTCCATTCGGAAAGTCCAATTTTGGGCAACTTTTTCGAGCATTTCGGCCGGAATAGCCCGAATTTCTTCGGAAATGTTGTCTTCCAAAGCTGGAATAGTTGCTGGCTTATTTCTGTAGACTTTAGACTTGACGTAGCCCCACAAAAAAATAGTCTAAAGGCGTCAAATCGCATGATCTTGGTGGCCAACTTACCGGTCCATTTCTTGAGATTAATTGTTCTCCGAAGTTTTCCCTCAAAATGGCCATAGAATCGCGAGCTGTGTGGCATGTAGCGCCATCTTGTTGAAACCACATGTCAACCAAGTTCAGTTCTTCCATTTTTGGCAACAAAAAGTTGGCCATTTTGAGGGAAAACTTCGGAGAACAATTAATCTCAAGAAATGGACCGGTAAGTTGGCCACCAAGATCATGCGATTTGACGCCTTTAGACTATTTTTTGTGAGGCTACGTCAAGTCTAAAGTCTACAGAAATAAGCCAGCAACTATTCCAGCCTTGGAAGACAACATTTCCGAAGAAATTCGGGCTATTCCGGCCGAAATGCTCGAAAAAGTTGCCCAAAATTGGACTTTCCGAATGGACCACCTAAGACGCAGCCGCGGTCAACATTTAAATGAAATTATCTTCAAAAAGTAAATGTCATGGACCAATCTAACGTTTCAAATAAAGAACCGATGAGATTTTGCAAATTTTATGCGTTTTTTTTAAAAAAAAAGTTATCAAGCTCTTAAAAAATCACCCTTTAGTTGTGGTTGACAAAAAACTTCTTTTTCAACTACTTTTAAATTAGTTGATTTTCCTATAGGGAAGCAACTCGCTTTGTTTAGCAAGTCGATCATCTAATTGTTGTAGAGCATAGATGCCCAAGGTAGTAGTATTGGGGAGAGTGACGAAATAACACTGTAAGAAAACAATTTGCTATTCATTTTATTTAGTCGTCAACGAGATTGCGACGAAAGCACATGTGGGGCGGGTGTTGTCATTTTTTTCTGTTCTTTGTTTAATAAAAGGGAAATGTAAAATTAATGAATGTACATATTTAAGTAATACTCTTGATGAATGTATTTATATGTAAAATGTAAAATAAGTCACAGAAGTTCTGCAAGTGTAGTTTGTCTCTCCCACTCAACATGCTGATTTCCTATTGGTTGATTGACGATCAAACAAAAGCGCGTAAGTATACGTGTGAATTTAATTTGCTGATATCAGCCACTACTGGGCATCTTTGTTGTAGAGTGATGTTGGAGTCTTTGGAGTTAGCAGAGGCCGAAGAGCAATTTTGCGTAGACGTTGAGAGAACATTCTTTGCATTCAAAGTTTTAGCTCTATTCGACATGTTAAACACTTTTTTTTTAGCTTGAGTGCGAAATCGACAAATTTGGTACCCTATAGGAACAAACTAACTTGTTTTTAAGAACAACTAGTTAAAAAACTAATTTAAAATAAACCAGTATATGAACTACTTTGAATTATATTAAGGTGGATGCCGCCGTTTTTTGTGGATGCTGCCGTCAATTGTAAATAGTTTTATTTGCATTATATATGAAATAATTGAAATACTACTTAAAAACAAGTGATTGATTAACTACTTTGAATTTTATTAAGGCGGCAACTACTCTGATTTTGACATTATTTAATTGCAAATTGTTATTAGATTACAAGTTTATATATATTTAACCATGTTATTTCATCAAATATTAACATTAGGCCATCAGTAATAGTTTTCAATTGGTTATTTTAAAGAAGTTAAAAACTAATTTAAATTTAACTAATTTAACAAGTAGTTAAAAATATATGCAGACGAAAGTCAATTGACTTATTTAGCGGACATCACCATACAAAATATGTTTGTTCGTTCTATGGGAAAAAGTCAGAATTTCAACTAGTTGTGGTTGACAAAAACTTCTTTATCAACTACTTTTAAATTAGTTGATTTTCCTACAGGGTATAAACAAGCTCTGCTTATCTTCTATATACATATATATTTTTTTTTTTCTCACTTTTTATGTGAAAAGCAATGCACTTTAGCACCAAATTTGCTTTTGCTTTATTGCTCTTTTTATTTTTCGTTTTATATGTATTCTATATTTATTTATTGTGTTAAATTGTATTAAATGTTGTGTTATGCTGCGGTATCTTTACTTTATTTTAATTTTGCTTAAGCAACAATCCTCGATCACATAACAAGGTTTCAAAAAAAATGTTATTTGAATGTAATCAAATGTTCGTTATTTATTCTTAAGACAGAAAATTTTGCAGTTTTATGTTTTATGATTTCTTTTTTGTTTTAATTGCACAATATTGTTTAAAGCCTTAAAAAATTTTTGAATTTTTCTTTTTTCGGTTGTAGTTGCAATAAAACAACCTTTTTTTTTTGTCGTTTTTTTTTTTGTTTTCCCCCACTTTCTGCAGCTTTTTCTTTATTTTTTCATTACACTAAAAAATACATACACTAAAAAATATTAGCTACACATAAATATCTTTTATTAATCCTCAACGATGATCATAGAGATCAGGGTCTATGGGACGTCAAAAAACATGTTGAAAATTATAAAATCACGTAGAATAAAATATTTTCTTATTACTTGCCCAAGGATATATTTATTATTGCTTATATGTGCTTTTCTCTATGAGACAAAATAGTGTTCGGAATATATTTATATATGTATCAGTTATTCCCGTAAAATTCAGAAATGAAGTACGTAATGTTGGAAATGGCAGTTAAAAGGTTTGCTGACTAAGCCGTATTATATTTCATTTGAAAATAATACAAAAAAATACTTAGGGCCAGTTTTTAAGGTTTAGATTAAGCTTATATAAAAACGAAAACCTCAAATTAAACCGAGCTTAACTCACCAAAATTGGACGCTTAAATTTGGTTTGACTAGATGTTTTAGCATTCGTATAAGTTAAGTTGACTTAAACTATCATGTGATGTGTTTCTTCTTTGCCTAAATTGAGTTTAAAATATGCCGTTACTATTTTTTTTCATTTTTTTCTCATATAACAATTTATAAGTTTTTATATTTTTTAGATGAGCTTTACTATTTTTTATTTTGAAGCAGTTTTTATGAACCATTATGTGAAAACAATTAATTTAAAATTTTCATTTTGGTTTTCAAGTGGTGCCTTTACACCACATACATCGCATACACAAAACCACTACACAATAAAACATATTTAACTTATCATATAAAAAGTAAGCTTACGCTTTGCGCAAACTAAAAAAAAATAGATTTAAAAAATTTTTTAAGAAATTCAAAAGTCTCCTTGATTTTGTACTCCTAAAACCCTAGCAGAAATGTAAAATCTATATAAAAAAAAAAAATTTTAAATAATGATAAAACTGTATTTTTCACGAAAAGTATACCCTTATTCCAATAGCACATTCCTAACTAAAAATAGAGACTTTGGAAGTGGCTTAATTTTTGCACTGCATAAAAATAAACTTCAAATATCCAAAAAGGGTTCAGTAGCAACCACTGCAAACGTCTACAAACGGAAAATCAGAAAAGCAAAAAATTTCTAAACTGTCATAAAAATATCCACCTTATTACAACTGCACCAACATTTTTTTAAATATCCTATTTTTTAGAAAATCAATTTTGGCCAAGCCTCCCATACAGCGGCCCCTGTGTGCGATGTGCTGGATTTTTTATCGCTCGTAAATTTATAAATAGCTTCTTTTTGGGTGTTAGATGGGGTGTGGGTGTATTCAGAAGAAATGTTGAGGAGCAAAAAATAATAAGACCAGCTTATACATTTCACTACTCTAGGGGTCAATTCGGGAGAGATATGAACACAAATCGAAACTTTTTGTGTTTTTTGCATTGGGACCCGGAGAAGGGTGGCAGATAGGGGGTAGGTATGTTCAAAAGAAATATTGTGGACCAAAATATAATAGGATTAGCTCATACATTTGACCCGTCTAGGGGTCCAGTTACGGGCGATATAAACCATTTTCAACATTTATCTTTTTTGTGTTTTTGTAGGAGGACTTCTAAGAGGGTGACAGAGAAAGGTGGGTACGTTGAGAAGAAATATTAGTGGTGAAAAAATAATAGGACCTGGTCATACATTTTATCCCCCTATGGTGCACCCCGGGGGAGCTATGAACGTTTTTCGTTAATTTTCTTCCTCTTTAGGACCTTTTTTGAGCTAGTGCAAAATTGTAATGTACGGCAATTCAGGCCGTAAACGGTTAACACAGTTTTACTTTAAAAAGTAATAAATAAATGCATTTTTTGAAACGTATTCCAATTTTAGTAGTTTTAAACAAAATTTTAGCAGTACATAACCGTCAAAGTTGACGATATTAACGCTTTTTAAAGAAAAACTGTGTTAACCGTTCACGGCCTGAATTGCCGTTAATTTAATGTATTTTTCAATCGCTGTTGAAAAAGATTGTTTAATTAAGCTCAAATCTCACATCCCATAGTAATTTTAAGAATACAGATTTACGCTATCTGGCATATTTTTTTAAATATGGCGGCTTAAATGCATAAAATTGTGAAATTAAGCCTTGTTTTTTTTAAATAATCGTGAATTTGAACAAGGAGCCAATGATGTAGGATACTAAATCTCTGTATCTAGTGGTATATTGAGTTTCTCTAAAAGATGGGAGTGATATTCAGATAAAATTCAATATGGCGGATTCAAGATGGTGGCCAACACCAGATCTTTGGTGGTGGCGTAGCCGCGCACCACTTTGATGTTTCTTTGGAACGTATGAAATCATGCAAGCACAAAAATTTGGTCGAATACAGCTTCAGTATGATGAAGCGTTTTTCTCTTTATATCCACCAACGAATTAGGAATTTCTTTTCGATTCTTATGAATTGTGCCACCATAGTCATTGTCGTTGCTTTAATTTTATAGTAAGAGGATGAGATGTGAAAAAATTATCACACGTAACACATCTTCCATTCAAACCTGAGGAAAGAGTAAATAAATATAGAGAAATAGTATTTTTCTAAAATAGTAAGCAAAGCAAATAACTGAAGTACCTTCAGTCATTTCCAGCACCACTCGTTCTCCTTGATTGATTTCTGGTGCGCAGTTTCCATCCCGTTTAATATACACTTGCAGATTATGCATATGCATACTACGCACAATGCGGTATTTTCAATTCTAAAATGCCAAAAGTCATATCTCAAAAAGTATTATAGGTAGAGACATGAAATTTTGCTCATAACTTAATTAGGCAAAAAAATAATTTCTGCAAAAAATAGGCGTAATCGGTTAACTTCCACGCATACCTCTCATACAACTGGAGCATATATGACGACCTAACTTGGTTTGTATTATTGCTATCACAATAAAACTTGGTTTCTTCGTTTTTTTCGCCACCTTAAACCGTTTATAAAAAAATGGGCGTAATAGGTTAACTGCCACGCCTACCTCCCATACAACTGGAGCATGTATAACGACCTAACTTGGGTTGTATACATGCTATGACAATAAAATTTGGTTTCTTCGTTTGTATTTGCCTCTTAAAACCGTTTGTCAAAAACTGGGTGAAATCGGTAAACTGCCACGCCTACCTCCCATACAACTGGAGGTGTATATAACGACCTAGCTTGGGTTGTATACATGCTATAATAATAAAATTCGATTTGTTAATTTTTGTTGCAACGAAAAAGAATTTGGCACAATATGGACAAACTATATATTTATTTGTTTTGAAAAAACTATTGCACAATTTTTTTTTGGGCTTTGTGTGATGTTAAAAGAAATGTAAAAATATTTGGTGTACCTAGGACCACGGGAACCCGTTCCAACAGGCATCGGTACATGTCAGTACTTGGCTATATGGGAAAAAAGTGCTAATTTTTTAAAAAAAGCCAAATAACTTTTGTATAATTGTAAATTTTGAGAAAGCTGGCTCGCTTCGTTTTGTAATTAATTTTTCTTTAAAATAATCGATCAAACATAAACATTGGATGAAAATCTCCAGAGTTGTGATTTTTTATTTTTCGAAAAAAAACTCTTGTTTGGTCTTGTTACATTAAACAAATCTCAAAAACTCAAATTTGAAGAAATTGAAATGAAATCTTGAGGAAATCTTTTCTCAAACTATACAAAAACTATGCAAAAAATAGTGTAATTATGCCGAATATCTGTATAATACACATATTTTACATTTTTCATCAAAAATATTTCTAATGGCACAGATAAACTTTTATCACCTGAAAATGAATAAAAAACATATATAATAAACTTTAACTTTATATTTAAAATTTTTTGATAAGTCATACTTCAGCTTCTAAGGGTCACATAGAGCTGACTGTAGTTATTTTTGTTAAATTTAAAACGCCGACAGAATATATTCTCATAACAATATGTGTAAGTAATGATTTACTTTTGCTTAGTAGTTTGCCCGTTATAGAGAAAAGACCATAAATTCGGGATAGACATGGCTCATGCTAATGAATACTTTAAAATTTTATCTAATTTGTCAAATTTACAATATCTAATATTTCTGCAAATAATTAACTCAATACTATTTCATTTACACAATTTTTCTTAACAAGTGCTAAAAGTCCTTAACATTTTGTATGAATTTTGGCATTTTTGGAGCAATTGTAAAATGAAGATTTTTCGACTTCGCAACTACCTCGCCAGATATTTTTTCATAAATGTTTAGTACAAATACTTAAAGTTCTTGTAGTTATATTATAAATATGTATTATAAATATTGTTGTATACATTTTTTTTACTGAAAATCGTATTTTAAAAATTTTTTTAAAAAAAAGATTTCTTTTTCCTTCAATTTTTATATTTTTCTATAATTTTTTTCTTTTTAGACTTAGAATTAAATTAATATTAAATAGAACATTTTAATAAAAAAAAATTATTGCAAAATCTTTGTCAGGTCCTGTGTTATCTTTGCTGGAAGTAGACATACAAAAAGTGCATTAAATTAAATTTATTATTTTTGAGGCCGTGGCGTAGTGGGTAGAGTGTGTGGCCCACATGCGAGAGAACCCAGGTTCAAGTCCCACCTGCAGCATTTCGGAGTCGACATAAAACTTGTAGATCCAGTGCTCGATCATTTGTGCTCAAACATTTCACAACACGCACAACACAATTGATCATAGGAAGCTCGGATAAAGTCCTTTCAAGGGCTAAAATAGCCATTTCGTTTTTTTTTTCTTTGCTTAAAGTTTTAACTTTAACGAATTTTAAAAAAATAAACAAGCACTGTTTTAGAATTAAGAAATCCCTTTTTAATTACATGAATATATTTCTGTCCGTTAAAATACTCCTTTTTATCAAATTCAGTTTTAAATTTTAGGGACTTTTGACACGCTAGAATTGAAAATACCGCACTGTTCCACGTTTCAGCATCTGTAGCGATCTACAATTTCAAACCATATTTGGCAGTTTTCGATGGTATGTATTGTGTAAACGGTGATCGATAATGAACCCAATAAAGCAAACGAATTCGTATTGATTTCGAGGTGAAACCGAGATCTCGGATATTTATTTCGAAAACGAAGTTCGTTCTCGATTTGCTATTGAATCCAAAAGCGGGAGAAATGCACATTTCATTCTCGAAACGAGATTTTCAATATAATCGAATCACTTATGAAACGAGAAGTAAAAAATTAGAAAATCGTTTTCGAATAATTTTAGCAATGCATTTTAAAAACGACATTTCTAAAATCTTCATTACTTACCCAAATCGATTATTATGAATGTTTTTGACCTACAATATGCATTGCTTGCAACATTTGGCAGACGATGTGCGATTCAATAATATTGGTATCATATTGGTATAATATTGGATAATATTGGATCACTAAATAAATTCAGTCCATTTAAATATGAAATTAAGCGTAAGTCAAAGAAAAAAATACAATTTTGTACTCAAATTTATAATAGCCAAGTAGAACAAAACATATGTTTGAACACTAAAAAAAAAAACTATGACCAAATTAATGTTGGTGATTTTAAGGAAGGGTCATTTTCTTTTCAAGCATCCCGATAAGAAAGTGGTTTTAATTTTTACTCTTCTGAGAAATGTGAAATTTTATGTTGAAGTGTATTCGCTATTTTAAAAATTCTCGTATTCATCTCGAATTCGAATCAAATAAGAGATATCTGACCCGAGTTCTCGTTTTTGTTAGTAATTCGAAACAAACCCGACTTCGTTTTGGGAGATGGCAGTTATTGCTCATCAACAGTAAAAAAATTACCAACAAAATACGAAACTTTTAACTATTGTAATTATTTATCGAATGAAATGGTCGTATTTCTATTCACACGATTGAATGGCACGGGTTCTTTCGAATATTGAATGTGCTTTTCTTTTGACAGCAGCAGTATATTAGGATTACCAACAGCCAATTTTCTTGTATCCGGTTGGACAAAATCAGTGTCCGAATCATCGCTGCCGTACTCATTATTGCTATGTGGTTATTGTCCTCTGGCACAAAGTCATCATCATTATCTGAATCATAATCACCACTCACATCACTTCCATACTCATCGAAAAAAGAAAAATCCATTCTTTTTATTTCAGCTTTTAAATAAAACACACAAAAAAAAAATTTAAACGCGTCTGTTGACAACATATGAATAAAGAATAACAATAAAGCAGAAGAAGAGTGACATATCCCTATCGGAAATTTCAAAGTGCTTTATTAAAAAGCAAGTAAAAAGGACTTCACTCTGCCTATGAATAGGCTCTGCCTTTTGAGCAGTGCTTTGCTCTCGCTACGCATTGAGCTTTAAAAATCCCTTTGCTTTCATAATTTTCCCTAATTTGACTATTCGTACTTCGTAAATCTTGTCGTTGCTGTCGTACTAGTTCGATATATTTATTTTGCACATCACTAATTGCCATAACTCATCACTAGTATGCGCGGGAAGTTTAATTCGTGAAAATGATTCAGCAAAATAGTTAAAAATAGTGAAAGGTAAAAAAGTCTATAAACTGTCTTAAAGTAATATTTTTTTAAAAAAGTAAGAAAATGAGTAGGAAGTTGTGCGGTTATTCAAAACGCAAGTTTACAAGATTAGTTCGGGCAAAAATATACACCATGAAAAATTAAGTTGCGCTTGCAGGTGCAAACGAAGAAGGCGCAACAGCACCAGAAACGTGAAGTGGACATAGAAGGGCAGACTATATGCAAAGTACTGTAGAAAATGAAACACCACAAGTCTTACCAGATTTCAGTGTAGGTTCCATACAAAGTTCTAATAGTGAAAATATAGAATGCGAAAGAACAACACAAATTTCGTCAGAAATTGACATTCAAAAAGAAATTCTGGAACGAGTAGTGCAATTTAAAGTTAGGCGAGAAGCGAGTGATGGCATTTTGCGAATTCTTCAAAGAGTGGTCTTAAAAGTGCCCTCTTCAACAAAAACTTTATTTTCAAGGTCGCAAAATAATACCACTATTTGCACGACGGATTACCCTTATACAAAAGCTCTGCAACAGCCTTGTGGCCTATTTTGGGTTCCATATCAAACTGCGGTAATATCATACCTTTCCTTATTGGAGCATATCTTGGCAACAGGAAACCTCAAGATATTAATGATTTTCTGCTGGACTTTGTTTTGGAGATAGAGAGCATAAGTGAAAGAGGTGTCATCGTCAACGTTAGAAGTGTTTTTATTTAATTGCGTGCATTTATTTGTGATGCTCCTGCGATAGCATTTGTTACGGGAACTGTTGGTCATACTTCCTAGGCAGGATGCTCCAAACGCTATCAGGAAGCTAGAAAAACAAAAACAATCGGCTGCATAATGAAAAAAATGTTGGGTTTAATTTGGAATGGAAAAATGTGCGTATGTAACTTGCCGTCTTATAAAAAATTAGAAATAAATAAAAGATTCATGTCACTCAAGTCATTCATTCCAAAAGAATACAATAGAAAGTCTCGTTTTTTTGATGATATTTGTAGATAGAAGGCTAAGCGCTTTTTTGAATCACTTTTCGTAGCGAGAACTAAGCGCTTTTTAAATCACTTTTTGTAGGGAGAGCAAAGCGCTTTTTTAAATCACTTTTCGTAGCGAGATCAAAGGTCTTCTTCCCTACACTAAAACAAATAATAACTAAAAAAACATCACTATTAAAAACGAGAACAAAGCGATATTGTGATTTTTTAAAGTGCTTTGAAAGTAGTTTCGAAGCGCATTGTTTCCTAAAGAGATGTCATGGTGTGCAAATATTACAAACAAGAACCTATTAATGAAATTTTTCTGTACAGTAGCAGCGACATCACTTCTGTGAAGATAGCCCAAAATCTTCAGCCCAACTTTTTGCTCAATTCGCCGCAAATCATATCTGCATTTTGATTTCGCCGCAATTACAAGAAAAGGTTTTTAATAAAATTTTAACTTAAAAAACTAAATATATATGCTAAATTTGTTCATTCCTAAATTAACTATCAATCGTATATCATACAGTTAACGACCTAGAAGTGAAATACTCGGTTCAGCAAAATTTGTTTTTTTCAGTAAAAACAAAAGAAAAGTATTGAAGATGAAAAGTTCTCATCCTGAATTTTTGCCTAAAAAATAACAATTATGCAGAAAATCGACTGGAGCTATTCAAAAGCTCCGGTCTAGCGTCCTTGGTACCGAAATCTTAGCCGAATTGCGAAAAAATGTGATTTTTATATGAAAATCAGATTTCCACACCCCAAAACTTCCCCCAAAACAAATTCAGGATGAGGAATTTTTCCTCAAAAATCAATCTTTATTTGGAAAATCGACTGATGGTATGCTCAAGCCCAGGTCTATCGTCTTTGATACCGAAATTTGGGACAAACTGCAAAAAAAAAGGATTTTCGTATGAAAATCAGAAATCAACACCAAAAAGCATACCCCAAAACAAAAGTTATCATCCTGGATTTTTGTTTAAAAATCAATCTTTATATGGAAGATCGACTGGTGGTATGTTCAAGCCCGGGTCTATCGTTCTTGGTACCGAATTTTGGGCCAAACTGCAAAAACGAGGGATTTTTGTATGAAAATCAGAAATCAACACCAAAAATCATACCCCAAAACAAAAGTTCTCATCCTGGATTTTTGTTTAAAAATCAATCTTTATATGGAAAATCGACTGGTGGTATGTTCAAGCGCAGGCCTATCGTCCTTGGTACCGAAATTCAGACCGAAGTGCAAAAAAAATGGTATTCTTGTATGAAAATCAGAATTCCAAACCCCGAAACTGACCCCAAAACGAAAGTTCTCATACTGGATTTTTGGCATGTGATAGCTGATGCCAAAAGGATGATTTTGTGTCTTCTTCTCCAAATTGCTATCAATCGTCCTTCATACCGTAAAACGACCTAGAAGTGAAATACTCGGTTCAGCAAAATTTGTTTTTTTCAGCAAACCAAACGAAAAGAAAAAAATAATTCTAAGTTCTACGAGCAATATATCGTTAGGTCTACCTCTGTAACCAAGATTTTAACTATATTTTATACCTATTAATTTTCGATATTTCAGGAAAACTTCAGTGTATGAAACTGCCCATATTTTTTTTCCTTTTCCGTTATATTCAACCGGAGACGATTTTAATAAAATGAAAATCGCCGAGTCGTCTTTTTCGCCTGGTACGACATTCGAATACCAGCAGAAAAATCAACAATTTTTGATTTTCATCCAACATTCCGGTCCGACTTTTGAATGATCGTACATGTCGTCGAATATGTCCACGTCGGATAACATGTACGATTGTGTGAAACCCCCTAAGTATAAATTTTTTAATTTTATTCATATTAAGGGTATTTATGCAAAGTGGCAAACTTATACATTAAACAATTAGTTATTTCTATCAAGTAGTTTGCATGAACGTATCTTTAAATCGATTGTGCATTTCCAACATACGAGTATACGTCAGCTGTTAGACAAAATTTCCACAAACATGAAACAGCTTTCAGCATGCCCAGACAAAGTGAAAAAATTAAATTGAGATTATATAAACATAATGCAATATCTGAATTTCTGTCACATTAACTCTGCCATTTCGAATTATTTGCTTTCTGATTAGAAACAACTTCACAAAATAAAATCAGCTGATTGCTGGTATAAGTTTGTCAGATCGATTGCTCACCCAAATCGTAGAACAAATATATTCGGTTTGTGCAAAAGCTTCTCCATACATATGATTTATCATGATACAATAATTTACAAGGTAGCCTTGACAACTACCCTGCAGCGTCAAGAACTGATACAAAAATAGTGAATTCACTAGTGCTAAGAAGACAGCTACTAGTACCTCGCCTATCTCCAAGCAATGCTTTTGACTTTCGCATTTAACATGGGCTTGTCCTACGAAAAGGGTCAATTTTCACCCACTGCATCAACGCGTACTAGTGCAAGAACTGGTTCATTGGGAAATATATTGCACTAGTGCCTTGGGGCAGATATCGCACCAGTTCTAAATTTGGGTCTCTCGTGATAGATATTCGACATTGTTTTTCAAACACATTAAGAAAATTTAAATTTAATTTAATATATTAATATATTTAATATTTATTTTAATATAAATATACATATTAACACATTTACATATTTATAGTATAACAAACAACACAACAAACTCTTGGGACTGCAGTAGGTTGTCTGCATGCAGTTAGCAATTAAACACACACTCCATCTCCATTTAGTCATTTATCTCCATTGAGTCATCCACTTAATTTTTTATTTTCGTTTTTCGGGCCTAACTTTATTTTATTCAATTATATTTCGGTATATTTAACACTTATTAACAAAATAAAAGAAATGCCGGCAAAAAGAAAAAAACAACAAAATTCAAGTTGAAGCCAAACCGGCATGGATATACGTTTATACGCGCAGCTCCCTAAATAGCTTTGTTTCACTTTCTCTAATCGAATGTACTAGCGCGTTTTTGTCTACTAGGGTACGATAGATAACTAGTTCGTATATAACCTTTAAGTACTAGCACAAAAATAGTGCACGGTGAATATTGTCTACCAGCTCGCTGCAGGGTACCTTTTATCCACGAGCGGCGATCGGGAGTTGTCAAATCAATACAAAGTTTAACTTGTCATCTGTTTTGCTGCTTCTTCGTTTTCTCTTTTCAATGTATTTTTGACAACTCCAAATCGCCAAAAGAACTGTCACTCCTACCTTGTAAATCATTATACCATCATTTATAAGACTGAAAAGGCTGACCTTACACGGTGAATCATTTGACATCAATCACTTATATATGTTAGTGAATATTTGTATGTCATACTTCACACAAATTCGTTGAAGGCTAAATTGACGAAAATCAAATTATTTTGAAATTTTTTAATGCTTATCCAGCGGCTTTAAGTGTGTAAGGGCCTTATTGACAAATTTTTGGCGGTCCCTTTGTTTTCGTCGTGATAATTGTGTTTGCAGAAAAAAAAGCAGCTTAAAAAAATTTAAAAGGAAATTTTTGGCATAGTTTTTCCATCAATTTTTACTTATTTTAATGCAATTTGCTAATGCAACCATAATGTAATAAGAATATATATTATCTTCGGAAAATATTGAAATTAACTGCAAGTTGATTCAGCGTCCACATGTGTAAGTTAATTTAAAAATGTCGAATGCGAAACTTCTCCAGTATTGCTTGAAATGAAGAAGTTAGGAATCGAGGAAAACATGTTAAAAGTGTTGCTTATTGTATAAAATTAACCACCTTTTTGACATTTACTTGCACCAAGTGCCAAAATTCGCTGTCTCTGAAATTTTCTTCCAAGTAGCGCTGCAAGTTCGAAAATGTGAGTGCGTTAGTAAAAATGTTTGGATGTATAGAGTTTTTCAAACTTGCATTTGCACGTGTGGACGCTGGGTTAGACGTGTATACGACAGATAATATACAATCGTCTGAGTCACTCATCGTAGGTTTGTATTCCACGAAAAATAAAAAAGAATGCCAATTTTGATGCTATGATTGATATGTATATTGCGGTCCATGGTATAATAAAAAAACGTAGTGTTAGGAGTTAAAATTCTCTTTTGTGGTGGATACAGCATCTGTCAAAATCAGGTTTTTACGAAGAAAAGCAAAATTTGCAAATTATAATCGTGTTTGACAGCTGCTGTACCCACCGATCCGAGACGACACTACCTTATTAAATATGCCCTGTGTTCGGAAATGCAACTGATTCAGTAGCACTGCGAAAAATGAGCTGTCTACACTGGCCCCACTAAGCCGCTTATTATTTTGCACAGAGCTGCTGAATCAGTTGCATTTCCGAACACAGCCATACCTTGACATGGTCAATCATTTGACATGGATGATGGTATTCCTTAATGTCCACATTGGCAATAAATTATGGTATACAATATTGCTTACCATGGATATTGCTCATGTGATATACTTATTGCTCACGGTATGCGATATATGTCTTGCAATAATTATGTCAAGCAATGAGCTGCAATTTTTGACAACCTTCAATAAAAAAAAATATTAAGACCGCAAAAAGAATTGTGTGGCATGCCAAATAACTTAAATTATAAAATGGACTCGCTTTAACGCCAGTTTAAAAATTATATGGTATAACATAGAATGCCCATGCAAGATATATTGCTTGCATTATGTATGGTAAGAAATGGAATTTGATAGATGGTATAAAATAATTAGTTGCCAGTGTGGACTGTGGGCTACACACATCAATCATACCGTCAAATTTTTATTCTTGATTATTTTCCATGGAATGCAGACCTGCAATGAATGACAAAGACGATTGCATAGAATATATTGCATTACAAGTTGCATTAAAAAAAGTAAAAATAAAAGAGTTAGGATGAAGGAGTGGTTTAAGAAAAGAAATTACCTATGAAATGAAACTCTTAAAAGTGTTTCTGCAAACATTTCTGCAAACATTTTTGATAAACTTCAAAAAACTCTGCCAAAAATTTTTCTGACCTCTCCAATTTTTTTCACCGCTCCTTTATTTTCTGTAGACATGATTACCGAACGATGAAAACAAACGAACTGCGAAAAAATTGTCAATCAAACACTTACACACATAAAGCCGTTGGACAAGCATAATAATTTTATTTTGGTCAATCCATGGCAGAATTATAAGGTAAGCTCATCACGGAGAGGAATGGAGTAGAAAGCAGAATAAAGCTAGATTGATGTCAAAATCAGCTGTTCATCGCAAATTTCTTTATACTCACGTTCGCAGTTTGTAGGTTAGAATTTGTTACAGATTTGTTTGCAATTTTAAGAGTTTCACATTTTATAGTTTTTATTACACTGTTATAATATTTTCACTCAAATTATCACAAATTTAACACACGCGACCGCACTTTATGGATGTTTATGTTTGCAACTTTATGGGAGGAAATTAAATTGGTGCTACATCGCATGGCCAAGCCATCAACTGACAAGCATCTTCCTTCTCATTATCCGCTCTTCGTTGACGCGTGAGAGCATTTAGTATCATGGGCCTACCTTATCATTGTATCATGGGTCAATCCCCTATAGGAACAAACTAACTTGTTTTTAAAAACAACTAATTAAAAAACTAGTTTAAAGTAAACCAGTATATGAACTACTTTGAATTATATTAAGGCGGCATCCACTTCAATATATGAAGTAATTGAAATACCACTTAAAAACCAGTGATTGATAAACTACTTTGAATTATATTAAGGCGGCAACTACTCTGATGTTGGCATCTTTTAATTGAAAATTTTTATTAGATTACAAGCTTATATATATTTAACCATGTTATTTCATCAAATATTATTAACTTTTGGCCATCAGTAATATCTTTCAATTGGTTATTTTAAAGCAATTAAAAAAATAATTTAAATGTAACTAATTTAACAAGTAGTTGAAAATATATGCAGACGACAGTCAATTGACTTATTTAGCGGACATCACCATACAAAATAAGTTAGTTCGTTCTATGGAAAAAAGTCAGAATTTCAACTAGTTGTGGTTGACAAAAAACTACTTTTAAATTAGTTGATTTTCCTACAGGGTCCTGATAGCAACGAGTTTAAGTAACGCATACAAACAAATATTCAATAATATATCAATATATAAATGCTTGATGTCAAATAATTGATCGTGCAAGATCCGCATAGGGAATAATACAAATCTTCACGTACACATGCTTGATGCCCAATGATAGACCGTATAAAGTCAGCATTAATAGGTTTCCTGTGTATCATAGTGCCATTTCTTTCTGGTCAGTGCTAATTGGAATATCCATTTTATAGGGTAGTGTCGCTTATCTTTTTCATCGTTGAAGCTAGCCAGTATTGCCAAATAGTCCGGTGAATTGGATTTGTTACAAGTTTAAGTGGCGGCATGTTATAACTTCGTAATCTTCAATGTTCGACAATTTGTTGAAAAACATAATAATTCAAAACGTCACGATTTCACAAAATGTTAATCCGTTATCGGATTTTACTCAAAATTTATAAAAATTTCATCAATAGATTAAAAAAGATATTACTCTTAAAATACTTTTTTTGAAAATGCTCAGGTTCACTGACACTAGCGAACGAACAAATACTGCAAGGGTAGAATTACGCGAAAAATTAAAAAAAATCCAAAACCGCTTTCAATTGAAGCGAAAATATCAACCATATAAATAAGTATTTTACTCAATATTGTATTTGACATTATTTAAACTATATATTCTTTTGCAACTATATACGTTTTAGCTGTTTATTGCAATTTCAAACAGTAAAATATTTTGAAAAAAAGCAAATATCAATAACATTTTTTTATGTTCTGAAAAATCGCAAGTGCTTAGAATACTGGAAGAGCAGTGAGTTCTGATTATAGTGATCTTATTTATAGAAAAGATTTTAATGTGTTTTTTAAGAAACTTTTGTGTGATTTGTTTTAATCACTGTTATATTCGGTGTGATTATTTAATAAATATGAGAATTTAATTCAATGAATTTACGAAAAATATTTATATTTTCTCCTCGGAATAAGATTTTTTAAAAATTTGCTAAGTACCTATGTTTGGTGCAGACTGTTTCTGGTACAAAAAGTAACATGATAAAAAAAGCTTTTAAACAAAGAAAATATTGATTTGAAATCTTTTGTTATATACCAATAAAAATGATTAAGTGATTATCAATAGCGGTACTCACGATAATGCGTTCTCTTCACTATTCATCATGGCTATAAAATATGACATTACAATAGTTTCAGTGAATATATTGAATATTTGAGCAGTAAAAAAACGAAAAAACATTCATAAAGTGTATTCATGTAAAGCGTTAAGCTTTAAATTTAAATTTGTTGCTTATATATTAGATGTTGCGAAAGTTATTATATATATATAAACTTTATCAGTTTGCTTGCGCACTCTTACTTCCGATAATCGTAGTTAATTCAATAAACTAGACTATCTTGCAACTCTACATGAGCAACATTTTTCTTTATTTCTTTATTTCATCAAACAGAGGATAACTCTTATAGACTACTTATCCTTATATACCTTTAAATATCACAATACTAAAATAATAGTAAATACAAAACTAATTATCCATTAATATAAATAAGATACAAATTATAGCTATTTTTATTAAAGAGATTGAAGAAGAGGTCAAGAATCACGTGCCATGATACTTAATAAAAGAAGATCTTTGAAAGTCTTTCTGGAAACATTATTAAAGAAATTCGAGACGGATAAAATCTCATTAGCTTCATGTATACAGCGTGCAATAGGCATATTTTGAGAGTAGTTTGATCTATGGAGGAGCTCACGGAAATGGAATTGGCTACGAAGAGATCGCGATGGAGTATAAAAATCAAGCATAATAAGAAATTCAGAGCATTGAATATGATGATGAATAAGGTCCCATATAAACATGATTGAAAAGATCTTACGACGAATAGATAGGGAAGTAAGACTTACAAGCGCACAACGAGTAGCGTATTGAGGTACAGCAGGTAGAGTCCAATTTAGTTTATACCACATGTATCTAGTAAATTTACGTTGGATATATTCCAATCTATTTGAGTGTAATAGGTAAGACGGGTTCCAGATCACAGAGCAATATTCCAATTGCGGTCTAACTAAAGCGGAGTAAAGTGTTTTGAGAGTATATGGATCTGTGAATTCAGTCGAGTTTCGTTTTAGATCTCCTAACATTGAATTAGCTTTAGCAATTATTAGTTCGATGTGAAGTTTAAAATTGAGTTTGTGATCAAGAAGAACTCCCAAATCCTTTTTACTAGATACTCTTTCTAAACAAATTGAATTAATAAAATAGCTACAGAAGCTCGGTGATGAGATCCTAGAAAATGTGAGGCACTGGCATTTAGAAATATTCAAGGGAAGATCATTAAGAGAACACCAATTTGCAATTGAGTTGAGATCTAGTTGAAGAGATTGAAATCATTTACATTCTCAATCGACCGAAATAATTTCAGGTCATCAGCAAAAAGGAGACACCTCGAATATTTAATGACCTGTGGAAGGTCATTAATAAAAAGAAGGAAAAGTAGAGGGCCAAGATGGCTGCCTTGAGGTACCCCTGATGTAACTGGAATGGGTAGGGAATGGCAATTATTGATTTTAACCTGTTGATAGCGGTTAATGAGATAAGATCTAATCCAAGCAAGGAGATTAGAGTGAAAGCCAAGTGCAGAAAGCTTGACGAGTAAAGTCTCATGGTTAACTTTATCAAACGCTTTCGCAAAGTCTGTAAAGATAACATCTGTTTGAAAACCCTTAGAGAAATTAGCAACAATATGAGAACAAAAAATGGTTAAATTCGTTGCTGTTGATCTACCTGATATAAATCCATGTTGATTAATTGAGATTACATTTTTTACAAGAAAAGATAATTTATCATAGACAATTTTTTCGAAGATTTTAGGAACGCATAAGATTTTGCTAATTGGCCTATAGTTACAGACATTTTGCTTCGGACCCGATTTATGGATTGGGACAATAAAGGAAACTTTCCATTCATCCAGGAAGATGCCAGTAGATAAGAATTTATTAAATATAATATTCAATGGACTGCAAATCGAAGTAGCACAATTTTTTAACAAACTTGTACAGATGCCATCCGGACCAACCATTGAAGATGATTTAAGGTTCTGAAGAGCAACTTCAACATCTTGAGCTTCTAAAGAAAGATTACCTAAATTTATAAAATTACAAGCGTCTGAATTATAAGTATATGTAGATTGTCCTGTCGAGTATACAGATTTGAAGTAATTTGCAAAAAAGTTACATATGGTTCGCGCATCTTCAGAACAAGAGTCCAAATAAAACATAGAGTTAGGAATCCCACTTGATTTTCTTTTCATGTTTATATAGAACAAAAGAATTTACTATTTACTTTAAGTTTATCGTCAATATATATAATATGAGATTAAAAAAGAAATTTGTTTAAGATATTAAACTCACGTTGACTGTCTAAATAAAGTGACTTAAGAAGCTGACTATCTCTTGCACATCTGAATCGTTTGTAAGCTTTATTCATTCTATTCTTTAGGTTACAAAGCCTTTTATTAAACCAGACGGGGTTATTAGAGATATGAGAGCGTTTTTTAGGAACAAAACTATTAACTAATTCATTAAGAACATCACAAAATAATGAATACATCTCCACCAATTCCATCTCTAGAAAAGCACTTACCCACGGATACGATTCAATACTAGCCCGAATACCACTGAAGTCTACACGGGCATAGTCAAATGAAAAAAGTTCAGATGAAGACATTTTTTGATAAACAAAAGCATAAAATTCAAGCATTATAGGCACGTGATGTGAACTATTTACAATTTCAGTAAGAGGCGATTCAAGATTAACAATAAATTCTTTATCAATATATATTAAGTCTAAGATACGATTAAGATCATTAAATTTATTATTTATCTGAACTAAATCATGTCGAGAAAAAAAATCAATTATTAGCGCATCCGTTTCAGATAGCACATTGAAAGGCATTAAATAAAATTCATCACACACTGACCTCCAATGAATATTGCATAAATTAAAATCACCTGTTATAACAACATGTTGTGATTGTTTTAGATCATCAAGAATAAATCGGACATTATCAATATGAATGGAGTATAAGTCAAGAGGACTCCTTGGCGGAATATAGCTTACCGAAACAAAAAGAACAAAGTTATTATTAAACATTACTTTAATGATTAATTGATCGACATCAAAATTGCCGGTTATATTTGAATTCAAATGCGGTAACAAAATTTGTGAACATGCAAAAGAATTACGGATAGCAATTAGTACTCCACCACCACGAGACAGACCCGTGGTAATCTGGCACCGGTCCTTCCGGAAAATATTGTAAGCCGTACAATGAAATAGTTCAGAGTTTAAATGATTTTCAGTTAACCATGTTTCTGTAAACACTAAAATATCATATTGAAGAGATTGGGAAGCTAAAAACAAATCTTGCATTTTTGTTCGTAGCCCCCCTACATTTTGATAATATAATGAGTAAGATAAGTTATTAATTACACTCGATTTTACGTTATTATTAACAATAGGATTTAAATCATTATTATTAGATATTAGTTTTTTTTTAAGTAATCTACTAGTTTCCCTTAAAACATACTCGTGGACTGCTATCTAAGGAATTTTGGCCTGATGGGATCAAAATTCCTTAGATAGCAAAGTATTTAAGACTGAATCCGGAACAAAAATTTTAAACGATGCAATATCTCTTGGAGCATTAAATTTTAGCTTATGGCACCGTATTTCTGAGGTAAACTGAGGAAGTTTAGTAGAGATGTACGCTAAAATAGCATCCGCAGACGTAGTATCAGCTAGGCGAGACAGGAAAATATTATTGCGTTCCGGTCTACGGCAAAGTGGGCGTAGTTCGAGCTACTGAAGGCAAAGAATGTTGTGTCATACTCGAAGAGATAGAAGAGCACTCAGAAAGAGCACGGTGTACGGCAGCTGGCATTGACGATATCAGAGAAGTCGCCGTCGAAGAAGATGCTACAGATGATGCAGGCTCAGTGACTGTATGCTCAGTGACTGTAGATGTAAAGACTGGCAAAGCAGATATCAGTGAAGATGTGGCCAAATAAGTAGTTGCAGATGGTGGAGGATCAGAGACTGCAGGTGAAAAATCAGCTAAAGTAGTAGTGGCAATATTTGTCGCTGACGTTATATAAGCATATGATAAGTTCATGCCCAATGTATTTACAGGATGTATAGCAGGATCCGAGACTAATGATTCACCAATTGAAGACTGCATGTAAGAACCAGACTCACTAATTTTTATTATAGGAACTTCCGTACCCTTAATAGGTTTCGATTTATATCTAGTAGACTTCTTACCCATCTGAGTAGAATCATCATTTCTTACCTCAGCAACAGAAATGGCGTTGTCATACAACTTATTGCAGTGTTCGGCATGATTTGTGACAATTTTTTGCAGACGCGCCACATCCTCAACAATTCCAACCGACGACTTCATCAATTCCATCAGATACTTCAGCAGAGTACTAGTAGAGACTCTACGGCACTTTAAACAAAACCACTGCAATCCATTGCTTACAGTACACAACAGAGCATCCCCAATCCTTGCGGATAAACCAGCACATTTTGCATGAAAGATTTTAGCACAGCCAGAGCACGAGATAAAAACACCAACAGTGTCCCACTCTGACTTGCAAATTTCACAGCTATTGCTCATGTCACAGATAAGTTGAGGTTATGTTGCCGCAAAAATGTTCACTTCGCAATAGAATTTGGAATATTAGATACAAACAGGAATTAATGTTTGTAGGCCACTAATATATCATTCATAACCTCATTTACGTGAAGAAACGAAAAGATTACAACGTAATAATAAAATTTAAAGAAAACAACTCAGACAAGATGTAAAATGATGTTAACAAAATAGAACAGCGTTGCCAACTTGAACATTTTAGATATGAAATTTTCAGCACGTGTGTTATCTCTTTCCCCCATACTAAAAGTCAAAAAGGTTTCGCGCCAATTTTTATAATTGCTAAATTTTTAAAATATATATATATATGTTAAGATTTCCCGCAATTTTACCGTCATTGAATTCATAGGTCATCACTTTTTGTCTAATGTATGCTCACATATCTAGTTAGTGTATCTCTTCAAAGATTTTTTCCTTTTCTTGCATAGTCAACATAACAGGGTGAATAAGACAAATATTAATGCTAATAACGATATTACTCTAAAAGCTACAAAAGCTTTTTAATCAAATTATGCAATACAAGACCCTTCAAAATCTTCAACACAAAAACTAAACAAGAAATATCATAGCATACTTTCAGATGTTAATATATACGAAACAATTACTAAACTTTGAGAATACATTTTTTAAAAAAATGTGACTGAAAACATTTCAATTTTGTAAATTTTATCATGAAGGACAGACAAGTTCATTAAAGCCAAACTCAAAATTGGCACTAATGTATGGAACTCAAAACACAATAACACTTGATTTTCCTCACTTTAACCCGAATTTAGGTACCAAGGACGATAGACCCGGGCTTGAGCACACCACCAGTCGATTTTCCAAATAAAGATTCATTTTTGAACAAAAATTCAAGATGAGAACTTTTGTTTTGGGGTAAGTTTTGGGGTGTGGATATCTGATTTTCATATAAAAATCACATTTTTTCGCAATTCGGCTACGATTTCGGTACCAAGGACGATAGACCGGAGCTTTTGAATACCTCCAGTAGATTTTCTGCGTAATTGTTGATTTTTAGGCAAAAATTCAGGATGAAAACTTTTCATCTTCTATACTTTTCTTTTGGTTTTTACTGAAAAAAACAAATTTTGCTGAACCGAGTATTTCACTTCTAGGTCGTTTTACGGTATGAAGGACGATTGATAGCAATTTGGGGAAGAAGACACAAAAGACTTGGCGTCAGCTATCACATGCCAAAAATCCAGGATGAGAACTTTCGTTTTAGGGTCAGTTTCGGGGTTTGGAATTCTGATTTTCATACAAGAATACCATTTTTTTTGCACTTCGGTCTGAATTTCGGTACCAAGGACGATAGACTCGGGCTTGAACATACCACCAGTTGATTTTCCATATAAAGATGTATTTTTAAACAAAAATCCAGGATGAGAACTTTTGTTTTGGGGTATGATTTTTGGTGTTGATTTCTGATTTTCATACGAAAATCCCTTTTTTTCGCAGTTTGGCTCAAATTTCGGTACCAAGGACGATAGACCCGTAAAATGATTTCATATAAAAATCACATTTTTTCGCAATGCGGCTAAGATTTCGGTACCAAGGACGATAGACCGGAGCTTTTGAATACCTCCAGTCGATTTTCTCCATAATTGTTAATTTTTGGCAAAAATTCAGGATGAAAAATTATCATCTTCTATCCTCTTAGTCGATTTTATTGTAAAAATTTGGAAAGTATTATAACTTTTGTCCATTTTACGGTATGAAGGATATTTGATTGAAGAATTTGGCGAAGAATGATAATTTTAATTGTTTATTTTTAAATATCCTCATAACAACTAACTATGCACTTTCAAAGCACAGCAGTTTTATATTTTCTTATATTATGCTGCGTGTTAAGTTGTTTGTCATGGAACGTACATATTTATATAAATTCATTCATATATTTTAAGGATTATTGTAAATATCTATTAAAAGAGCAAATCATGTTGTTTTTTTTCCATTTTTAACATTTGCGGCGAATTGAAGCTTTTTGGATTGCATTTTACGGCGAATTCAAAAGTTGGGCTGAGTTAAAAATTTGGGATGAAGATTTTGGGCTAACTTCACACCGGTGTGACATCTACTGTGAAAAACATTTCTAAAACAAGTGTGTAAAATTTACACAAGAAATCGATTAAGAATAATAAGAATTTTTCGACTTTTTTTTAAATTTTTGGTAACGTTGCAATATCTAAAACCCCCCACTTCCTCCATTACTTATCGTAGTGATTTTCAAAAACTCCCCGCCTAAATTAGTAACGTAGCTTATGAACGACCCCTTATTAGTTTCGAACCATTGATTTTTAGAATATGGCCCACTTTTTTCATGAAAAAGCTGAAATATATTTGAGAAATTTTATTGGTTCGCCGTAGCTTGTTTCAATTGTAATGGATTTTGAGTCGATTTAATTTTTTGTAATAGTCTATAATCCGGTTTGACTAAATTTAACTTATTGTGCAATTTTGTTAAAGAATTCTGTATGAAAATTTTACATTTCCGCAATATAGTTAAACATTCGCTTCGGGGTTCAATTATGTGAGTGTTGCCGATTAAAACAGATCTTAAAACACAACTTATTCTTTATAAAGTGTTGGTAATCAAGTAGATACAATATAGCGGTTCTGGCGCAGGAGGCTCGGAGGCTCAAGCCGATGACGTCACTCTGGCCCAGCGCCATCTTGTGGGGCTTTTTGCTAAAATGTGCAAAGGTGTATGTCTTTGCTAAAAGCTATTATGGTGTATGTATTTGCTAAACGATATTATGGTGTATGTCTTCGCTAAAAGCTATTAGGGTGTATGTCTTTGCTGTAAGCTTTAAAAAATTGGTAAGTTTGGTGTATGTCTTTGCTGTAAGCTTTTTAAAATTGGCAAGTTTGCGGTATGTCTTTGCTTTAAGCGTTGGTCATAATTTTATACACTACATTATCGGTAGTGGTAGTCAAGCGAGTTCTTATCAGTGTTTGCATGTTTTTTTTCTTAACCCTCGAATTCGTTATAGCAATGACTCAAATTCTGCTGGCTGACTTTAGCTGAAATGATATGACTTGCTATATGAAAATATATGCATTAATATGGGTTGAAGCAATTTAGATACGGCGACGGTTGAAGGGTTAAATAAATGTTTATAAATTTAATAAAGTCGGTAAGTATTAGGTGGATGTATTAGATTTGTATAAGTAGTTTGTGTATTATATGACAACCATTTAAAACGTAGGAGTATATAAATATCTATTCGTCAGTTGGGCACATCGGGGTTACAAGCCCCCGCTTAATAACCACCGACCACGTCACTTACACCCAGCAACTTCTCCACCGCTGTATTTTATTTTAAGTAAACGAAATACATCGCAACCAAGAAGAGTCAAGAAGTTTGTAGAAGCTTCGAGATGCAGAAACGTCGTTAACAATTTAGAGCCGACTTATGTTATTGTATGCCGATTAGGTCACCCATCCCCATCCCGATACGGATTTTAATTTAATTTAATTTCAATACTAATTTCAAGGTTAAAGGGTTAAGTCTCAAGCTTCATAGTAAGCGAACTCATAACCCGCAAGTTCAAGATAAGGCAGCAATGTAGAAGTTCAACATGGTTTTGTGTTACTTCTAAAATAAATAAACAATTTTTGAGGTCAAGTGCAAGTGCAAGAGCAAAAAAAAACAAAAAGATAAGAATTTAAGGTTGGTAAGTCAAACAAAAATTAATTAAATCTTCAGTTGTTAAAGGTTCTTTCTCTATCGACTACAAGTGCGCTTAAAGTTAATTATTATTAAAAAGAGATACAAGTGAATTGTTAAAAACGATCAATATGTGATTAAAACGTGATTAAAACAATCCGAAATCAATAAACAATCAATAAAGTGATTAATAAAAAAGGTCGTAATTTTACAAGCAATGAACATTAAATAAAAAAAAAAAAATAAAAATAGAAATGGATCAATTTAAATGCAGCGAATGCGATTCCACTTTCGGCAGAAAGTCCGAATTAAATCAGCACATTCGGATAAAGCATCAAGATCAGCCATCGCAACATTTTAAATGTAATACATGCAAAAAGTTTTTTTCGCGAAAAGATAATTTACAACAACATCAGAGAAATCAACATGCTGCATCAACCTCAAAAGCAACAGCATCAACATCATCTCCATCATCAAATGTGGTTCCAAGTCTTCGGGCTATTGTGGAGAAAACAATTCCGTATCTCTATTGCAGCAAGTGCAAGAAAGAGATAGTAACTTAGAATTGGGCTTATCACATCAGGACAAACGAACATACGAGAAATAGCGGTGAAATAGTTAACGAGAACGTAACAAGAATCACCTCAATATTTAATGAGCGGATAGAATCATTTATGATTAAAAATCATAAGGAGGGTTTATTGATTCCCGAAGAGTTTTTAGCAAACATCAGAGATATAGTTTTAAAAACACTTGAAGAAATTATGGAAAAACACACCAACTTTAAATTTAATATGGAATTGTTTTGCGAATACATCAAAATGAGTGAAGATGAGGCAACAATAGACCTCAAATCACATCAAACTAAAATGATCATGGTGCAACAGGCTACAAATTTGTATGAGATTTATGTTACAAAATGTCATAATTTAATTACAAAGATGTCAGAGTTTCAAGAACGTGATAGTGGTTGGATACTTATAAGAATCTCTCATTTGGAAATAAACGTGAATCAATACAAACCAATTAAAGGTTCACAATACATTAAATTACCAAAAATACTAGGAGATAAAAAAGCTTGTATAAATGTGCAAAACAATGACGAATATTGTTTTAAATGGGCAGTAATCTCAGCAATGAATCCTGTTAATAGAGACTCTAACAGATGTTTCAGTTATAATATCATAGATATAGCTGCAGTTGAAATAACGCTAGCCAATAGCATCGCTCTCAATTTTAAGTCTTGTCTTTCCAATGAAAGCGAAAGATGTAAAAATTTTCGAGGAAAGTAATCCCGAAATAAGCATTAATGTCTTTGGATTCGACGAAGACCTTAAAAGTATCGTGTATCGTAATTACTATACAAAGGAGGAGAAAACCACTCATCTTAACCTACTATTGCTACAGGAAGGAGAAAAATTTCATTACATCTGGATTAAAAATATTTCAAGGTAAATATCATATTTATACATTTTCTTTTTTTTTTATTACTTGCTTACTTGCTAACTTACTATATACATTTATAATATTTAAAGAATCTTAAAATTTATTTGTTTTATTTATATTTACAGACTTTTACGCAGTCAACTAACAGGATATGAACACGGAATGCATTTGTGCAATGTCTGCTTGCAGTTTTTTGATTCCGACTACAAGTTGCAACGTCATCGCAAGAAATGTAGCAGAATTGTTACCAAAGTGCCGGATGCAGACAAATGTAAAGTTTATTTTCAAAATTTTAAACATAAGTTATATATACCGTTTGTAATATATGCAGATTTCGAGTGTTTCCTAACACCGGAAAATATTCAGAACTCGGGATCTGTAAAAACTATACAAACACATAAGCCGTGTGCATTTAGTTATTATATTAAGTGTAGTTTTAATAATTCCTTAGATAAGTTTAGATTATATACAGGTGAAGATGCCCCTAAAAAATTTATTGCTTCTTTAGTTGCCGATGCTAGAGATATTTATAGTAATTATCTTAATAAAGTTATTCCAATGAATTTCCTCACCCCAGTAGAATTAAATATTCAAAATAATAGTAGTGATTGTCATATATGCGAAAACCCGTTGGGAGTTGATAGAGTAGCAGATCATTGTCATTTAACGGGAAAATATCGAGGCCCAGCCCATAATGATTGTAATCTTAACTTTAAAATTTCAAAATTCATTCCAATATTTTTCCACAATCTTTCTTCATATGATTGCCATTTATTCATTAAAGAACTTTCAACGATTCCCGGAAGAATACACGTAGTACCAATTAACAAAGAAATATATGTATCAGATTCTAAACATATTCATTTTGATGACGGTGATAGCGTTGAACTTAGGTTTTTAGATTCATTTAGATTTATGGCTTCAAGTTTAGAGAGTTTAGCTAAAAATTTATCGATTTCAGATTTTTATGTTCTAAGTTCTGAGTTTACCGATGAAAACGAATTCAAAAGAGGGAGTATTTCCATACGATTATTTTAATTCCATTAATCGACTTCAAGAGGAATGTCTACCTTCAAGAGATAAGTTTTTTAATAAATTGACGAATCAAGAATGTAGTGTTGTTGATTATGAACATGCTCAAAAAGTGTGGACATCTTTTAATTGTTCTAATTTCAAAGACAGATGTTTTATTGTTAACTGATGTATTTGAAAATTTCAGAAAAGTATGTAAATCTATTTACAATTTAGATCCTTGTCAGTATTATACAGCTCCCGGGCTATCTTGGAGTGCAATGCTAAAATATACTAAAATTGAGTTGGATCTATTAACTGACATTGATATGATTAAATTCATTCAAAACGTGATAAGAGGAGGCATAGTTCAGTGTTCAAAACACCATGTTAAAGCAAACAACAAATATATGACTGATTTCGATAGTGCGAAGCCTTCAAATTATCTCATGTATTTAGATGCTAATAATTTATATGGATGGGCTATGTCTCAGTATTTACCAGAAGGAAAGTTTGAATGGGTTAAAAATATTGATTCGTTTAATTTAAATGAATGTAAGGATGATTCTGACGAAGGTTTAATTTTAGAAGTAGACTTAGAGGTTCCTTTTGAACAACATAACTTACATAATGATTTACCGTTTTGCGCTGAAAACAAAAAAAGTCCTACGGGTAAACATCAATAGCTTATTATTGATTTATATAATAAATCAAATTATATCATACATTATACTAACTTACAACAATGTTTAAGAAATGGCTTAAAGCTTAAACAAGTACATAGAATTTTAAAATTTAAACAATCTCCCTGGCTTAAGAAATATATAGATCTAAATACTTTTCATAGAACAAACGCTAAAAATGACTTTGAAAATAACTTTTTTAAATTACTAAACAATGCTGTCTATGGCAAAACCATGGAAAATGTGGAGAAAAGGAAAGATGTAAAAATTGTATGCCAGTGGGAGAGTGTTGGAAAAAGATTGGGAGCTAGAAGTCTTATAGCAAAACCGAATTTTCATAGCTCTACAAGGTTTACCTATAATATGGTAGCTATCCAACTGGATAGAGTACATATCGAATTTAATAAACCTATTTCTGTAGGGTTTGCAGTTCTCGAAAAGTCTAAAGAAAAAATGTATGATTTTCATTATAATTATATGATTCCAAAATATAATGAAAACTTGAGTTTGTGCTATATGGATACGGATTCATTCATATATTCAATTAATACCGAAGATTTTTATAAAGATATAATACCCGATATTAATTTGAAATTTGATACATCTGACTATAAGCCTAACAATCCATATGGTATAGAACAAAAAAATAAAAAGGTATTAGGTTTAATGAAAGATGAAAATAATGGGAAGATAATGAGGGAATTCATTGGACTAAGATCTAAAATGTATTCTAGAAGTGTTGAGGGTGACAATGATATTAAAAAAGCAAAAGGTGTAAAAAAATCAGCATTAATGAATCTTAGTATTAATGATTATAAAAAATGTTTACTTGATAAGAAAATTTATTATGATAAAATGTTTACTTTTAGATCTAAGATACATATTATATATACTCAAAAAATTCATAAAATAGTGTTAAGTTATTTAGATGATAAGCGATTTATTACAGAAAATGGTGTTGACACCCTTGCATGGGGTCACTATAGAATTAATTAAGAAAATATATTTTTTAATCAAAACTATTAAATAAATAAAAAACTATATATATATATATATATAAAAACAAAATCGTTTATAAATTCTTTATTTGTGTTCAGAAAAATTAATTGATAAAATATTTAAATTATTCTCCTAATTTCGCTGGTTAGAGGTGAGTATTCAATTAAACGATCGTGAATTACCAAACAGTAGGCTGATGTCTTATCTGGAATTGGTTTGAGTGATTCGGTATCAAATTTAATTCGAATATCAATAGGTCCAACTTTAACTGCCTCATTTTGGTGTGGTACATCAACAACAATTAGCGGAGCAATAGCCTTGAATGTACTGACATCTAACAATGGTTGAGGTTCCCGCATATAATAACTTTGTTGAAATTTTGCATACATATCATATAGTACAGCATACTGTCCCATTTCAAAGCGACTATTTAAATCATCATAGGGACATGATTCAGAGTTTAGATAAACTTTTAAATTAGAGATATTACAATGATCGAATATATTTCCTTCCTCTTTACTTTTTTCTCTTTGTAGGCAGATGACGAGAAATCTAGATCTTTCATTTTGCGGAGCTAGTTTTACATTCCATAAAACCTTTGTACTCTTTGGTAGCATTGGATTTACATGACAGTCCCAACTTCGAAATGGCATTAATATAGGATTTTTGTTGTTAATTATTTTGCAAAGTCCGATAGTTGTATGTGAGGCATTTTCCATACTATGTATATCTAATATAGTAAATTTTAATTGATCTGTTGCATTATTAGAATGAAACGATCTCTCATTAGATGATGAACGTTGAAGGATAAGCTCATGTTTCGAATTTAATATTATTTTATTATAATCTTCAGCAAAACCCAGCAACATTTTTAATGGCACACAGCAACTAAAATGAGATTTTTCCAATGTAAAATTTTCATCAGGAACCCAACCAGCGTTTCTTAATGTATCACTTTCAACCACACTTGATGATGCAACATTTTTCATATTATAAATAATCATTTTTTTATTCGGGTTTAAAGTGAAGTCTTACTGAAATTTTTTCTCCTCGAAAATTTATAAGCTCACCGTCTTGATTTAAGATTCTTATAGTAATGTTGTTTACTTGTTGACAGTTGACAGGTAAATAAATGACATTTTGGGGTTTCTCATTTATTTTATAGCCAGGTGCAACATTGAGAGGAAATTCGTGAATAGTATGAACTGGTGTGCTGTTAATATATTATCCTATGGTTAAGTTGCATTCAATACGGACTGTGTTTATGTTTGTAATATTTAAAGGTAAATCAGAGACAAATTTTTTCCTATTAACTGACTGGTCTACATGCATATATTTTGCTTTTTCTATATTTTGTAACGGCTCTATATTAATCACTTCGATAAAGTCCTCATACGGTAACTCATTTATTAGCAATTTTCTTTTACTGAATCCTAGTAGCTGTCCTATACTGTTCGCTTTGAAAAATCTATATCTAAAGAGGATTCAATTTCAGTTTGAAGAGTGTTGTTGTTCGATTCAATTGCTAGGAAAATTGATTTATCAATGTCTCTTACGGCAGTTTCCAAGAAAAAGCTAATATCTTCAAATTCATATGAGCCAACAGGTATTGTAATAGTGTGAGGACCGATATGAAATAAATTGTTGTCGGTGTCTATATTGGGTATAGAATGAAACGTTAGAAAGTCTACAAGCCCGCAGACATATTTTGTAGCAAATTCAATTGGTGGAAAATATTTTCCAGTAAGAGTTGACGTGGTTCCGTTTAAAGAGATTGTTATAGACATGACGAGTATGCGTTATGAACTGACGATCGATATTTATTTAATTTGGTTTAAGTATTAAATGATAACATTGTTTTTATAATTATAATTTTTTATTTATAAACTTTCTCAATAGCAATACATTCTTTTCAGCACATGTAAAATGTTCCTTATGGTAGCTACAAACATTTATTGTTTGATCATTTTGATATAAAGTTTTTAAATTTGGACAGTTTAAATCGTCCAAGTTATAATAAATAATATTGTCGTCTTGAAACAATTTTTTAAGCCATTTAATTTTTTCTAAGCCTTTAAAATAACAAATAAAATTTTTATCTCTAATATATGTTTTATAATATTCTATAATATTTGATAAAGTTGAATCGCCATCTTCCCATTTTAGTCCATGATGATTTCTATAAAGCCAATTATATAAAACTTGTTCCTTTGTTGACAGAGATGTAAATTGAAAAGGTGGTTTAATTATAAATGTTTGAACTTGTGATTCATTGTCTACTGAAATACTCAATTCTTTTATATTAAAATCATTATTTATGTAGAAACCTTGAACGTCTAGAACTAAAATTCTCTCGTCAGACATTGGCGTTTAACGTTATCCCGATGTTATCACGAGGTTAACTGAAGGAAATTTGTTAAAATTTGAGCTTTTATATTATAATAAAAGTTTATTATATTCAATGCGTCATCCCATATTCTATCGATAGAGGAGCACCCACAAGTATCAGGACCGCAAGTTGCTTCATATTTTTGCCCATTCACAATTGTTATAATGATCACCAAATTTTGACGTATGTATCTTATATAATGCATATTCATCAAATCGATCCTTTAATTTTTGTAAAGTAATCTTGTGCTCAAGCCATAAAAGTATTCCTTCGCTTAAGAAGTCTTTCAAAATTTTTGCACGAAACTCGTTATTCATTTTTTATAGTTGAAACCTCTTAACATGACGACGATAAATTAATAACTGTTTTAATAAAAATTTAAGATATCTCTATTTCCAAGTCATGTTTATAATCTTGAATGTTGATTAATGTCATATCTGAGCGGAAAGTCATCCTGAGTAACCACCTCAATTTCACCATTACTCAAAAATCTCTCGTATTCAACTTGACGATATTCAAAACACGAAATATTTAATAGACGCTCCAAGTAATTGCTGTCATATGTACAACGGATTCTCAATTTAATATTATCTTTGTATTGCAGTTGAAAATGCCTGTAAAATGGTTGTGAACTTTCAATAATTCCTGCAATATTTTGTTCCTTTTTAACTAAGTCTTGCCTAAATGCTTCAATAGCTTCATCCACTGTAAACGATTGATCCCTAGGCGAATGCAACTCATCCTCTCCAACTGGCTTAGGTTGTACTTCTGTTGATGACTCAGCGTTTTCAAGTGAATCTTTACTAAACTTTAAAAGTTTGAAATTCAGTTGTATGCTTACAGTATCATTACTCGTATTAGGTAATTTTACAGCAAACTCTGTATTTTTAAATTCATTTTCGCTCAAATCAATAGGTACTGCAGCTGAAAATACTTGGACAATAAAAAAATATGTAAGTAATATGATGAAATTATATTTCATTTTTATTTTTTTTTCTTAATAGATGTCTTCTTTTGTCAACGGAATATTTTTAAATGGCATGATAAGAATTGGTACTCGTATTTATAGTCTAATTTAATAATCCTCATCATCATCTTCTCCTTCAAATGAGCTGTCAACTGCGCTGCCTATTTTCCTTAATCGTTAAAAAGAAGAAGAAGGAAAATGAAAATATATTCTATAACAACAACAACAACAACAACAACAACAACAACAACAACAACTTATATGAAAGTTCTGGAGAAGACGATGAAGCTGATGATTCATGTGTAGTAGAAAAACATCTTTTAAAACATCAATTTTAAAAAAAACATTCTGTAGAACAAAATTTCAATAAAAAGTTAATAAAATTTTCATTATTATTATTAAAAAAACAAAATTTTTTCTTTATTAAGTATAGGTTTTCAGATATATATCAAGTAAAGATAAGTATTTAATTGTATTGTTGTTGTAGTTCATCTTTATTAATCCAAGAATTATGATGATTAGAAAATCCAAGCCATTTAACGTAAACTTGATGTCCCTTTGTTTTAAGAACCTTCTCAATCAAGTAAGTATTCGGAAAATGTGTTTTCAGTACTTCATGTTCATAGAACCCTCCGATAATTGGATTGTCTTCTGAATAGCGCGAATTTTAAAAATTTCAGTTGTCCAGTTTGGGGTGTATCCTTTTGCAAAAATATGCTTATATTTGCTAATTCGAACGTGGTCTCCAACTTAAAGTTTACCATTTTTGAAAACTTTAGGATGATTATAAGCACGTTTAAGTATAGATTTTTAATTTCCTGCGTTAACGGACTTTGGCATCATTCCAATAGTTCTATGCTTTTGACTATTATATTGGTTAATTAAGTCCTTACATATATCTATCCACTGATAATTTCCTTGCAAACTAAATTTTTTCCACATCATTCCTTTTATAGTTCTATTAAATCGTTCTACAATAGATGCTTTCATGATACTATATGTAGAATAGTGATTAATATTATGTTTTTTCATCAGGTTTTGGAATGTTTTATTATAAAACTCTTTACCATTATCTGTTTGCAAGTTTTTTGGAATTCTCTTTTGTAAAAGAATGGATTTCATTGCATTAGTAATGTCTTCGCTGCCTTTAGATTTTACGGGATGAATCCAAGCAAACTTTGAAAATGTATCTATTACCGTTAAAATAAACCGATGCCCTTTATTATATTTTGAATAAGCATCCATTTCAACAAGATTTGCTTGCCAAAGATCGTCTATTCCCTTGGTTATCACTCGTCGTCTTATAAAATTTCTGCGTGCTTGCTTATGAAGCTCCTGCACTACTGCTTGTTTGTCCATTTCTAGTGTCTTCAGCGGTTGTTATTCGTTTAAGAGCTTCCACCTCTCCATCTCTAGCTGCCACCTTAGACCACACTCGTTTAAGAGCTTCTGCTGGTGAATTCCTTTCAACACGATTTAGTTTCTCATCTAAAAACTCATAATGATCTGCTATTTTTCTTAAAAGTTGTTCTTCGGCTACATCAATTTTGTATGTAAGCGTTGATTTTATCTCCTCTAATGATTGTTGAGATTACTTTGATCTTGGGTTAAATCCGTTAGTCCTGCTTCTAAGTCTAAAAGTTTTGTTGTATGCGATACGTTCTGTTGTTGTATTAATTTGGTAAAATGTTCTCTCATCTCATTAATTCCCTCCTCATATAATGTGTCCAATTGTTTCTTTTGTTTATCAAAATAACTTTTTAAATAAACTTTATTAACAGCATCGCTTTCTAATACAGGGTTAGAAATATTTTTTATCCTACGTGAGGTTAAGTTGAAATGGCGATCGCTATCTAAATGAATCTAGGTGTGTGGGTTTTGATATCTTTCAAAGCTACCCATATAATGTCCAAACATGTCGACAGACATTTTATAAATATTGATGATTATATATTTTGCAGGCTTTTTATATAATAATTTTTGCTTCTCTCAATTCTTCAATAATTGAGTATATTTCGTTATTATGATTTGAGTGCCCAGCTATTGATGACGATAACAAAAGACGTAATCTATCTACTAGTTCGTTTGGGTCATCCCAATATATATAATTTGACTTTTGGGTATTCAACTTCATCATCAAACCTTTACCTCTATGAACTTTTTGTTTAAATAATTTTCTTATAATCGTTGTATATTTTTTTGATCGATTTCCTTTAATTTGCTCATTGTTATTGTTATTCCGATTCCACCAATGCCACCCATCGAGAGCACAGTGCAGTGCCACCAATCGACGATGACGGAGTGGAAGTATCACCACCTAGCCATGAAGAGGTTCGAGTTGCTATCCAACGACTCCAAAACAATAAAGCAGCGGGTGCTGACGGCCTGTCAGCTGAATTGTTTAAAACCGGCGGCGATGAATTGATAAGGCGCATGCATCAGCTCATCAGCAAAATATGGCTAGCAGAAAGCATGCCCGACGATTGGAACCTCAGTGTACTGTGCCCTATACTTAAGAAAGGAGACCCTACAATCTGCGCAAGTTATAGAGGTATCAGTCTTATTTCCATCGCATATAAGGTTCTCTCAAGCGTACTGTGTGAAAGATTAAAGCCAATTACAAAAACACTGATTGGACCTTATCAGTGTGGCTTTCGACCTGGTAAGTCCACCATAGACCAGATTTTCACGCTACGACAAATCCTGGAGAAAACCCACGAAAATCAAATTGACACACACCATCTCTTTGTCGACTTTAAAGCTGCGTTCGATAGCCCGAGAAGGGATTGCCTATACGCAACAATGTCTGAGTTCGGTATACCTGCAAAGTTGATTAGACTTTGCAGAATGACGTTGAGCAACACACGCAGCTCCGTCAAGGTAGGAAATGACCTCTCCGAAACCTTCAATACCGAAAGAGGTTTCAGGCAAGGCGATCCACTGTCTTGCGATCTTTTCAACATCATCATGGAGGGGATCGTACGAAAGGCCGGTGTGCATCGTAATGGCACCATTTTCTATAAAGGTGTCCAGCTCCTTGCTTACGCTGATGATATTGATATTGTTGGCAGAACCAAGAGAGATGTTACCGCTGCTTTCGCCGCTATCGAAAAGGAATCAGCCAAAGTGGGTTTGACGATAAATGAGGGTAAAACAAAGTATATGCTGTCTACAAACAAGGGAGCTCGGCGTTTAGACTCCCACGTTTCATCCGGCAGCTATAACTTTGAAGTAGTCAAGGAGTTTGTATACCTTGGCACCGCCATTAATACTAACAACGAAATCAGCCTGGAGATAAAGCGAAGAACAATAATTGCTAATAGGTGCTACTACGGGCTCAGTAAGCAACTAAGTTCCAGAGCCCTCTCTCGATCGACAAAACTAACACTCTACAAGACGCTCGTTCTACCTGTGCTGCTTTATGGCGCTGAGGCATGGGTAGTTTCGCAAACTGACGCAGCCGCTCTGGGGGTGTTTGAGAGAAAAGTTCTTCGCAAAATCTTCGGTCCTGTTCGAGTCGGCGATGACTATCGCATCCGAATGAACCACGAGCTGTATGAGCTCTACGGAGACATTGACGTAGTTCGGCGTATAACTGTGCAGCGACTACGCTGGCTGGGTCATGTCCATCGTATGGACGACGAAGCTCCAGCGAAAAAGGTGCTCGAAGCGAGGGTCGCTGGTCAACGACGACGAGGGAGACCATGCCTCCGATGGATGGACCAGGCTGAGGAAGCCCTAACCGCACTTGGTGTATCCGATTGGAGAAGGCGCGCGCAAAGCAGAGGCGCCTGGCGAGAGCTGATGAGGTCGGTCGAAATCCGGACACGGGTTGTCACGGCCACCTAAGTAAGTAAGTAAGTAAGTATTGTTATTCCGTTTATGAGCATTAGTCATCTCTAATATTTGCTTATAAGTATTTAAATCTGTTTCATTAAAACTGATTGGTTCCTTGTAAATAAATGGTTCATATAAACCTGGCGTGAAAGCCCATTTTGAATTACCTATAGTTATATTAGTTGAATCAAAAGTAATTGGTTCATTGCCCAGTCTCCATATCTGATTTTTATCCTTGTGGGGACCGTAGGTTTTATCGAATTTTCTTAAAATAACTTTTGGTAAATCATATTGAATACTTTGATTCGGATTTATTGCAATAGTGACATCGTCATTTTCCATATCATTATAAGCATTATCATCATAATGAGTATCATCATCATCATCGTCATTACCAACATCAAATGATTTAAATGCTGATGAACTTTTCTCGATTTCCTTGCTATCAAAGCTTGGAGAAAATGTATTAGAAGCATGCTTGCTCTTTTTAAATGGTGTGCTGGTAGCAATTTTATTATCCTTAAAAGAATTATCTGAATACTTTTCATTTTTAACTATCTTTCTCTTATTAGTTGATTGAATTATTTCCTGTAATGGTTTTGATATTGGTTTAAAAGTTTCTTCCAAAAGCTTATCACTTGAAACTTCTCCGAGCTGAAGACTTTTATATTTCTTTTTCAAAATATTTCTAGTTTTAATAAGATTATTAACAAGGTTTGTTTTCTTATTCATATTGAAAGTTGGTTGTTTAAACAGTATATAGGTCCAGTTTAGCAGTTTAGTGTGAACAGTTTAGCAGTTGTTGTTGTACTGTTATTTAAATATCTATACTGTTTCTTTTATAAGCTAATAAAAACATCAAATCCTTTTCTATAACGACCATTATTTATAGGATCATCTTTATTAATGACTAAAAACCCATATTTTTCTCTCCAGCACTCTGAACATAACTCATGGAAAATCTTAAAAGATATATCAGAACCAACATGATCATTGTAAATGTGTCTTGTATTCATTTCATCTTGTTTAAACATTATTATCATATTAGCATTATCACGAATCAAGTGTTTTGGTATCCGTGTATAAGTTTGACATAAGTAAAAGCTATCAACGTCTTTATGACGACCCATACAGAAGTAAGACCGTATATGATTTTGCTTCTCACAAGCTACATCGTCGAATATAAATATTGAGTTTGGTTGTACTTTATCTGGATCTATGACGTCATCATTATTAGAAAATATTGAAAAATGTATTTCTTTAATAGGTTTAATTAGACGCTCCAAGTATTGATATTTTGGTTGTTGTGCTGACTTTGAGTATAAGTAAATATTTTTAAATTTCAAACCGGTGGGACTTTCAATAAGACTTATCATCACATTGGTTTTTCCACAATTAGACGGGCCCACAATAAGACTCCGAATAGAGTTCGGTAGTAATGAACTATGTCGCAATCTATTTGATGCATTTAACTTGCTATCAATATTCGTTGCGTCAAGTGTTTTATGTTGCTTTAAGAACCGCATTATGTAAACTACTAAATGATATCATATATAATTAGTTCGTTTTTATTAATTTTGCATCACTTTACTTTGAACCTCTGCTCGGAAAAGTACAAATACTAATGCCAATTATTTATAAAAAGACAATCAGTCTTCGTCCATCCTTCATTGGAAAAGGTATTCTGAATAATTTAATAAACAAACTTCCGATTGAATTTCATTTACCTGGATATCAATTTTGTGGGCCTGATACAAAATTAAAGAAGCGATTAGCTAGAGGTGATCAAGGAATTAATCTTTTGGATACCGCTTGCAGACAACACGATATAGTATACGCAAACAACAAAGATTTGGAAAAAAGACATACTGCTGATAGAATCTTGGCTGAAAAGGCTTGGCAAAGGGTTAACGCAAGTGATAGTAGTATTGCTGAAAAATCAATCGCTTGGCTTGTCACTAACGCAATGAAGTTGAAAACAAAATTTGGTATGGGCAATGTTAACAGTAAAACTAAGAGATCTCCTCAAGTAAATGGACATCGCTTATTTAGACATGCCTTAAAAAGTGCTAAAATGAAAATTAAGAAAACTACAAATGTAGATGATGCTGTTAAAATTTCAAGAAAAGTTGTAAACAATATTTTTAAGGGTAAAAAATCTCTGATTAAGACACCTCGAGTAATACCTCTACCTAAATCTGGAGGTTTTCACCCGCTCGTACCTATATTCGCTGCCCTGGGTGCACTTGGTGGTCTAGCAGGTGGAGTATCTGGCGTTACAAAAGCAATCAATGCAGTTAAAGCTGGAAAAGAGCAATTGAATAAAGCAAAACGACATAACAATAAAATGGAGTCTATTGCAATGGGCAAAGGCATGTTTCTAAAACCGTATAAAAAAAGATTTGGCCTTTATTTAAAACCTTATCAACAAAATTTTTAATGAAGCTACCCAAAAGAGCTCTTTCTGATGTAGATTTGATAAAATATGCCAAAAACATTCCAAATTTCAGAGGAGTGTTTATGTGTGACACTCTTCCAAAGAAACCGCTTAAAAAAGAATGTGGAATAATCAATCTAGACACTTCAAATGGACCTGGAACACATTGGGTAGCATACTGGAAAAACAAGAACCAAATTGAATACTTCGATAGCTTTGGAAATTTGCATCCTCCAAAAGAAATAATTAAATATTTAGGCCAAAACATTAGCTATAATTATGATAAATTTCAAAATTTTAATACCATAAATTGTGGTCATCTATGTTTGAAATTCCTATTGTTAAAATAATAATAAATAAAATAAAGAACAATTAATATAAATAATATTTTAATAAAGTAGTTTAGCTATTTATTTAATAACTTTAGATTGGTTATTTTTATTAGTAAAACAGCCTCATCAACAACAACAACCACAACAACAACAAGAGTAAGAACAACAACAACAACAACAACAGTAAGAACAACAACAAGAACAACAGTAGTAAGAACAACAACAAGAACAAGAACAACAACAACAACAGCAACAACAGCAGTAAGAACAACAATAGCAACAGTAAGAACAACAACAACAAGAACCATTACAAAAAAGCAGCCGATTATGGTCGTTCACTATGAACGCAGCCTTAGCTTATATTAGCTTAGGTTAGCTTAGCTTAGTTTTTGACATATCAACCTTAAATTCTTATCTTTTTTTTTTTTTTTGCTCTTGCACTTGCACTTGACCTCAAAAATTGTTTGCTTACTATGAAGCTTGAGACTTAACACTTTAACCTTGAAATTAGTATTGAAATTAAAATTAAATTAAATTGAAATCCGTATCGGGATGGCATACATCGTATCCGTATCTAATCGGCATACAATAACATAAGTCGGCTTCTAAATTGTTCTCGACGTTTCTGCATCTCGAAGCTTCTACAAACTTCTTGACTCTTCTTGGTTGCGATGTATTTCGTTTACTTAAAATAAAATACAGCGGTGGAGAAGTTGCTGGGTGTAAGTGACTTGGTCGGTGGTTATTAAGCGGGGGCTTGTAACCTCGATGTACCCAACTGACGAATAGATATTTATATACTCCTACGTTTTAAATGGTTGTCATCTAATACACAAACTACTTATACAAATCTAATGCATCCACCTAATACTTACCGACTTTATTAAATTTATAAACATTTATTTAACCCTTCAACCGTCGCCGTATCTAAATTGCTTCAACCCATATTAATGCATATATTTGCATATAGCAAGTCATATCATTCCAGCTAAAGTTAGCCAGCAGAATTTGAGTCATTGCTATAACGAATTCGAGGGTTAAGAAAAAAAACATGCAAACACTGATAAGAACTCGCTTGACTACCACTACCGATAATGTAGTGTATAAAATTATGACCAACGCTTAAAGCAAAGACATACCCCAAACTTGCCAATTTTAAAAAGTTTAAAGCAAAGACATACACCAAACTTGCCGATTTTTAATACATTTTAGCAAAGACATACACCAAACTTACCAATTTTTAAAAGCTTACAGCAAAGACATCCACCAAACTTGCCATTTTTTTAAAGCTTACAGCAAAGACATACACCCTAATAGCTTTTAGCAAAGACATACACCATAATATCTTTTAGCAAAGACATACACCATAATAACTTTTAGCAAAGACATACACCTTTGCACATTTTAGCAAAAAGCCCCCACAAGATGGCGCTGGGCCAGTGACGTCATCTGCTTGAGCCTCCGAGCCTCCTGCGCCAGAACCGCTATATTGTATCTACTTAATCAGTATTGTAATGAGAAGCAAAAGAACTTTAAATGTATCACTTCTTTTTGTAGAGTTTGCTTTAAAAGGCTAAGCACGTATGTAGACTTTTGCTGCGTTAAATTTGTCGTATTACACTGTGGAACAAATTCAGGTTAGCAAAAGTTAGGTCGATTCTGAGAGTGAGGGGTGAAAATAGAGTCTAATTTAGAAGACCTGTATCGCGGCGTTTGTTTATGTTAGTTCGAATTTTTTTTTAATCGACCTTCGAACTTTGCAGTCAAATACCGATTTTCAGCATATTGTTAATATGGTTTTTTGGCTATAACTCGTCGACTAATTGATATTTTTTCAATCTGTAAAAGCCAAATTATTGCTAGAGACCTGTTCAACAATTAAAATTCTAAAATTGATTTAGAAAATTTTTGTGGTGCTTATGAAGCAAAATGTTGGAAAAATAATCTTTTTTTCATGCTAATTGAAAATATTTTCCACAAAACTAAGTCTTTTTTGCTTTCTGTTTCATTCATTTCATTTCAAACGAAAAGTGTCTTAGTCGATAATTTGCGTTAAAAACCCCAAAACCATTAAATTTGTTGGTGGTATAAAAACACCTTCGAAGAAGAGGAAGACGAGGAGAAAGAGGAAGAAGGTGAAGACAAAGATGAAATTCCAGAATATCTGTTGGACAAAATTATCCACCTATCTGATGATGATGACGATGACCAAGATATTAGAGAGAGCAGTGATGTTGATCCACAGCCGCCTGCTAAACGGCAACTGGCCAAATCATTAATTTAATTTTTTTACTTAAAACTTTTCATAACAAACATTTCAAAATTATATTTTTATTCATATTTTTATAATTTCTTTTTCAATGTTTTTTCAAACCCAACACTGAACAAAATTGGTACATAAAAAATGAGAAGTAAATTAATATTAAGCTGAAAAACGCAAGTTTTGTATTATGATTGTTTTCTTTCCAAATTTCCAAATTCTTTCCAAAAAATTTCCTAATCAATTTTTTAAAAAATTTTAGTAGTTGCACAGATCTATAGCAATAATTTGGCATTTACGGATTGAAAAAATATCAACTAGTCGACGAGTTATAGTCAAAAATCCATATAAACAATATGCTGAAAATCGGCATTTGACTGCAAAGTTCGAATATCAATTTAAAAAAAAATTCGAACTAACATAAACAAACGCCGCGATACAGGTCTTCTAATTTAGCCTCTATTTTCACCCCTCACTCTCCGAATCGACCTAACTTTTGCTAACCTGGATTTGTTCCACAGTGTTATAGCAAATTTCTTGTTGAGTTGACAAAGATCAAAGTTCTTGGTTTTCATTTTTTTACTTGAAAATCATCTCTAATTAAACTGTATAATTAAACTTTCAATAAGATTCATAGGTTTTGCGAAAATCAAAAATTTGCTGCTGTATGTAGACTGTAGATAGTGTAACCAAAATTCATAATTTTTTGCTATCATTTTCATTGATTAACTTGAAAAAAAAAATTTATAAATTCAAATCTGTTTGCATTCTGTTTGTTCTTTCTTTATAATTTTATTGTTTTAAATTGGAAGTACTGATCCGGTTCTCTTGACCCCGAATTTTTTAAATTTTTCTGTTCTCTAGTTTATATTATTTTTGACATGTTCGTTAAACGAATTGTCACAACTACCTTGATTATTGTATATTGAGCTAACGCTTCAATAAAGACTGAAACAGCTTTCGTTGCGTACGAATTCGTAGTCCGCCAAAAAACACATTTACAATAACAAATCTTAGTTGCAGGCTTTGGAAAATCACCTAATATTTTAATAAAAAATAATTTTAAAACATACGTATTTTATATACAGTAATCCCCGTTTAATTGCACAAGCAAAAATGAACACACTTTTGTTCAATTAACCGGGAAACTCAATTAATGAAATGCCTTTTGATTGAACTTTTTTTGAAAAAGAAACCCACAACAATAAAACACGAATAAATAAATAAATAAATATATTCCCAGCTCGTAACTTATGTACATATTTATTCACAGCTCGTGTATAAATGAATGTTACCCATTTAATTTTCTTTCAAAGAAGCTCGTTATTGTTGTTTGGTTTGCACGTTCTATCTTTCTAGAGACAATATGAGCCCGCATATGCTCTAATTCGTTCGAAAATGCATTTTCGGATAGAAAATGTTGCTTAAGAAGTTTAACTGCTGACAGCAGTTCCTTCGCTGGAATGGGCGTATGTGAGACATCCTCCTCCTCCTCATCTGAGGATGAATCTGTTAGAACGCTCTCTGCTATTTCTTGGTCTGTTAATTGTCCATAGCATTGTTCGTTGACGTAGCAATCAATGAAGTCCCGGTATGTTGCGTTAAAGCTTTCATCAACATAAAAGACATCTTCGTCGTTTTCCTCCATAGGTTGGTCTTTACTCTCTGCGCCATTTGGTAAAAGTCCTGCCTAAAATAAAGGCACACAAATATTTAATTTCAGCGTGTTAACTTCATTCTAAAAATGCGAAATTTTACCTTCTTGAAGCAATTTTGTATGCATAGCCAAATTTTACCTTCTTGAAGCAATTTTGTATGCATAGTGGCTGAACCAACCACCAACTGTGCTTTATTATGTGCAAAGCTTTGGATAAATCTATTGATTTCGTGAACTCAGTCACGGTTTTTCCGCATTCTACAGCAGCGAGCTGTCTTCTGACAATATTTCATCTGTAATATGACTTGAAGCTGTGAATGATTCCGAGATCCAAAGGCTGCGTAAGTGATGTTGTGTTTGGAGGCAGAAATTGCAGTTAAATATTTGTCAAGCCATGTTCATTCTTATGAACTGCAGCGTTGTCAACAAAGAGAATAATATTGCGATTTAACTGTGACATTTCTGTATTCATTGTGTGCATTATATCAGCCCAAATTTGTTGGGTCACCCACGCCTTCTTATTAGAAAAATATTTTACTGGAATAATATTGTTCTTAAAACAGCGCGGGTTTTGCGACTTGCCAATGACATAGGCTTTTTTGTAGTCTCTAGTGGCATTGCAAACAAATAAAACAGTCAGCCTTTCTTTTGATATTTTTGATCCTCTGATCTCGCTGTTTGCACGAGTTAATGTTGATGATGCAACGGCCTTGTAAAAAAGACTGGTTTAATCAGCGTTGAAGACATCAGAAAACTCGTACGATGAAAGTAAATTTCTGACAACTGTCTGTTTGTAGGCTTCCCCAGCTTCAGTATCGGCCGATTGACCCTCGCCATGTAATTTACGCACTTTCACTCCTTCTCTCTGCTGCCACCTCCACAACCAGCCCGCAGACGGAGTGAAATTTTCGTTTAAGCGCACAGACAATTGTTGAGCTTTTTCAAACAGGACATTTAGTAGTGGACACAATTGCGCCAGCATTTCTTACTTGGTCGAACCATAGTTTAAGCGCTTCCTCCAATTTTTTATGAGCACCACTTTTGTTCCTCTTGCTTGACAATTTATTTTGTTTACATTTTTGTAGCAAATCTTTTTCATTTCGTGTAACTCGTCTTACAGTTGCAAGCGAGCCGCCAAATTTTTTGCAAAGTGCAGCCTTCGTTGCAGTTTTTGCTTCAGCAACTAGTTGCAGCTTTTCTTTTACTGAAATGGCTTTGTGCTTCCTTTCCCTCATTTCTAAAATAAATAAATTTGCTTTATGTTGCCTATATATTCACAAAATGTTCATTTATGTATTAAATTTACCAAAGTCGACACACTTGCCGGCACATTCACAAATACTTCACACACTTGCCGGCACATTCACAATACTATCACAAATACTAGCACCAAAAACAGCTGTTTAAAGTGTTGCCAAATTTGGTTTCGTTAAATGTTTTTAAAGTGATGTAGTTTTTTGGGGTACAATTAAGCGGGATTTTTTATTTTGATTTTATAAATGGCTCAAATTTTTCTGTGCAAATAACCGAAAAACTCAATTAAGCGGGAATCAATTAAACGGGAATTACACCGTACATTTCTTATGCGAACGTAATATTGACGCAACTTTTCGGTCAATTAAGCGGGGAAATCAATTAAGTGCGATGCAATTAATGGGAGATTACTGTAGTCCAAGAGGAATTTGATGATTTATCATGGGTAAAAAAACAATGACATTTTTTTTTACTTCGGCATTAAAATTATTTTTTATCATGTGTAAAAAATGAAAAATAATTTCGAAGTTCAAAAAATTTTATTTTTAATTTTTGTTTAATTTTTTAATTTGCAAATAACTTAAATTTAAATCCTCGACTAAGCAAATTCTTATATATCAAAAAAAGAAAGTTTTAATTCTTTTTATAGAAATTTATTTGGCTGAGTAATAAGTCTTATTTTGATGTGATAACTCAAATAAGATATTGGGTTTAAGATATTGGGTTTATACAAAGACCAGTAGCTCGTTCCTGTAACAAAATCGGTAAGTTACCGATTTGTGTAACGTCATGCGCTATCGATCACTAGTTACCGATTTCGTGACAACTAATGTTTCTGTACGTTTAAATCGGTAAAAATTCGGACCGTGATGAAAAAGAACACAAATCGAGAAGAAACGCTGATAAATTGAGTCAAATGACAAGAAGCTGTTTAAGGGTATTTATTTTATTTTATGTGCGCTATAGTTTTATAATAAAAAGGTAATCAAAAGTGTTTTGGCTTTGACCATTTCAAGCGTCCTCAATGGTCAGAATGGTGGGAAGAAATGGCAACAGTGGATGATCAATTTTCGAAGAAAATCATCTTCAGTGATGAGCCACATTTTCACCTCAGCGAATTATAATCCAAGAGTGATTGTCGAAAAACCAATGCACCCACAAAGAGTTACTGTTTGGTGCGGTGTATGGGCTGGCGGCATCATCGGGCCGTATTTTTTCCAAAATGAGGCTGGTCAGGCAGTTACTGTGAATTGTGCTCGCTATCGTGAGATGATAACGAACTTTTTATGGCCCGAATTGGAAGATATGAATGTGGACGATATGTGGTTTCAACAGGACGGTGCCACATGCCACACATCTAACGACACAATGGCTCTTTTGCGAGACAAATTCAATGGCCGTGTTATCTCACGTGGGGGCGATGTCAATTGGCAGCCAAGGTCATCTGATTTGGCACCGTTGGACTTCTTTCTTTCGGGTTATTTAAAAAGAAAAGGTGTACGTCAATAAGCCAACAACAATTCAAAAGATAAAGGATGAGATAATTCAGCACATTAACACATAGAACCTCACTTATGTCTCAGCGTCATCGAAAATTTGGAAATGACAGTAATTTCCTAAATAATTTGTGTTTTATTCAAAATCAACATCGGCCCTTAAAATTTAACCACACTTTATATACAAATATAAAAAATTTAACTTAAATAAAAGCAACAATTTTTAAAGCTATATTTCGAGTATTTAGAACTTAATAATACACAAAATTACTGACATTAGATAAATCGGTAGAATTCTCACTTGCCGCAAAGCCAGTGAGAAAGTAACACATTTTTATCGATTCACTTTTTGTACAGAAACACTTTTTGAAAAGGTTCCATTGAAATGAAATCGGAACAGGTGTCAGCTTATCGATTTGAAACGACCGAATTGAACAGAAATCAATACAGATTCGTACAGAAACATTGCAGGTGAGAGTGACGTCGGAGTGACGTCACATCGGTAATATGAGTCGGCAACACTAATCGGTATGAGTTACATGAACGAGCTACAGGTTTTGAATTACGGGGTTTGTAAAAGCATTTAAATTTAAATACGATCAGACACGATCCCTCTGCTCAAAAAATTGTATAAAAAAAAAGAAAAAAAATTATAGGTACAGTGACCTGGTTGTCACTATGTCAGTTGTATGACGACATAAAACTTAATCGATAATTCGGTTGTTTTTAATTTTTCTCCATTGTCAAACACATGGCATTTTCCATTTGATTGACAGCAATTGACCACTGAATTGACATAGTTGAAAACCAAGCATTATTGAGAATTGGATGATTTTGTCAGTCATGATTTCAACTTTTTATGACAAAATGGAATAGTTAAGTATTTTAAAGACTTAAAAATATTTTCTTTTGAATATAATTTAAATCGTCGAAAAAGTTTTCGAGAAAAGTAATTTTTGGCCTTTTACGATAACTCGAACTTGGCTTACGCAGCAAAGAGAGTATATATTAATAAGAGATTTTATGATTATCAGATATATTTTTTTGGCATTTTTCGATGAGCGGTTCCCAGATTAGAACTGCTGAAAAAAGTTAGAATAAAGTTAAAGTAATAGGCCGAACACAATGTGCGCGACGATCGGCAAGCAGCATGTCTCCACACTGTCATTGTAGAGAAATGTTGAGCGACTTGATTATAATAAACGCGACAGCAGCAAACTTCAGCTGCTCTTCAACTATTTGTTTATCCAAGTCCATACTACAATAGAAGGAACATGATACATATTTAATTCTTTATGTTATAATTTATGAACTTACCTTCAAAACTTTAACCCAAAAAACTTCTTTTACAAAGTAAACAAAAATACGAGCACTTTAACAGCCAAACAATAGTAAACTAAAAACAATGGTTGCATTCAGCTATGGTTGCCAGACGGGCCTGATTTGGCCTGATTGTCAAGTTTTTTAATGCGCGTCAAGTGTCAAGTGAAAAAGTGATTTGTCAATGTTTTTGTAAGTTAATTTTTTTCTCAAATTTATTCTAGCTACATATGTAATAATACTTAAAAAAAGTAAGTTTATATTTCTAAAAAACACATCGAAAGAGCATATTTTTACTATCAATACAACTAAGGACTAATATGATACATATTTTTTTCTGTGCAATTATAATTTAAAAAATATAGTTCTCTTTAGGTATGTACAATTATAATACAAGTGCCAACACTGATATTTACCACATTACTCAATACTGGTAAATTGACAACATTGAACAGCTGAGTTGCAATACGTACATTGAAGTTTTTGGAAATAAAAAGTGAGTTTATATTTTTGTTTGTTAATTTGTTTTAACGAGTATATTATTTGCAGAATATTCTATTGTGATACGTTGGATTAGTGAAAATATAACAAAAATGCTAGAAGGTAACGAAGATGCTGGACCATCAAAAAAACCGAGATATACTGTTTACTTGGATAGATGACATGTGGCACCACAATATTCCAATTGGATATAACAGAAAGATCAATACACTGCATTTTGTAAATTATGTCAGACAGAAATTTCAATAAAATATGAAGGGAGCTGGGCATTAAATAAACATATGAAAACTAAAAAACATGCCAAAATCGTATTGTCGCAAAAAATGTCCCGGAGCATTTCGAATTTCACTGTTTCAGCAGCAACTACAATTGAAACACAAATTGCACGGGCTGATGTGTATTTCATAACGTATTACACGGCCTCAGCTATAACAGCTTAGATTGCCAAATGAAAATGAGTTGAACTATATACTCGGACAGTAAAATTGCCAACAAAATAACATGTGGACGTACAAAATCAGCAGCTATAACAAGAAATGTTTTGGGTCCATATTCGCAAGAGAAAGTTGCTAAAGCCTTAAAAGAATGTTGGTATTATTCCGTAAGTAGCGATGCTTCAAATATCGGTAACGTAAAAACCTATCCGTATGCTGTACAATATTGTGATTCCGAAACTGGGATACGTAAACAAATTTTAGATTTTTACGAAGATCCTGATGAAGCATCTAAGGATATATATGGTAATATTATTAGAATTACAAATGTTAATAAATTAAAAATTGAACAAATTACATCGTATAGTGCTGATAACGCAAATGTTAATTACGGTTTATATAATTCTGTATTTCAAAAACTTAAAAATGAAAATAGCCAAATTATAAAAGCAAATTGCAATTGCCATGTAATTAATAATTGTGTAAAAAATGCTCTTAACGCTTTAACTGTTGACGTCGAAAACATTGTAATCAAAATATATAATGAATTTAGCTCTTCGGCTGGGACTACAAAAAAATTAAAACAATGTTTTGAATTTGCAAACATCGAGTACAAAAATCTCCTTCGACATGTGCCTACAAGATTTCAATTCTTTCAATTCTGCCAGCAATTGACCGTTTGTTATATTGTTGGCCGGCAAGGAAAAGATATTTTCTACAAAAAGGCAAGAAAAATTGTCGAAAAGTTCTTTGGGAATTCGTAGCACATGCAATTTCCGACATAGAACTTACAAATGAAGATGATGAATGCACAATTGAAGGTTTATCCGAGGCATATTTATATTTCATTCATAATGTGATGCACGAGTTCCAAGCTGCTACATTAGTTTTAGAAACACAATTGTAAAACAACATAACGTAATGGCCAATCTTATGAACAGTATTCAAAGCTACAAGTTGCTACAATTATGAAATCCCTTTCCCCTGATGAAATAAGTACTTTCAAGTTCGAAGCAAATAAGTTTCTTAAGAGAGCTACCAGTTATTTAGCTGAACGGTATGATTTTGGAGAAACATCAATATACAATCAAATTTCCTGTTTAAATATAAAAAAGTCCCTTCTGACTTGGAATAAGCTGTTAGAGCTTCCGAAACTATTAGGTATTTCAAATGACATTGACAATAATAAACTGTATGCCGATTACTGTGTTCTTCGAGAAGTTTACTATATTTTACCAAAAGATATACCAAATGATAGAATATGGTCATATTTTTTAAAAAAGTGTGCAGAAAGCAATCTTCAAAATTTAAAAAAGTTGATCTCATATGTGTTTTCTATCCTAATAAGCAATGCCTTTTGTGAAAAAGCATTAAGTGTTCTAAATAATTTATGTACCAAAGATAGGAATAGAATGTCCTTCGATCTAATAAAAGCCGAACTATTAATAAGAATAAATTTTAATGAGGATTGCAAAAACTTTCAAAATTTTTTAACAACACCCGATGGTAGAGAATTAATTAATTCTGTATCTAAGAATACGAAATATATGTGGCAAAATAAATAGAACCTATATTTTTTTTCTTAAGATAGTACCTATATTTTTTTTTAAATAACGCCTAAGTTTTCTTTGAAATATATAAAGACTGAATTTTTATTGTTTTATTGTTTTTTGTTTCTTTTACATTGTTTCTGTTATTTTTACTTTTTATGATATTTTTGTTTTTATTCTAATAATTTTTATGAAAAAAAATAATAAAAAATTAAATAAAAACCAAGAGTATGAGTGTTTTTATTTGTCAAGTTTTTTTTTGGTCAATGTCAAGCTTTTGGCAAATTGGATCTGGCAAGCCTACATTCAGCCGACTCAACAGTTGCCGTTTAGGATTACAACACTGAGCTAAAAAAGAAATACATTCAATTTCATATTAATTTATTAAAGCGCTATTTAGTAACCAACATTTATTGTTTTTTTAAAAAAGAATTTAAAAACAAATAAATTTAACAATTTAAAATTTTTAATTTTAAAAATTTGCCGACGTTTCTCAGATTGTTTGTCTGCTTCATCAGGGCGTCTTTTATTAAGGGGGCCATGTAGGTTACAAATTTAAAAAAAAATTGTTTACGGTATTTTTTTTCATAGAAGGGAAAAGATATCGTTTTCAAATTTAGCACACATATTTATTAGCATTTAACATTTAAAGAAAAAAAAAAAAATGGAGCCATTTGAAAAAAGTTGATTATTGAGGTTACAAAATCGTCCGCCAGTTTGTTTTTTCTGCGGAAAAAAATCATCCAAACTCAGGCGATAGCCAGTTAAACAAGGATTAATTTGGTCCAGACTGGTGATATCCTGTACCAGAGCTGTAAAAGAATGCCATCATTTGTGATTTAAGATCATTCAAATCCCAATCAATGATTTGAAAAAATGAATGCATTCATGTTTTCAAATCTTTGATTGGGACTTGAAATTTCAAATCACAATCAATGATTTGAAAAATTTATTGCATTCATTGAAATTTCAAGTCCAATCAATGATTTGAAAAAATGAATGCATTAATTTTGAATATAAATCACATGATTTAAATCACGAATGATTGCATTCTCTTACAGCTCTGTCCTGTACACCGTCAATTTTTGGATTTTTTTAAAAAAATTCAAATAACGTCAAAAACCGCTTCAAAAATTCTGAAAAATTTATTTTTATATTTTTTAAATTTTATTAAATATGTGTGCAAAATTTTAAATCGGTATCTTTTTTCCTTCTATGAATTTATTTTAAAATGTGTAACCTATATGCCCTCTTAACTGTAAAACTATAAAAGACGCCCTGATGAAGCGGACAAACAATTTTAGAAATTTATTTGTTTTTAAAATCTTTTAAATTCATGTTTTAAATCCTTAATAAATTAAAATAATTAAAACGTAACCATAAAATAAAAAACTTAAATACAATCAAAACGGAAGGCAATTTCAAAGAGGTGAATGAGTGAATGACGATATAAGAATCCATTGAATGAAGGCAAAACTCATTCATAAATAAAAATGTTATTTCACATTAAATTTTAAAAAAAATTCATTAATTATTCGTTTTATTTATATCAATTAATGAATTAAATATCAATAATGTATAAGATTAGTAAAGAATAACAAATGAATAATAAATAAAAATTAATAATGAATAAAAATGAATAATTTATATGAAATTAATGGTGAATAAAATATGAATAATGGATAAAAAATTAATAATGGAAATTTCTGAAATTCTTTGTGATATGCATTCTTTGTGTATAGTATTCATATGAATAAAAAATTGATTCATTATTCATTTTTAAATCATTATCCACTTTTTATTCATTATTCATTTTTTAAAAAAGTTATTCATTTTTTATTCATGACTTCGGTGCAAATTATTAAGTTCTTATTCATGGCTTCAGTGCAAATGATTTCAAAATTATAATGAATAACAAATGAATAAAAATGAAAAATTAATAAAAAAAAAGAATAATTGAGAATTCTGCAATTCTTTTTGAATTGCATTCTTTGTGAATAGCATTCATATGAATAAAAAATTCATTCATTATTCTGTGGCGACATGTTATAACTTCACTTTCGAAGCGCACATCGAATCGAATTATCGAAGTGGCTGCATGTTATAAAAAATAACAAAATTGTATGAAAAAATGAAAGCAAAGAGAAATTATCGCCTGTCGATAGTGTTACAACATACCACTTTTCGACAAATTATTAAAAATCGAAGTTATAACATTTTGCCACTGAATAACGAAAATGAATATTTGAAATGAGTTATTAATCAATTTTTTAAAATTAAATGTGAATTAAAAATTTTATTTATAAATCAATTTTGCATTCATTATGGATTCAATGTCGTTATTCAGTTGTACTTAAAATTCTGAAGTTCAAGCAAAACATCCCTCACTCACCATAAAATTTACAACAGTGCAGTTTGCTGAATGCGACCAGTAATAACAACTGTAAACAATGGCAAAAACTGGCTTTTGCTGCCTGTCAAATTAAAATTGATTTGAAGCCGACGGCAACGTCAAGCGACAATGTTGCGCGACAAGTCTCCAAAATTCGTCCCATAAGAAATACATGTAAATGAAAAGTGACAATTGGCGCTTGCCGCTCGTCGCGCACATTGTGTTCGGGCTTTCAAAAGTAAGCACAGCAAGTCTCTCTTCTTGTTTTCCTTGGCTTACTACCAAGCGACCAGAAAATAGAAGCAAGCAATAGCCCTTTTCTCTTCTGCCCTCTGCCAAAGAATCGCATCGTGACCCTGTCTGTCTCTGTCGCTCTCGCATGTGCGCGCTGTAGCGCATTCGCAAGTGTTTTTTTTCGATACTGATTTGTGAATGAATGTGTGTAAGCTGTAGCGCATGTGTAAGTGTTTTTAAGGTCCCCTATAGGAACAAACTAACTTGTTTTTAAAAACAACTAACTAAAAAACTAGTTTAAAATAAACCAGTATATGAACTACATTGAAATTGAATTATATAAAGGCGGCATCCACTTCAATTCTAAATAGTTTTTATTGCATTATATATGAAGTAATTAAAATACTACTCAAAGACAAGTGATTGATAAACTACTTTGAATTATAGTAAGGCGGCAACTACTCTGATTTTGACATGTATTAATTGCAAATTTTTATTAGGTTACAAGTTTATATATATTTAACCATCTTATTTCATCAAATATTATTAACTTTAGGCCATCAGGCAATTGGTTATTTTAAAGTAATTAAAAAAATAATTAAAATATAACTAATTTAACAAGTAGTTGAAAATATATGCAGACAATATATTTAGCGGACATCACCATACAAAATATGTTAGTTCGTTCTATGGAAAAAAGTCAGAATTTCAACTAGTTGTGGTTGACAAAAACCTACTTTATCAACTACTTTTAAATTAGTTGATTTTCCTACAGGGTCGATACAAATTTGAATGTATGAGTATAAGCTGATACACTGATTTCAATGTATGTGTGCAAGCTGAAATGAAATAAATTTTAGAGTTTTTATTTTTCGTTTGGTTTATGCTTGCTTGGCAGAGACAACCAATGCAAAGTGCTTGTATTTCTGATCTTGCTACCAGGCAATCAGAAAACAAATCCAAGCAATATTCTTTTTGTTTTTTGCTGTCGATATGATCTTACCCCTTTCACTTCTCCCCGCTAACAAGCAGGGATGGGAATGAACTCTTAAATATGTTGTTGTTATTGTAGTCAGCTGTTAAGATTGTTTACATTTGTTGGTATAGTTAGCTAGAAATTTTCGGCGTTTTGAAGTTATTCTTATTGGAAGCTCTATAGTTGGCATTTTTGCTTGATAGTAATTTTAAATATATATTATCAATTTACGAGTTATTCAACACATAAACTGATATTACTCTTAATGTTTATATGCAATATTTTTATTGCTCTTCATTTCAGTAAAGCCAATTTTTAATCAACATTAAAACATTTAAAAACCCTTTCTCCTTTATAAAGAAAAAAAAACAAAATTTTTAAAATTCTATTTTGTTCTTATTATATTTCACCTCGTAACTAACGATTAATGAAATCGAAACCAAGCTTTTTCTTCCAAAATGACAAGCAGTACACCAAACAAAATCCCGAATTTTCTTTATACTTAATGGCCCTTAGTAATAGAAACGTCAAAACTCACTTCTAAACTCAATCTTAGTTAGGTGATTCTAAGCTACTTTTAAGATTTCGTAGTAATAAAACAAATCTAACAAAAGTCGACTTCAGTGCTTCTACTGTGAACTGATCTTAAATTTTATCTCTGAACGTACCCTTTGTTCGGTTTGCTTAACAGCTGATTTTATTATTTGCTTATTTTTTAAACACAAAGCAAAATAAATGGAAGCCGCTATAAAAGTAAGTTTCTTCTTTTGTCTGCTTATGCTATTGTTTGTTTACTTTATTGCTTATTTATTTAAATGCTTGTTTATGTATTATAGTGTATCTACCTGTAGTTTTTTTAAATTTTAAATCATTGTAGAATAAAGCATTTAAACGGCTTTTGTAGTTTTTCTTTGCCCTTGTGCTTCTGACTCCATTTATTATTTCTAGATCCCGAAATATTTCATCGTCCATATTCACTACAATTGTTTCAAATGTCAATTTAAAATTGACTTAGAATCAGGCGAGCCACAACTAGATGTTTTCTAACTTAGAAGTGACTTTTTTGTTATTATTACTACCGATTGAAAGCTAAAGTCGAGTTTAAGAAAGATTCGACTTAGAATTTCTTTATCACTAAGGGCTTTTTCTTCTCATTTCAAAAATATTTAATACTGATTTTGTTTTGTTTTTAAAAATAAAATTGGTGATTGATTTTAGTTGTGAATTGTTGTTAAGTATTTTGCTTCTCCTGTAAAATTAATGAATTTTTAGTTACGAGGTATCAACGCATGGCCATCGATATGCTATTTTATATATACAGTTGTTGTTAATAACTTCAATTAAATTTTTATGTAAAACTTTAAAGTTAACTGTAAAAGTTAAAAAATGTTGTGAGCACAACATTTTCAATTTTGAAGCAAAACTGAATTTCAGTAACATTTATTTAAATTTTTTTCTATAAAATAACTAAACGATTATTGCCTATGAAGGAAATTTTAAAAATTTATATACAATTGATTTTTGCAATTAAGTAAAAAAGTAAAGGCTAAGTTTGTATAACATTAAACATATTTATGATAATTTTAAATTAAATAATAATAGTAACAACATATATATACATATTAATATAAATATATATACACATTTCGTTGACAACTACTTTCGTAAACTCTTGAAGTTCCAAGAAATAACCACTTTCAGAGGATTAATTTTCACTTTGAAATCAATGATATCCTTGGTTAATGATCTGTTCCAGGACCCTGAAGTGAAATTAGTTATGTTAGGTAGGGTAAGCCAAGATTCCCTTAAAAATGACTTTTCTGTACTTAGGTCACAGATAGGTTACAACGCCGATCCGTCGCACAGTGGGTTGAAGTCCCGAAAAGTGGAGATTAATTCAAAAAATGAGCTCTAGCTTTCACAACCGTATTTGGTACCGGGTGAAACTAGATAAAATTCTACATCACTAATTGCAAAAATAACAGTTCTAAGTTGTTTACTTTATTTGCAGTGTGTCTTCAAAGTCAATAATTGTTATTATTTTTGCGCGCATTGGTTATGAGTGAAAATTTTTTATACTTCAAGTGGATATTTTTTTAATTAAGACTTCTAAAAGTGAAAGTTTTATTATGGAGCCGTCTACTTCAGGTATTTGAGCATATGATAAATATTTTTTTGTTAGATAAATGTTTTGGAAATATTGTAAAAACAAATAAATGAAATGGCTCCAAAATTGGTGTATTTTTGATGTTTGTATTGAGTTTTAAAAATTTCTGGGTGAAATTGGGCGAAACCGCTTATATAGTCTTAAAGTATGAGATTTCAGCTAATAAATCTCAGAAACTTTTCTTGCAAATGTTTACAATTTTTTGAGTTATTGAAGTTTTAGTAAAATAACTCCCGTTGCTAAAAATCTATGTGAAAAAAAACAAACAAAAAATCACGTTGTCTTTATTATCTTTTGTCTTTATATTCCGTTTGGTAGTTGTTATTGTAGCTACTGAGTGTGTAGTTTATTAGTGATGGGTGCGTGAATAATTTTTAATCGATCAATGTATTGATAATTAATTGGTAAGAATTTAATACTTAGGGTATTTAAGATTCAGTACAGCCACGTTCATTTATTTTTTGTATGGCCTGTCAATGATTTGTTTAATGTGATGTTATGTATTGAAAGTGTTGTGTGTTTGTAAAACGAATAGTATTTTGCAAATTTTAAACGATTAAAAATTTTACTAACTGCAGGAACAAGTCCCAAAACAATTTTTATTCCTCGCCATGAGTTACATAACTTTATGGAAAATTCAGAGCCTAAATCACTTGAAGATCGATTTAATCTTCTGAGGTGGGAACTAATCACACGCGTTGACCCTTCAGATATGGTAGATTTCACCAAAAGATTTAATAATTTTTGCACAGACTATAAGACTCGGTGGCTACATTCTCATAGAATGGATACATTTTTTTTTTTAAAATAACAAGAATTGGCTTGATACTGCAATTTCCTTTAATGCACCACCAGCACCAACACAAAAAAGAGGTCGGCATGATCTCTCATTTGATGAGTGTACAGAAAAAACTAAAGGAAAGAAATGTAAAGATATAAGAGATAATACTCCATTGTCTATTTTAGCGCACGCTACACAAATGAGCTTTAGAGCTGCTGGAAAAGCAGATGCGTCGAAAATAATTAAGGAATTAATAGCATCTCCAACAAGAGCAAAAAAATACAAACAAAGCTTAGAACAGGTATCACCACAGCAATTAAGTGCGGAGGAAGCTCTTTCCGTCTTGATGGAAGCGAAGCTAACTCGACACCAGTATAACATAATTAGAGAAGCCGCTCCAGAGAAATTTCCATCGTATACAATAGTCCAAGCAGCTAAAAAAAAATGTTATCCAGAACGAGACGAAACACAAATTACTGAAACGTTAGCGCAAGTCAATCTACAATCACTATTAGACCATACCACTGAGCGTATTTTTTCGATAAAAAATTTGGATTTTAATTTGTTAGACAATGAAGAACTGTCTAAGATGACTTTATACACTAAGTGGGGCTTTGATGGAAGTTCAGGACATAGTGCATATAAACAAGCCTTTCATGACATTAACGCCTCGGATTCTTCAGTATTTATAACATCGATTGTACCATTGAAATTAGTTTGTGAAAATAAAACAATTTGGCAAAATCCTCGTCCGTCTTCCACTCGTTTTTGTAGGCCCTTGAAAATTGAATTTATGAAAGAAACGGTCAACAGTATTAAACTCGAAAAAGAACGAGTGGAGACTGAAATAAAGGCTCTTGTCGATTCCGTAGTAGTAGTTGGAGAGAGAGTAGTGAAAGTTAATCACGAACTAATTCTTGTGATGATTGACGGTAAGGTCTGTAACGCTATTACAGACACAAAGTCCACACAAAAGTGTTATATATGTGGCGCTACAAGCAAAGAGTTCAACAATATTGATGAAATGATTACAAAAGTTGTAAATACAGATGCCATGCAGTTTGGTTTATCTGTCCTTCATGGCTGGATAAGATTTTTTGACTGTCTTATTCAATTGTCATATAAACTTCCGATTAAAAAATGGCAAACTAGATGTGATGATGAAAAAAAAATTATTGCTGATACAAAAAAACGCATTCAAAGGGAATTCAAAGAGAAAATTGGATTGATTGTTGACCAACCAAAACCAGGCTTTGGAAACTCAAACGATGGTTATTCGGCAAGGCGTTTTTTTAAGAATGCTGAAGTATCTGCAGAAATTACAAAAATTGATTTACAGTTGATAAAAAATATGCACACAATATTAATAGTTGTTTTAAGTGGTATTGAGGTCAATATTGAAAAATTTTCAAATTTCGCTAATGACACTGCCAGACTATTTGTTAAAAATTATCCATGGTATTATATGCCTCCAACTCTACATAAATACTTTATTGATGATGAAGATGATGAAGATGAAGATTATTTTAACTAATTTTAATTTATGAAGTAAATAATAATTATAACGTTTACGAAATGAAGTAAATAAAAAAAAATTACAATTATATTTTTTTTTTAAATTTTTGAGTGTCTTCTCCATGTGGCATATAAACTACCACTTAAAAAGTGGCAAGCTAAATCAGATCATGACAAACAAGTTGTTAAAAAAATAAATTTATTACTATGTAACATTTTTATTAATATTTTTCCAAAAAAAAAACAAAATTCCGACAGAGCTAGAGCAATTTTCTAAAAGGGGGCGTGGCACCGCCCTACTCCACCTTGGGTGTAATTCATACTGCACGATCAATATATATACCAAATCCCATCTTCATACCTCTGATAGTTCATGAGATATATCCGTTCTAAGTTTCAGGCTATATGGGCGGTGCCACGCCCCTTTACCCAATCACAATCAAGTATAGGAATATTACCCAGTCAACAGTACCACATTGGGTATGTTTCATGACAATGGGTCTATTATTATGGCCGCCAGAGCGATTTTTAAAAAAGGGGCGTTGCACCGCCCACTTTTCCAAAAAATGTATAGCCTATTTCATTCAGTGATAACTCAGCATTCTCATAGTGAAAGAATTTTTAGAATCGGATAAGCAGTTTAATTAATCTCCACTTTTCGGGATTTCAACCCACTGTGCGTCGGTGGGAGAATTTCAGTATCTCTCCGGAAGAATATTGTCCGTGAAGATCTTAATCACGTAATAGCAATTGTGAAGAGGATAATGACCTAATATTGGAATGAAACTGACTGCCTAAACGTTATGAGGAAACTACTATAGCAGAAGTAAAAAAAAATGTCAGCATATATCTCCCTTAAGCCCTTTAATAACTCCCTTAGCATAGAACTCCCTTAAGCCTTAAGTTGGTCGATATTTTGATGCGTTCGGCATGAAGGCGAAATTTGCTAACAAAATAAAATGCGAAAGTTGCCAAGAAAATCTTATAAAGTTGGAGAAGTTGTCTTTCGATTCGGAAAGTTTTATTGACATCAAATACTATAGTGACAAAAGACTTCTCTTAAAAAATCCTTCCGACGAGTTGTTCGAAATTTGTCAACAACATTTTTCAATTTACAAATGCATTTTCGAAAAAAGTTGTCATGACCCGAATTTAAAAGCGCGTATTATCAAGTCATATGGTTCGATGAAAATGGAAGCTGTTTTGAACACAGGAGTCATCATACATCTATAGTCATAAAATCTCTTATTAATAATATACTCTCTTTGCACGCAGGTCCAAATACTTGTTAAGGGTGTTTTTTATCTGCATGAGAAGTTTCGATGGTTGTTGTCTATGGTTTGTCTGTTGAAAATGTCAAACTGTGTTGATATTTCTGTTCAATAAGGTTTGCCAATTCATCATGAACAGGGGCGGGGAATTAAAATATTTCGGGGGACGGGGAAAGTTTTTAAAATTTTAATGTACGTTGTATATTTATGTGCAAAATGTATATATAAAAGTGCCCTTTAAGGATTTTTGAAAAAAGTCAAGCTATTTTTTTACTCGATTTTTGGTTTTTATGTTTTGCTCAAAATAATTCAAAACTATTTTTAGTTCATTTCTGGATTGGTTTTTCAAAATTTGTATTTTCGGGTTTTTGGAATTTTTTTTTCATAAAAATACTCAAACTCGATATTTCCAAGAAGGCATACTTCTAGCTAAAAATTTCGTAATGACCAATTTATTAAACGTAATCCCACCATTTTTTGTCTGTATAAGGTATAGTTTGAGAAAATATTTTTATGGCATGTCACTGAATTTTTTTAGAATTTGGATTTGTGCGATTGTTTTTAATACAACAAGAAAAACTTAGATTTTTTCTAAAAGCACAAAATCATAACTCTGGTAATTGAAGTCCGATTTTCATTTTGATAATAAAGGTCTGCAGCGAACCATTCATTATTCTTTTACGAACAGAAAAAAACCAGAACTTTATATTATTGGTACAAATACAACAACTAAACTTATGCTTTTATGTTTCGAATTGAGCAGAGAGCGTATCATCTCTTTCTCTGGCCCTCATTGTAGTGTAACCTTTTTTCTTTTTGTAGTTTCCACAAAGTAAAGAAACTGTTTTAACACTTTTTTTAAATGGATATATCCATTCAATATGGGTATTCCAGACAGTTCTCTTTTTATCTACTAAGCTACTAAAATCGTGATGGTGTAATGGATATGGATTCTGTGAATAGATAGCTTTATGTTAGGTACTTTTACCACATTTAATAATTTTTAATTAATTTATTTTAAATTTCAGTTTTCGAATTTTAGTTTTCGAAAAAAATGCCTTTTTTGTATTAATTTTTTTATGAAATAAATGGAAAATGTTAATGCATTGCACTTAAATAAAGTGTTTCTTTTATTGTGTTACTAAAATAATTCGCACTTTATTCTTTACGTTTGTAACATCACATATTCCAAATGTTTCAAGTATAGATAACAATATTACCAATATATCTGTTTGTTGCGTATGTCCTCAAACTAGTATTCTTGATGCTTGGTAATTTCACTCTCTCATGCCTGTCCTATTCAGTGTTGCCAACAATTGTTTACAAAAAGAGCTAAAAAGGCAAAAAAAAGCTAAAAAAAGCTAAAAAATTAATTAAAAGAGCTAAAAAAAAGTTAAAAAATTACATTTAGAAAGAAAGTACGAAATAAAAACCTCATTTTTCATATTTTTTTTATTTAATTTGTTTTATTTTTCAGTTTTCTCAAACAAAAACTTTTTAATAAAAACAAAACAATAACATAGATTTAAAATCACATTTGACTTTGACTTTAACTTTGAAGTTTTTTATCTTCTTGAGAAAAAATTATACAAAAATCATACAAAAATGATTTATATATTAGTATAAATAAATAAATGTAGAATAATCGGGCAGGTTCTACATTTCACTTTCGAGTGAAAGTAAAATCTAACCACTATGAATTCAATAGTTGGCATCACTTTTTAAGCTTTAATTTAATTTTTTTTCGAACTTGAATCGAAATACAAATTAAAAAAAAAATTTCAAAAACGTAAAAACTTATACCAATATACCAATCAATTCATAGTGATTTGATTTCACTTTCACTCGTAAGTGTGAAAAAAGAAGGCAATACAAGTTTTTAATTTATTCAAAGATATACATAATTTAAAAAAATATGAACGGTTAAACCCATTTTGGTCCAGCGATGCGTATACGCACGCTTTACTTTTTTTAACCTGGAGGTCATACAGTGATAGATTTTTATCATCTCCAAAAAGAATATACAATTTTTAAAATTTATCTAATCGACCTGTTTTCGGTCAAGGCTGAACAAATACTTACATTTCCAAGGTTGGGAAATTTGAGTATTTTCCATTTATTTTTATCTTTAATTTTAAATCTCCAAAAAATCTAAAAAAAGATAAAGTAAAATATAAACTCTATACGATCATCTTTCTTAGGATATATATTTCACTTTTGTAAATTTTTATGAAGTTTGGCTGACATACGTGGCTCCCGCGGGTTGACACAACGCTGATCCTTAAGGCGGTCTTCTCATTGAGCAACTTTTTTTTTTTGACTTTTTTTTGCATTTATTTATAGCTTGGGTAGTTGTGAATATGCCCCTAAAAGGATTTTTAGAAATTCGAAATACTTTAGAAGATACAGCTTTTTTTGTGAAGCAAGGTCTTCGTCAAAATGAGCTATAAAAAAATTACTTCAAACTTTAAACGCGTTTATCTCGAACCCACGTTTTTCGAACTGGCGGCCATGATATCTCCAGTTCAACTGAACCGATTTTCATGAAACAAAGTGGAATCGACGCAGAATTATCACCATTCTCGGGTGAACCTCGACCATAATTTTAAAAAATTTTTTACTATTTTTTTTTTACACTAAACTACAAAAAAAAAAACCCGAAATTGAAATTTTTTTTTTGAATGGCCGCCATTTTGTCAAAAAAAATCACAAAATTAAGCTTGAGGTTCACCCGAGAATTACATCTATACTGATTATAACCCCGTTTTGTTTTTCATTTCAGACGCTCCGGAGACCCGGAATCGTGGCCGCCGTGACGACACCTTTTTTTTTCACCACCAACTTTGAAGTCTCATTACTTTTTGAACAGCCCACGTATCCAGGCAAAAAAAAATTTTTCATTTACTTTGAACCTTTTGTAATACAATAAATAAAAAGTTTTCAATTATTCTTTGCGTTTTCAAATAAGAATTTTTTTAAAAAGGGTCCAAAAAACGGGGTTTGAATGAGAAGACCGCCTTAACGAAATAAGTTTTTGTATGGTTTTTTTTTTTGTTGTTTTGTGGAAATTCTTGAGATCAATAATGGTGCAAATTGCTCGACTTTGCTTGTAGAATATCGTACAATATCAATCAGTTTGAAAATTAAAAATCTCGAGGTGGCAACTCCATTTTTACTTTTCTTTTTTAATTTTTTGTTTTATTTTCTAAGTTAGACCAAACTAAACATTTTTGGAAACTTCCACCATTCTAGCTCAACGGGTTAACCACAGGAAAGGAATGTTTAAAACAGGAAAGTTTTTTCCATTGTAAGTTTATAGCTGTAACTTCATCAACACTATATTTATCTTTTTCATTGTCCTTGTTTGAAAATACGCTGGGTTTAATAATTTTTAAAGAGTTCTCAACAGAGAAAAAACTTATATATTTTAAAGTTTCGATGTTTTTGGGTAGTCGTTGACGCAATTGTTTAATTAAAATTATTAGAAAATTCTGGCAAGACTCCGTTATTTGCTTTTCTGTGTCTACATCGATTCTTTTATTTAATCAAGATTTAATAAATTCCTCGAAATTGTATGAAAAATTTGGATCTTAATGGATCGAAATCTTCACAATTATAGACTATCATATTACATAAGAAAGCAAGCAATATATTGACCTCTTTAAAAAGTTTCGTAGGATCAGCTTTATTAATTTCAAACATTTGATTAATTTTTTGTACTCTTTTAAAACTGGTTTTAAAAATTGGAAGTATGCTAACTTGTTGTCAATCTATAATTTAGACAGAAGTTTGGCTTTATGACAGTCTCATTTAAACTTGCTATCTCAAAATGCTTTTTTAATACGAGCCACTGGTCAGCAATTCGCTTGGATGGTGTTTCGAAGATATCCACCTCTATCGAAGGCATTTACTATTTTTAATGGCTCATGTCCGTCATTAATAGGGCCGGTCACATTATCAAATTTTTCATCCAACATCAAAAAATTTGACCAACAGAAATATATATGGAATTTGACGAAAAATTTGACATGTGAACACTCATCAAATTGTTTGTCAAATCGTTTGACGAAAATCAAAATATTTTGATTTTTCGGTTGTTTGACCAACGATTTGATGAAAAATTTGACGTGTGAACACTCGTCAAATTTTCTAGTGCGATTTCATCACTTAAAAAAAGATTTCAACGCGAACACATCAATTCAAAATGCACGATGAAGATGATTTTTTAATAATTTTAAATAAAACATCTATAACTGTAGTGGATTAAATTGGAAATTTACAAAAAAAGATTATTAAAAAATAAAGCATATGGAGTGCTGCTGATGTGTTCACTTCGGTGTGCAAGACAATAATGAAATTTGACGAAAAATTTGATAATATGAACACTTGCGTGGTCAAACTGTTTGACCAATAATTTGTTGATGAATTTGATAATGTGACCGCCCCTAATGGCTGCAAATATTTTATAATACGCATTTTCTCTAAATGCTGATTTTGAAAACCAGTTGTAGGTCTCAGATATTAAAAACTCTACTTCACTCGCAAGGCTCTTTGAAGCACTAGAAACAGCTAGTTGAATAGAGTGGCACTACACTACACTACTACAATTATATTTGAGTTATTCTATTTTAAAAGTGTAATCACTTCATCATTCACACCAATCATAACGCTTGCGTTATCAGTGCCAAGTCCCTTACAATTTATTTTGAGATTAAATTCTTTTAAAGTTTTTAGTATTGCTGATACAATGCCTTCTGCATTGCTATTTTCAAGTTCAACCAATTTAAAAAATGTATTTATTACTTCTTTTTAGATTTTCGCTGTAATAACTTATTACAATCCCTAAATATTTCTGAACGATAACATCAGTTGATTCATCTATAATTAAACTAAATGACGAATCTACGATGTCTGATTGCAGCTGCTTTTTAAAGAATGGATATAAGATGTTTTTTAATATGCCACTTTTTTTATTCGTTCTACCTAGATGCAATTCTTCTGTTACTTTGCTGTCCGAAAACACACTTTTTTGCATAAGAGTCAAATGATCAATCGATCTAATTGACGTGTGACATGCAGCGTATATTGCATTTTTAATTTCAGCTCTTTTTATAAGCTTTTATTTAACTTGCTTCGTTCGTATGTATGTATGTATGTATGTATGTCCGCAAATCTTGCAAACAATTTTTCGACAGCTTGTGGGTGTCCGATTAAGCTGAAATTTAGCTTACATGTGTAAGCCCAGTGACAATGCAATATTATGAACATTTTTTGCCACACCCCCTTTTATCGCCCACAAATAAATAAAAATGCTGTATCTCGAAAACTACGAGGCCGATTCAGATGTAATTTTGGTAGTAAATTTCCTTCAAATAGAAAATGGGGTCTAAGAACAAAATTTGGCCACACCCCCTTTTACCGCCCAAAAATGAATATATCTCTGAAACTACCGGCCCGTTTCAGCTGAAATTTTGGCAGTAAATGACCTTCAAGTATTGCATGGTTTAGAAAAAAAAATGTTGAACTTTTGGTAGTAAATTTCCTTCAAGTAGAAAATGGGGCTTAAGAAAAATATTTCACCACACCCCCTTTTGCCGCCCACAAATTCATATATCTCCAAAACTACCGGGCTGTTTCAGCTAAAATTTTGGCAGTAAATATCCTTCAAGTATTGCATGGGTTAGAAAAAAATGTTGACACACCATCTTTTACCGCCCAGAAATCAATAAAAATGATATATCTCCAAAAATACTAGGCCTATTCAGCTGAAAATTTGGCAGCACATTAACATCAAGTAGAAGATAGGGGTTTAAATTTGGCCACACCTCCTATTCCCGCCCACAAATCAATAAAAATGCTATATCATAATAAAGTATATTATGCGATAAATAATGTAAATGGTATAAATCATGTTAATATGTACTGTTAAGGTTAATGGTCTCAAAACTTAAAATGCTGTATGTAAGGCTTTCAAAATAAAAGATGTCCATAATATACCTTTAAGACTAAAAAGTAAAAAATATATAAAAAAAATTTTTTTAAAATAAGCTTTTATTTAAAACCAAAACGTGAACTAAAAAGAAAATTCTAATATTTTATACGTCCCTAGAACTTACCTATTTACGTACGCTTTTATTATGATGATGGGTAACCAAGAGAGAGGTTCTCCTGAATCTAGAATATACCTACTATATACATATTTGACAAATGTCACTGAAATTTATTTTTTCTTTTTAGTTCACGTTTTGGTTTTAAATAAAAGTTTATTTTTGAAAAATTTTTTTTTATATATTTTTTATTTGGTTTCTATTGAAACTTGACTTTACTATCGGCAGAGAAGAAACCGTTCTGGTTGAAATAGGAGCAATGGCTTTAATGTGCTTTGATGATCTTGAATCTACAAGTAGTTCAGAAAATGTTGGCACTAATTTGCAGAAGCAATATATGCAGCTTAAATTGATATCTTCTAAAAGCCACATTTTGAATCTGTTATCCGTTAACCAACTCGTTCGAAATATTTGTTTACATTTTCTGTAGTTATATTTTATTCAGAGTATACTTAACATAAATATTTACAACCATTCTACCTTTTGCACGAGCTTGAACAAGAAACCTCGTCCGAATCATCAGAGCAATCACATATTTATTTCTGTCTGTACTGTATGGCTCTCGAGTTTCATTGTTTTTGCAAAGTTTATTGAAATATATGAAAGTAGTTCAAGCAATATTAAAGAATCACAAAATCTTTTCTTTATTACCTTTCCATTCTTTGTTGCTAAATTTATATTTTTTATTCATTACAAGAAAATAAAAAGCATTAAAACTTTCAGTATTACCAAAATTTTATTTCACGCAAAAAATTACAACAGCAACCAGCAAGTTAATAGCAGTGATGCATTCAATACGGGTGGTCCTAAAAAGTTCTACTAACACAGGGTGCAATGAAGTTGTAAAAAACTCATACAAATTATAAGAATAAAACATGTACACGACTATCAGTCAGGTTTTTAAAATTTATTTTTTAACTTTTTAATTTCTGTTTAAATTTCAAAAACAGCTAAAAAAAGCTAAAATGAAATTTTCAAGCTAAATGACAAAAAATTAAGCTAAATCTAGCTCTTAAAAATCTAACTTGGCGACACTGGTCCTATTGTTATCTAAAAGAGAAATATTCCAAGCATACTCAATGCTTATAGAGCGAAACCGATGCAAATTTGGATACAAGTAGATATAAGAAAAAATAACAACACATAACTAGTGTGCTTGGATGATTCTTTGCAGAGCTTTATTTGATAACTCATGTTAAGGAAAAATGAAATAAAAAACAAAGTGCGTACCAGTTTTAAGAAAATTTGAGCTTAAAAAAATTTAAATGGGGTTTTTTTTTAAAAACAGCACTATTTTCCCATATATAGTAAATTAAATTTTCGCTAGAGAGAGGTAGCTACAGACATTGGTGGACTTAGGTGGGGGATAGGAGGGGCTGCAGCCCCGGCCCCGAGCAGGCAGTGGCCCCGCAGGCGCTTCTGACAAAATGTCTAATTTGGTTTTTTGAATGCATTTTTCGATTCGGGAGCAAAATGACCTAATGACATATTAATGGGTAAAAATTAATATTTTGATTATTTAAAGATCCGAGCTAAATGCTCTGTCCTTAAGTAGGCCCAGTGTTAATTTTAGCCCCAGGCCCTGTTATGTGTTAATCCTGTGCTGACTACAGACACGCTCAAGTACCAATATTTTTTTTGAAATTTTCAGATATCAATTTTGCATCATAAAGAAACAATCCAGAGTTATACCCTTAAGTAGGATCAAAAAATTTTTTTTCCGGAAATCAATTTGTAATAGTGAAAATATGTTCTCTATTTGGATCAATTACAAGCCTATAGAATATTATTAATTTATTTTCAGTGTAACAGCCCGCGCATCGATCACCAATTCGGCGAAAGATGGTGCGTCAATATAAGAAATAGCAATAAAAAACAAGGGCAAAGCGCCAAACTGAATTAGGGGAATCACAAAAATTATAACCCTTAGTCACTTGATCAGTTTGATTTTCGACCTCATCAGTGAAAAATTAGTTTGGTTTAAGTGCAACAAATATATTATAAGAGTACGGTTGTGCGCGCATTTAACATTCTTTATGGTATTTTATTATTAATATCTAATAGATTATTATGGAAACCAGAAGACAAAGTTTTCAGTGTCCTATATTCGGGAGTGTAGCCGACATTAAGGATAATGTATTACCAAGCTACGAAGATGTCATGAAATGTTATGAATGGAATAGATTTCAACTAAAATCTAGCAGAAATACTGTCAAAGAACCGTCATTTTTAGATATTGCTGAGCTTGCGTCTCAAAAAGTAGAAGATGTCCAAGAGAAAAAAGTACAGAGTACTTTCCATGTCCAAAAGAAGAGCAGAAGTTTTTGCTTGACCAAAGGCACGAACGGAAGGTGCGAATTGGCATCTTTTGCATCACAAACGAAGAAGAAAACAACTAAGTCTTGCGACCGCTACGGTATTTCTGACAGAGCAGCCGCTGCAATTGTTTCTTCAGTATTGCACGATATATCTTCAGATATTGAAGTGGTTGATAAATCAAAAATACGCCGGGACAGAACGTAATGAATTATGTAAACAACAAATGCAACTTCATTTACCTGCTTTATAGTTTGATGGACGAAAAGATAAGAAGCTAAATATTGTAAAAAAAGAAGCAAAACGGCACAAACAAACTGTGACTGAAGAACATACGAGTATAAGTTAACGAAGAAAATATTCTCTATTCTCGTTAATAAAAAATACACCTACTTCAACTGCACGCGCATCTGTTCCAGACGCTTACGCTGCATTTTCACACAGTAATAAATAATTCACAAGAATTGGAACAACAACCGAATTCTACCTGTAGCGCGCTACGCTGGCAGAACACGCGAGCAGAGCTAAGCTATCTTTATTGTGTAAAAAATTGTTAAGTTTTAGTCTTAAGTAATGAATGATGATGTCTTATGGCCAGAAAAATATATTTTTTTAAAACATTTACTAAATAAAAAGTTAACTGGAGCCCTAGCAGGGACCCAGGTCGCGATTGTTTTTGAAAAAGTTAAACTAAAAAGTGTTAGCATAAATCGACGTCAAGTACCTCGCGCGACAACAAAGTGTGTGCATTAAATTGTTAAATTGCAATTAAACTGTTTAAACTAAAAAGAACTTGTTCATACAAATCGACGCAAAGTGCCTCGTCGTTGGATAAGCAAAACATCGTAAAAAGTCCTAAAAAATAGTGCAGGACCTGGGTTCCAGAACCAACAACACATCAAGTCATCAGCTTCATTCGGGTGAAGGAGCACTGCGTATCAGGAATTGCAGGCAGGTACCTTAGTCACCGGAATAAATACGGACAAACAGGATTTCTACCGCTGTAATTATATGGAAGAGACTATGTGGATAGGAATATTGTAAGTAATTTTAAGGTATTGTATTTTAAGAAAAGGAAGAATTTATATTTTAAAATTAAAGGAAAATTGTGAAAAAAATTCGTGGCAAAAAAATTAAAATTTTTAGGAAGGAAAACGAAAATTTTGTAAAAACTCGTGAAACAAAACATAAATTTTAAGAAAGAAAAAATTAGTTTTTTACAATAAAAGGAAATTGTGTAAAAACTTGTGAAATAAAAATAACATTTTTAAAAAAACTAGAATTTAAGATAAATTAAAAGATCTAGATTTTTTAGAAATAAAATTTTTCGAATGATAATATAGCCAGTAAAAATATCCTAAGCCCATAATATTAAAACAAGAATAAAAAATTCTATAAATCCGAATTCATATAAAATAAAAAATTCGACATAACTGCGATTACCACCGAAAGGGGGTCCCTCCAGCTATATAACAAAATATAGAATATCAAAAACAAAATATATGTAAAAAAATATAATAAATAATAATAATTTCAATGAAATATTTTATCGATAACTGTGATCTATCACCGGAAAAGGGGATCCTCCAGCTATATAAATAAAAACACATAAATAGAATATATAATCAAAATTAAAACAATGGCAAATCCAAACAATTTGATCAGACCAGCTCTTCTAGCAAACGCTCCTACACCTAATACACCTGCTCAGAGTCAAAATCCGCAAACTTCTCCACCTGATTTAGAGAATCTCGTATGAGCCATAGTGACTGGAATATTACGAAATGAACTGACAGTTAACCAAAATACAGATTTTGACTATGCAACTGACCAGACAATGCTCCAACAGTGCAGGGGACAAATAAACGACTAGATAGGATTCCTGACGTAGTTCGTAGTCTACGCGAGTTCTCTGGTAACCCAGAAGAATTCAGTTCTTGGAGGAAAAGCTTCGAACGAATCCTCCAGTTATATGAATCTTGCAAAGGCACCCCTCGATATTTCGGCATTTTAAGTGTTATCCGCAATAAAATAGTAGGCAATGCGGATGCCACTCTAGAATCATACAATACACCGCTTGATTGGAAAGCGATTTTCAAGTGCTTCACACTACATTACGCTGACAAAAGGGATATTACCACCCTGGAATATCAGCTTACTTCACTAATTCAAGGCAATCAAACAGTACAGCAATTTTACCAACAGGTATACACCCTTGATACACACTTGTCTTTGATTTTAAATAAAATATCTGGACTAGAAATGAGTCGTGAAACACTCAATGTTCTCAGTAAAACTTATCGAGATAAAGCCCTTGACACCTTCATAAGGGGTCTCAGAGGAGACTTACCCAGGCTCTTGGGAATAAAGGAACCACTAGACTTACCACAGGCCCTACATCTATGCCTTAAAATGGAGAATCAAGGATACAGAGCTCAATATACAAACTGTAGCCAAAACAATAATCGTAGATTTCAACCATTGGTTCCACCACCACTCCCGAGAAAACCAAATTTTTGATAAGCAACCTTTTCATCCACAACGAGCATATTTACCACAACCTTTTAAAACACCATACCAGAAAAACCCAAATCCAAATAATTTCAGAAATTTCCCAGAGCAAAATAGACATCATGGATTTCAAGGTTTTCAAAGGCCACCACAATCAACCTTTCACCCTTTTCAGCAAATGTCAAAACCAAGAGTAGAGCCCATGGATTTAGACCCCAGTATACACTCACGAAGAATAAACTATATGAATAGACCTAACAGACCATTGCAATATACAGGGAAAAGAGAAAATACCCCACCAAGCCAACAGTTGATAACAAAATCCAGAGACATTTCCATATTAACACAGGTAATATAGACGACCAAGAACTTTATGAAAGCACTATGACCTCAGAAGACCCAAGTTACAAACAATCATTAGGAGAATATGTCCAAGAGATAGATATTAATGATGATAAAAACAATAGCACCGACTACTATAATGAGACTGCCGACCACACCGATATCCATTTTTTAGATTAACCAACTCTTCATTGCCATTTTTCGAGTGCAAGACGGAGAGCGGACAAATCTTGAAAATTCTAATCGATACAGGATGTAATATAAATTACATACAACCATCTGTCGTAAAAAAACAAATTTTGAATGAACAACCCTTCTACGCCAACTCAGTAGGAGGACAGATAAAAATCACGCACCACACATACGTAAATCTCTTCGGTAAACCTGATTGTACAGTGAAATTCTTTATTTTGCCAACACTTGGATCTTTCCACGGAATAATCGGAAACGATAGCCTCAAACAGCTATCGGCCGTAATATATACCAAAGAAAACATAATGCTTGTTAGAAACACAATCAAGGTAAAAATTAAACAACAGACCTCTCAAGATGTTAATAATATTCAAATTAGAACAGACCACCTCACTGTCGAACAAAAACATGCAATAACAAATCCTGTCTCAAAATTTCCAAAACTATTCGCAGAACCAAACGAAAAGCTAACGTATACAACATTGGTAAAAGCAGAAATTCGAACTAATACAGATACCCCCATTTACTCAAAATATTATCCTTATCCCACTTCACTTAGGGATGAAGTCGAGAAACAAGTCTCACAACTTCTTAATGATGGGATAATTAGGCCCTCGAGATCACCTTACAATTCGCCCGTGTGGCTTGTGCCGAAAAAACTCGACGCATCCGGAGAAAAAAAATATAGACTCGTCATAGATTATCGCAAACTGAACACAATTACAATAGCGGACAGATATCCGATACCTGAAATTAATGATGTTCCGGCCCAATTAGGGAATAACAAATTTTTTTCAGTAATAGATCTTAAAAGCGGATTTCACCAAATCCCACTTAAAGAAGATGATATAGAAAAGACATGATATAGATCAGCTTCAGCTCATAGCGACGAAAGCTCATCACATAATCTTATTCCCACTGTGGAAGTACCAGTTAATGTATTTAAAAACCAGATCCACATACTAATAGACGAAGAAAATAGCTATAAATTCGAAATACCTTTTCCAACATATCGCAAGCACATTATAAAACAGACCGACTATTCCGAAGAAAATCTAATATCAATTTTTAAAAGATATCTTGATCCCAACCTTATAAATGGTCTTTATACTAATGAAGAAATCGTAGAAAGAATTCAAAACTTTTACTCAATACATTTCGCTAAGTATAAAATCAGATTTACACAAACACTAGTGAAAGACATAACTACAGAAGGCGAACAAGACAGCGTAATAATTAAAGAACATACAAGAGCTCATAGGAATAGCCAAGAGAACAAAGATCAAATTATTCAACGATGCTACTTCCCAAAAATGAAGGAAAAAATAGAAAAAATAATTAGACAATGCAGGGTTTGTAAAGAACAAAAATATGACAGGCATCCGAATAAACCAGAGATACAACCGACCCTATCCCAAAAAAATCCAGGCGATATTATACATATTGACATTTATTCTACCGAAAAAATCTAGTTCTTACAGCAATAGATAAGTTCTCTAAGTATGCCCAAGCCGAAATATTAATATCCAAAGCAATAGAAGATATTAAGGAACCTCTTAGGGAATTAATAATAGCATATGGTGCACCAAAAACAGTTGTCATCGACAATGAGAAATCTCTTAATTCAGCAGACATATCCTTTTTACTTAAAGATCAATACAGCATAAAAACCTATACTACGCCCCCTTATAAAGGGTGATTTTTTTGAGGTTATGATTTTCATGCATTAGTATTTGACAGATCACGTGGGATTTCAGACATGGTGTCAAAGAGAAAGATGCTCAGTATGCTTTGACATTTCATCATGAATAGACTTACTAACGAGCAACGCTTGCAAATCATTGAATTTTATTACCAAAATCAGTGTTCGGTTCGAAATGTGTTTCGCGCTTTACGTCCGATTTATGGTCTACATAATCGACCAAGTGAGCAAACAATTAATGCGATTGTGACCAAGTTTCGCACTCAGTTTACTTTATTGGAAATTAAACCAACCACACGAATGCGTACAGTGCGTACAGAAGAGAATATTGCGTCTGTTTCTGAGAGTGTTGCTGAAGACCGTGAAATGTCGATTCGTCGCCGTTCGCAGCAATTGGGTTTGTGTTATTCGACCACATGGAAGGTTTTACGCAAAGATCTTGGTGTAAAACCGTATAAAATACAGCTCGTGCAAGAACTGAAGCCGAACGATCTGCCACAACGTCGAATTTTCAGTGAATGGGCCCTAGAAAAGTTGGCAGAAAATCCGCTTTTTTATCGACAAATTTTGTTCAGCGATGAGGCTCATTTCTGGTTGAATGGCTACGTAAATAAGCAAAATTGCCGCATTTGGAGTGAAGAGCAACCAGAAGCCGTTCAAGAACTGGCCATGCATCCCGAAAAATGCACTGTTTGGTGTGGTTTGTACGCTGGTGGAATCATTGGACCGTATTTTTTCAAAGATGCTGTTGGACGCAACGTTACGGTGAATGGCGATCGCTATCGTTCGATGCTAACAAACTTTTTGTTGCCAAAAATGGAAGAACTGAACTTGGTTGACATGTGGTTTCAACAAGATGGCGCTACATGCCACTCAGCTCGCGATTCTATGGCCATTTTGAGGGAAAACTTCGGAGAACAATTAATCTCAAGAAATGGACCGGTAAGTTGGCCACCAAGATCATGCGATTTGACGCCTTTAGACTATTTTTTGTGGGGCTACGTCAAGTCTAAAGTCTACAGAAATAAGCCAGCAACTATTCCAGCTTTGGAAGACAACATTTCCGAAGAAATTCGGGCTATTCCGGCCGAAATGCTCGAAAAAGTTGCCCAAAATTGGACTTTCCGAATGGACCACCTAAGACGCAGCCGCGGTCAACATTTAAATGAAATTATCTTCAAAAAGTAAATGTCATGGACCAATCTAACGTTTCAAATAAAGAACCGATGAGATTTTGCAAATTTTATGCGTTTTTTTTAAAAAAAAAGTTATCAAGCTCTTAAAAAATCACCCTTTACAAGCTCAGCTAACGGCCAAGTCGAGAGATTGCACTCGACTCTATCCGAAATCATGAGATGTCTAAGAACAAACAGAAACCACACTTCCTTTCATGATTTGCTAATGAAAGCCGCTTACGAGTATAATTTGACCATACACTCTACTACACAGAAAAAACCAGTACAAATATTCTTTGGAAAAACAGTTAGTACAGACGCACAGAGACTAGAACAGGATAGGAAAGAAAACATATCAAGGTTAGAAGAAAAGCAAAAAGCTGACTTAACATATCATAATAAAAAACGACAAACAATAAAAACATATAATCCAGGAGACGTCATCTACGTTAGAGTAAATAGGAGACTAGGATCTAAACTTACACCTCAATATAAAAAACCAACAGTTAGAGAAGACAAACATAGTACGATCATAACAGAATCAAGACGAACAGTTCACAAAAGTAAAATCAAAAACTCATAAATGCACTTGACTGAAAATTATTTTAAAATCCTATATTTACAGATTACTTGTTACCACGGCTAAAGCCGACATTCAAATATTGAATTATACATCCAATTATCTAATCTCAATAAATGACGGTTATGCGAAAGTGCAAGACGGGACCTTTAAATTTATCCATTTAATTAACCTCGATCATTATGAGACCTTCCTTGGAGAAACGGAGAAATTTATTGCAATAAATATACCCAAAACACACTCTATGTACTCTCTTCTAAATCACGAGCTATCTCAAACCATTAATATATTTGAAATGATCAAACCAATTTATAAATTCAGACCTTAAAAATCGTTTGATTTTATAGGAACAGCCTGGAAGTACAAAGCCGGCACTCCAGATCACGAAGATATGGAGATTGTGAACAAATCCATAAATGACTTAATAAAAAACAATAATGAACAAGTAATTATAAATCAAGCTTTTAGTGAAAGAATAAAGAACTTAACTTTAATTACTAACGAAATAACTAACAGTATAAGAAAAGAAGGAACATTTATCGATGAAATAATTAATAATTATCAAAATAGAGTAAGATTAGTTAAGGAAGATCTAATAAATATTAGATACGCCATAACATGGGCAAAAAATAATGTAATAAACCCTATTTTATTAAACAAATTTGAATTAAATTTAGTAATGAAAAAATTAAAAGAAGAGAATATGCCGTTTAACAATGTAGAATAAGCGTTAGAATACGCAAATATAAATGTCCTATATAATGGCACAAATATAATGCACGTAGTAAATATACCAATAACCACGAATGATCTTTATAGAAAAAATCATAATAAAACCAATAAAAAGGAATACTTCAATTGTGAAAATATTATATAATGAAATACTTATCAAAGAAGATGAAATTTATGGAATTAATACAGTATGTAATAAATATAATTCCATGCATATTTGTAAGCGATACCAACTAGTTAATTTAAGTAACGAAACCTGTATAAGTAAGATTATTAGAGGACTTAGCTCTAGTTGTAATATTACAAACAGTCACCACATTCCAACTTTAGAGGAAATCTCTACAGGAATAATACTACTGAATGACTTCAATGGAACCATCATAAGTGAAACAACTAACCAATTTTTAAAAGGAACATAAGTTATCAAATTCCACAATAGTACAATTAAAGTCAACAATAGAACTTTCTACAATCTGTTAGCTTCATCATTAGAAGTCAAACCAGCAATAATTCAGCCAACACCCACAGAAACGCATAGATTTAACCTGCTATCATTAGAAAAACTTCATGACCTAAAATATGGAATACTGATGCAATCGCATTTATCAAAGGAACAGTTACCTACAATAGAACTGGAATGATATTGGCTCTCAGTATCATCATGGTACTAATAGTAATGGCAGCTAAATATTCACGCAGTAGATCAAAAATTATCCTGCAAGAAGTAGAAAAGGACCATAGTACTTTTGGCGACACGCCCACAAATAAGGCAGCACATTCATTACCAAATTTCCATAACTTCCCTATTTCTAACGATTGCGGACAATCGTTTTGAGGAGGGAAGAGTTAACGAAGAAAATATTCTCGTTAACAAAAAATACACCTACTTCAACTGCACGCGGATCCGTTCCAGACGCTTACGCTGCATTTTTACACAGTAATAAATAATTCACAAGAATTGGAATAAGAACCGAATTCTACCTGTAGCGCAGCTACGTTGGCAGAACACGCGAGCAGAGCTAAGCTATCTCTAAGGTGTAAAAAATTGTTAAGTTTTAGTCTTAAGTACTGAATGGTTGAATAAAGGTCTTATGACCAGAAAATATATTTTTTTAAAACTTTTACTAAATAAAAAGTTAACTTATATCTCTTGTTATAGAGCCAGATTCAGTTTATATTGGTTACGCAACACCAGTTGAGGGACTGCAAACGGAATTGAAGCATCGATTAATGACTTTCTTTTGTCACAAAAAATTAAACTAAATGATTTGATGGCTCTTGGTTGCGATGGTACGGTCACGAACACAGGAAAGTTCAATGGTGTGATCCCTTATCCCTTACAGTGGACTATTTGCAGGCTCCATTTAATCGAACTGCCTTTGAGACATCTATTTAACAAATTTATTGGCAAGTTATTAGAAAATTGCAAAAATTACCAATAACAATATATGAAAAAATACAAAGCGAACTTCCAGAAATGAAATTTGGCGATCTAAGTACAGATAAAAAATTAAACAAAGAATATCAAAGTCAGTTATTAGTGGAAAATGCACTGATGATTTAACTAATAGATCCCCAGGAAAAATGTGCCATGCCCGATGGTCAACAAAAACAAATAGAATATTACGGCTATATATTTCTACATCAAATCCTTCAAGCAAATTAAAAGTATTAGCTGAATATTGTGTTAAAGTATACGCACCAGTATGATTTCAAATAAAAACAAATCCAGCATACAAAGATGGGTCCAAGAATTTGTGGAAATTAATTAAATGTTCTCAATACGATGAATTTCATGTAAAAATCGAGATGCATTGAACCCGATCACCTCAGATATCGATGAAATTTTGTTCATAGCTAAATTTCATCAATACAAACAAAACCTCATTTTTAGAAATGACTGTTTTGCGATTTTTTGGGCGTGGCACAATGGGAAATTTTTCGAAAAAACGCGAAAATGGTCGAAAAGAGCTCCATTTAAACTACAATAACTCAGAATCGGCTGAACCGATTTCCATGATATTGGTATCATTAAAAAGATATTTTAACAGGCTTTATGACACGTTTAAAAAATAAAAAAAATTGCACTGTAAAAAATTTTATAACAAAAAGAAAATTTTAACTAACGAAAAAACCAAAAAGATCAAGGGTTTTTTTACAGTGTATTACTTTTTTAGAAAGGTTTATCCTTCTCCTATAACTTATCAAAAAATAAAAATGGGTTCTTTTTTAGTTTTTTTTATATAATTTTTTAAGTAGTGGCACTTCTAATAATTGCCCATATATTTTTATATTGAAGCCGCGAAAAATAGCCAAACATCTGTTATATTACTGAGAAGTGTTAAAATTTCAGTTATATTCAAAATATACTTATAATGTGCAAAGGTTATTGATATAATATGCATAAAAGAAAATTATGTATGTATACAGGTAAAGTAAATAATCATTGTCCCAGGAAAATTATGAATATGTTTTAACCCCAAAAAGTTCTTGCGGCCGTACCAGCCCAAACCAATAAGTATACAGGTAAGCGCATAAAATGCTTACTGTAACTGTGTTTCTAGGATTAGCAAAATAAACACACTGCAGGTACCCCTAATTAAAGAATTGATTTTAAAATTGCCTTAAAAATTGCTATATAAATGCACCTGATGAACGTACCGAAAGTTTTCGAAATAATTCGAATAACAGCGAAAATATCAGGTCACATTCTTACACATTTACAAAATAGTTCAACAAGTCTAACATTTTTTAAATGTTTACAAATAAAAAACCATCAACAATTGTTTATATTATTTGCCATGTTTTTATTAATTTGTGTTTTATTTTATTTAAATTTTTTTTAAGTTAATTATTTGTAAGAAATTTTGCGCTGCTCAAATTTGGCACAGTCAGAATATCTGCGCACATGTACAGACGTTTCATTTATCGGAATGAATAAATGAAAGCCTTGAGTTCCTGTTATAGTTTGAGCTTCTTTATATCTTGAAAATAGCTTTTCTTTAACGTTGTTGTATTCGTCAGCATCTGCGTAAGCAACTTGTACGGTGGTCTTATATGTTTCTGATGCCCAGTGATAGAGTTGCCTCGTTGTCTGGATTTCATTTTTATTTGCAATACTATAATTTCGAGCACCTCTCTTCAATGTTCCTCCGATTCCATCACATGCAGATTTTCCGTGACTGGTAGCATAAAAGTGCCATTCAGCGTTAATACCAAAATCAGATTTGTGATGGCATAAATTAATGAAGTTATATTTATTTTTATATTGTGCTCCTGCACCATCTGATACGTAAATGATTTTATTAATATTGTTGGTTATATTGGCCTTCACGAACTGTATCATTTTTGAAATATATAGATGAACTGCTATACTATCATGGGTATTACAATCAGATATTATGGCGAAGCTTTTATGAGTTAATTTATCGTTATCTGAAAATAAACAAACAAAGAAAAAAAAACAAATAAATAAAAAATATTAAATATTTTGATGAGTGTGGATGAATGTGTTTACTAATACCAAAATATTAAAATAATTACCTTTGTAATAAATAACGAACGGGTGTATTGTAGCCTGATCATTATTCCAATGGTATCCTTGCACGGCATCTTGTACAAGAAATGCATAATTTTCAGCAAAGCCCATTTGAATTAACATTTCTCCTGATAACAGCGCCGCTCTTTTATTGCTGATAAATTCAGATTGTCGCTTTGCTATGAAATGATGCGGAATCAGAACTTTGATGTGTTTAGTAAAATCGCTGACAAATGATTCTGGGTTGGTGGTTAACGTTTCCAGAACACATCTAATCGTTGTATTCCACTTTTTGTATATTATTTGTTCAGTTTGGTTATTTTCAAAATGTTTTAGCATATGCGTTTTTAGATTATTTAAATTTTTGAAGCAGTGACCACACATTGAAACGCAACACTATGTCAGCATTACAAACAACGAATTTGAGAACATCTTTGTAGTCGGTAAATGTGCATTGTCCTTCAATACAAATTGATTTTAAGCCACTTTTTTCAAACATCAATTTCATATTTTGATGCAATGTGCATACACAGATATTTTGCTGGTTTCCAACTCCAAGTTTGATACAATTTTTTGGCCTTAACATTGTAAATTTTGTAAAACCCACTTTGGCCAAGGGATGTTTTTTTTTAAATTCGTAGTAAGATTCGCGTAGTGAAGATAACATCAGTCTTTTTTGAACTTTTTCACGTAAGATTCCTTGTTTAACAGTAATTGAATCTTGCGATCCTGGCATCATTCGGCTAATTTCATCATCTTCATAAAATAACTTGACTGTGCTTAGAGTTTCGGTTGGTAAACTACGTCTGCTCATTTTTAAAAGATTGATATCTGCAAACTTCGTTTTATTCCTTTGGATATCTTTACTTTTTTTGATACAATCGTGAGATATATCATCCCCAAAACGATCTTTAATTTCTTCGTGACTCATATTGATTGGTATGAGAGATAAAAGTTTTTGCTTTTCCAAAAGATTTGAGCTGTTTTCTATTTGATATTTGATGTTTTGCAAAATTTCTTCGTAAATGGCTTTGACGTTTTCAAGTTGCGCTGACAAATCAGATAATGGATCAGGTCCAAGTGAATCTGCTATATTTTCCAAAATTTGCAGTGATTTTCTATTTCTGTATGCTTCTCGTTTGATATATTTCCTTTTAAGAGGCGACATTTGGTTTGGTAGATGAGGAATAATATGATCATTTATATTTTCAATGAGTTCGTTGCTTTCGATGTTTGCATTACGGCTGGTACAAGTTGGAAGTTCATTCAATTCTTCGCTAATTTCATCGCTGGGCGTTGTTGGTAAATAATTTGAGACTTCATTCTGCTCCACGTTGGATTCATTACGACTGCGCGCTTTTCTTAGTGTATTCCGGCAAGTTTCGCATATACGGCTACAATGAATGTTGGCGACAGCTGGAAAATATTCAATTATATTTGCAGCCTCGTTTTCACTTATTTTACGAAGCGAAGCGCAACACTTATTAGATATTTTTATGCATCTGTACTTGGCTTCTCGAAACTGTTTATAATTATGAATTTCGGTATGTTCATCAGGTGCATTTATATAGCAATTTTTAAGGCAATTTTAAAATCAATTCTTTAATTAGGGGTACCTGCAGTGTGTTTATTTTGCTAATCCTAGAAACACAGTTACAGTAAGCATTTTATGCGCTTACCTGTATACTTATTGGTTTGGGCTGGTACGGCCGCTAGAACTTTTTGGGGTTAAAACATATTCATAATTTTCCTGGGACAATGATTATTTACTTTACCTGTATACATACATAATTTTCTTTTATGCATATTATATCAATAACCTTTGCACATTATAAGTATATTTTGAATATAACTGAAATTTGAACACTTCTCAGTAATATAACAGATGTTTGGCTATTTTTCGCGGCTTCAATATAAAAATATATGGGCAATTACTAGAAGTGCCACTACTTAAAAAATTATATAAAAAAAAAACTAAAAAATAACCCATTTTTAATTTTTTGATATATTATAGGTGAAGGATAAACCTTTCTAAAAAAGTAATACACTATAAAAAAACCCTTGATCTTTTTGGTTTTTTCGTTAGTTAAAATTTTCTTTTTGTTATAAAATTTTTTACAGTGTAATTTTTTTTATTTTTTAAACGTGTCATAAAGCCTGTTAAAATATCTTTTTAATGATACCAATATCATGGAAATCGGTTCAGCCGATTCTGAGTGATTGTAGTTTAAATGGAGCTCTTTTCGACCATTTTCGCGTTATTTCGAAAACTTTCCCACTGTGCCACGCCCAAAAAATCGCAAAACAGTCATTTCTAAAAATGAGAGTTTGTTTGTATTGATCAAATTCAGCTATGAACAAAATTTCATTGATATCTGAGGTGGTCGGGTTCAAAATTTCAGTTTTATCTAGATTTTTAAATGAAATTCATCATACCTGCCAGCAGAGTTTAAACTAATAATAGACCCCGTAATTCAAGTTAACGCCTTTTTTGCTCACCCTGAAAACTTGTTTCTGCCAATGTTGTCCGATGAAAACAAAACAGTGAGGGAACTCGCTGGAAGGATAATTCTTAAAGCACGAATTCACCTCATACAGGAAAACTACCTCGTGTGTTTGAAGTGCCACAAATCAATTTTAATGCCAATAGTTATATTGAATTCATAGATTGGCAACAAAACTTTCTCGATCTGCCAATTCTTCGACATATCACTAATAAGCAAATAAATAAGATTATTGAGTCGCAGGGCGACGAAAACTTGATTTATTTAAAATTACCATGTCATACGCAGGTAGTCGAACGTTCTGTAAAATTAGTGACAGAAGCATCTATGTCCTTATGCAATGAAAACTCAAGAGAAGGTTTAATACAAGCGAAACTTGCATCCAGAAAAATTGTGCCTCGATTTGAGAGTAAAAGAGATTTTGTGGCCAAAACATAAGACTTTTGATTTTTTATTTACAATATATTAATATTTTCTATAGCCAAATTTTTGTGCTATGTTGCTAATTCGTACATTTAAGGGGGGACATGAAATTTTAATAATTTTTTATTTTAGTAAATATTCTTAAGATTCTAAGAAATTTCATGGAAAAATTCCTACGGGTTCAAAAGTTACAGCCGGACTAGTGAGAGCGCATTTTTAATTTTTGCGCTACCTACGTACGGCAGCTGGTATATACTTGTTTTACTTGCTACCTGACTTTTGGTGGTTGTTATTTCGTACCTACTTGATAGCCCGGGCTATAGGTGGGTTTTATAGCCCGAACACAACGCGCGCGACGAGCGGCAAGCGCCAATTGGCACTTTTCATTTACATGTATTTCTTATGGGACGAATTTTGGAGACTTGTCGCGCAACATTGTCGCCTGACGTTGCCGTCGGCTTCAATTTAATTTTAATTTGACAGGCAGCAAAAGCAAGTTTCTGCCATTATTTACATTTGTTATTACTGGCCGCATTCAGTAAATTGTACTGTTGTAAAATGTCTGGTGAGTAAGGGATGTTTTGCTTGAACTTCACAATTTTAAGTAGAACTATAATGATGAACTATAATGAATATAACGATGATGATGAATGCAAAATTGATTTATAAATAAAATTTTTAATTTCAGTAACTTTTTGTTTGAACTGGTGCATAGTTGATTCAACATAACTGCGCAACTAGATTATTATTTTTAAGCACTTTCTAGTTGCGCTGTTTTGGTAAACCAACTATGCACCAATTCAAAGAAACGTCGCTGATGCTTTGCATAAATGCATTTAGGAACTCAGCCATACTTTCGACAGGCAATAAAATATCACTTTGCTTTCATTTTTTCATACAATTTTGTTGTTTTTTATAACATGCTGCCACATTGATAATTCGCTTCGATGTTCGCTTTTAAAGTGAAGTTATAACATGTCGCCACAGAATAATGAATGAATTTTTTCATATGAATGCTATTTACAAAGAATGAAATTCAGAAAGAATTTCAGAATTTTCAATTATATTTTTTATTCATTATTCATTTTTATTCAATATTTATTTGTTATTCATTTGCACCGAAGCCATGAATAAAAAATCAATAATTTTTTTTTAAAAAATGAATAATTAATAAGAAGTGAATAATGATTAAAAACTTAATAATGAATAAAAAATGAATAACAAGTGAATAAGGAGTAACAAGTTAATAATGAATAAAAAACCAATAATGAATCAATTTTTTATTCATATGAATGCTATTCACAAAGAACGCAATACAGAAAGAATTTCAGAATTTTCAAATATTCTTTTTTATCCATTTATCCATCTATCTTTTTTATTATATTATAGACGCGATGTTCATAAATAGGGTAGCAATTGAAAGGTCTTGCTTTGTAGATGTGCAATAAGTTCTTATTTTTTCTAAAATATTGTATTTCTTTAAAAAAAAAAATGAAACAATTTTCTATGAAAACTAACCAAATTTCTATGTGATGCCTAAAAGTATGTGATAGATTTTGATTATAATGCTTTAATAAGGAATAACTGGGTTACTCAACAATTTAACAGAAACATAGAAAGTTTCTATGAAATCCTTGGTTCAAAGGTAAAAATAGTCCTCAATATAAAAACAAAGTTACCTGCCACTAGATATTTTTTATTTTGGCGTTTTAACGTTACACGGGATTACTAGTTATTCATATTTTATTTACTATTCATTTCATATTAATTATTCATTTGTTATTCATTATGCATTGGTTATTCATTGTTCATTTGATATTCTTTACTAATTTCTTATGCATTATTGATTTTTTATTTATTAATTGATATAAATGAAACGAATAATTATTGAATTTTTAAAATTTAATGTGAATTAACATATTTATTTATGAATGAGACTTGCATTCATTGAATCGATTCTTATTTCGTCATTCACTCATTCACCTCTTTGAAAATAAAACTAAATTGTGCAGTGCACGATTTTGATTATATTTCAGTTTTTTATTTTATTGTTACCTTTTAATTATTTTAATTTATTTAGGCGTTATTTAGTAATCAAAATTTATTGCTTTTTGAAAAAAGATTTTAAAAACAAATAAATTTAAATTTTTCATTTTAAAAATTTGCCGACGTTTCTCAGATTGTTTGTCTGCTTCATCAGGGCGTCTTTTATTAAGGGGGACATGTAGGTTACAAATTTAAAAAAAAAAATTTCGGTATTTTTTTTCATAGAAGGGCAAAAGATATCGTTTTCAAATTTAGCACACATATTTATTAGTATTTAACATTTAAAGAAATAAAAAAAAATGGAGCCATTTGAAAAAAGTCGATTATCGAGGTTACAAAATCGTCCGCCATTTTGTTTTTTCGGCGGAAAATACTCATCCAAATTCAGGCGATAGCAAGTTAAACAAGGATTAATTTGGTTACAGACTGGTGATATCCTGTACCAGAGCTGTAAAAGAATGCCATCATTTGTGATTTAAAATCATTCAAATCCCAATCAATGATTGGGCGAATTGTTAAATTTATTTGTTTTTAATTCTTTTTTAAAAAAACAATAAATTTTGGTAACTAAATAGCGCCTTAATAAATGAATATGAAATTGATTGTATTTCTTTTTTAGCTCAGTGTTGTTATCCTAAACGGCAACTGTTGAGTCGGCTGAATGCAACCATTGATTTTTGTTTACTATTGTTTGGCTGTTAAAGTGCTCGAATTTTTGTTTACTTTGTAAAAGAAGTTTTTTGAGTTAAAGATTTGAAGGTAAGTTTATCAATTATAACATAAAGAATTAAATATGTATCATGTTCCTTCTACTGTAGTATGGACTTGGATAAAGAAATAGTTGAAGAATAATGTATAAGAAGGGGAACAGGGGACGAACCTTCACATGGCAACGTGTCTGATCGCCTCAACCTGGCGAGGCCAGCATTATCCATGTCGAAATCGTCTCAAGTCGACTCAAACCTCCACGTGGTGTTCCCTGGGCAACGGCAAACTGGCATCCGTCAGTTTGACGGCTTATTTGAGCGGCGGGTCACTCCATAGACCTTAAAAATGAAATGTGCACAGGGCTTGGGTCCCGCCACATTACTACTGCCCAATGAAAACTAAACCAGCCTCGGATAAGAACCCCAATTACGTTGACGACCACCGCAAACGAAAAACGAACAATGATTTACGGATATGCACCAGGAATGTCCGAACCCTTTATAGGGAAGGTGCCATTATCCAACTGGCGGAAGCCCTCAAAACAATAAAGGCTGACATCACCGCCATCAAGGAAATGCGATGGAAAGGGCAAGACTGCTCTAAACAAGCACATTGTGATATCTACTACAGCTGCCATGCGGAGAGGCGCGAATTTGGATGTGGATTCGTTGTTAGCCGGAAACTACGCCACCTTGTTTCCCGGTTCACACCTGTCAACGAAACATTGGCCACGATCCGCATCAAGGCAAAATTTTTCTCCATCAGCCTTATTTGCGCGCACGCCCCGACGGAGGAAAAGGACCAAGCCGTCAAAGACGCTTTCTACGCTAGTCTTGAGGATGTATACGACCACCTTCCGGTCCATGACGTGAAAATAGTCCTCGGCGATTTTAATGCGAAAGTCGGAAGGGAAGGCATCTTTGGCCCCAATGTCGGTCAGTTCAGTCTTCATGAGACCTCCACGAACAACGGTCTAAGACTGATCGACTTCGCCGCGGCGCGAAACATGGTAGTTAGTAGCACCAGATTTAAGCACCTCGACATCCACAAGGCCACCTGGCTGTCCCCGGATCAAAAAACGCGAAACCAAATTGATCATGTTGTAATCGACGGAAGGCATGCCTCTAGTGTTCTAGATGTGAGTACATTTCGGGGGGTCAACATTGACTCCGACCATTATCTTGTTGCAGCCAAGATCCGCATGCGATTATGCAATGCGAAGAACATACGCACAGGAATGCAACGAAAGCTAGATGTCGCTAAGCTGCAATTACAACGGACTGCCGAAGCCTACTGCGCTCAACTCTCGGTTAAGCTCAACCAACCAACCTCTGGACCCGACGACGCCGGCGGACTTTGGGCGCATATATCCCACTCCACCGCTGAAGATATTGATATTTTCGGCAGAACCAAGAGAGATATTACCGCTGCTTTCGCCGCTATCGAAAAGGAATCAGCCAAAGTGGGTTTGACGATAAATGAGGGCAAAACAAAATATATGCTGTCTACAAACAAGGGAGCGCGGCGTTTAGACTCCCACGTTTCATCCGGCAGCTATAACTTTGAAGTAGTCAAGGAGTTCGTTTACCTTGGCACCGCCATTAATACCAAAAACAAAATCAGCCTGGAGATAAAGCGAAGAACAATAATTGCTAATAGGTGCTACTACGGGCTCAGTAAGCAACTAAGTTCCAGAGCCCTCCCTCGATCGACAAAACTAACACTCTACAAGACGCTCGTTCTACCTGTGCTGCTTTATGGCGCTGAGGCATGGGTAGTTTCGCAAACTGACGCAGCCGCTCTGGGGGTGTTCGAGAGAAAAGTTCTTCGCAAAATCTTCGGTCCTGTTCGAGTCGACGATGACTATCACATCCGAATGCACCACGAGCTGTATGAGCTCTACGATGACATTGACGTAGTTCGGCGTATAACTGTGCAGCGACTACGCTGGCTGGGTCATGTCCATCGTATGAACGACGAAGCTCCAGCGAAAAAGGAGCTCGAGGCGAGGGTCGCTGGTCAACGACGACGAGGGAGACCATGCCTCCGATGGATGGACCAGGCTGAGGAAGCCCTAACCGCACTTGGTGTATCCGATTGGAGAAGGCGCGCACAAGGCAGAGGCGCCTGGCGAGAGCTGATGAGGTCGGTTGAAACCCGGACACGGGTTGTTACGACCACCTAAATAAGTAAGTAATTAATGTATAAGATTAGTAAAGAATAACAAATGACTAATAAATAAAAATTAATAATGAATAAAAATGAATAATTTATTTGAAATTAATGGTATTTTTAATCGTTTGAGCTTAAGACTTTTCACCATGGCGTAAAACTCTAAATTTTGATTCGAGTGACATTTTTACATCGGAACATAAACCAGATTGTGCGGGTTTATTTTTTAAATCATAGAATAATTATGTCTTCAAATAAAAACACTCGCAGTACAGCATTGCTTCGTAAAGTTGATCAGCTGACTGAAGCGATAAATGCGTCGGAGGGAAGAGTAATGCAGAGAGTAGGAGTAGTATCTGCTGAACTAGCTAATTTGAAGTTCACCATTAGCAATGTAGTGAAGAGAGTTACAGCGGTTGAAGCTGCATGCGCTGAATTTAGTTTGCTAAAAGAGGACGTCTTCGAACTAAAGCAGAAAATAGAAAATCAACGGTTAGACAACACAATTGATACTGGTCTCTCGTCTGTGCTTAATGAAGAAATAAGAGCCATTAAAACTCAAATGGAAGCGCACGAAAATGTTGCCGTCTCAACTGATGTTATCTTGAACGGTGTTCCTTTTTCTGCTAATGAGAACCTTGCGGAGATCTTCAACAAGATTTGCTCTTTAGTAAAGTGCAACACGATCAGGCTGCGAAATATATTCAGAGTACGTGCCAAAAACAACAACATAAACTCTGCGATTATTGTAAAACTAACCTCGACATATGAGCGATCTTCTTTGTTTAAAGCCATTTCTAACTTTCGCAAAACAAATAAGCGACAACAACTGCTTAACGACATCGATTATGGGTGTGATGGGTCGCTGTATATACACGAAAGTTTGACCAAAACAAACCGCGCTATCATGCTCTATGCAAACCAAATGAAGCGTGAAAATCGTCTTGTTGCTGTGTTTTCGTTACGTGGCAATGTTTATGTGAGAGTAACCCGTGATGGTGAGGCGAAGCAGGTAAATAGCAAGCAGAACGTTGATTGCATCGCTGGAATATAAGGCTGATTATCATAAATTATTTTTGTTTTAAATGTTTTTGTACTTGTATAAGTTAGTATTAATAATTTTATTGCGCCAATATGGTACTCATCTGCTTATTTCTAAGCAATCTGTTTATTTTCTTTTTATTCTCTCTCGTACTTCTTCTATATTCAAGTTTTTTAATTCTTTTCTTATTCTTACTCTTTCTCTATAAGAACTGTTTCTCTTTATATTATCTAATCGTGGTCTGTGTCTCAAAGTGCTTAAAGCCGACTCTAATTATGCTTGTTTAGTTACTTATGTGTTCTGATGGATTGTCTCTTGGTGCTACTGGCAATTACAAAGCCTTAATGAATGTTTTATGTAGTGTAATGGTTTTAACGTAGTGCATTTTAATGCGCGAAGTTTGAACGGCTTCAAACTTGATCAAGCAAGGTATGTTTTTGAAAACTCGCCTGTTGATGTAGTTTGTGTCACGGAAACATGGTTTAAGAACGATATTCCTGATAGTTTTTACAATTTTAAGAATTATAAATTGTTCCGAAATGATAGACGTGGAAGAAGAGGTGGAGGTGTGGCAATTTATTGTAAGTCCAGTCTGAATGTAAAGTTTGTGAATAAGGGTGATGATGGATGTGAGTACCTTATTGTTGAATTTATTGAAAATAATAAAAAAATTTTAGTCTCGTGTGTGTACAACCCTCATCGTAGTAACAACCCAGAACAATTTTTCAATTACCTCAATACTAAAATTACTGAATATGATTTCATCTTTGCATGTGGCGACCTTAATATAAATTTACTGCGGGAAGACTCGGCTTCGAGTAACTTTCGCTATTTGTCATCAATGTGCGGCTTAAATGTAGCAAACTCTGGTATTCCAACCCGTTATATGCATGGTTGTGAGCCTAGCCTTCTTGATGTTTGCTTAGTATCTGATTCTTCTTATGTTTTAAAATACGACCAAATGAATTTTCTGTCCGACCATGACCTAATATTTTGTTGTCTTAATATTAGTCTTGAAAGAACTTCTCAGGTTAATTCTTCATACCGTGACTACAAATCAGTGGATCTTTCTGCCTTGTACTATGACTTATCTTCTATGTATTGGACGGATTGCTGGCATTATAGCTCGGTTGATGATAAGCTAAGAGTTTTCAATAGTAATTTGAATGTGTTGTTTAATCATCATGTTCCACTACGCTCAATTCAAATTCCTAATAATTCTTGTCCTTGGTTTAATTTTCGTGTTATATCAGCTATAAAGGCACAAAATAAACTCTACGCCAAATGGAAAAACAATAGAACTAATGGAAATTGGGACAACTACAGAAGAGCGCGTAACGCAGCTATAGTTATTGTTCGGCAGGAAAAGATTAGATTTTTTATTTCTAAACTAAATTCTAGCTTGAGCTCCAAACAATTATGGCAAAATTTAAAGAAATATCGAGTTTTCAGCAAATTTCCAAATCAGTGTAACTTGGATCCTAACTTACTCAATAACTATTTTTTGGCAAATGGATACCCTAATCTTATTAATATTTGTAGCAATGATGAGTTGTCTTTACGAGCAAACTCTTTTCCCTTTCCCGGGTTTGAGTTTTCATCTGTTAGTGAAGACTATGTTGCAAAATGTATTATGAAAATTACTTCAAATGCAGTAGGAATTGATGAATAGCCCATTAAATTTATTAAATTAGTTATATACTTTATTTTAGCGCCTCTTACTCATATCATTAATCATTGCATAACTAGTTCTCGGTTCCCTGATCTATGGAAAATAGCCACCGTTATGCCAATTCCTAAATCTAATTCTGCTTCTGATCCTAGGGATTTCAGACCTATAAGTATACTCCCTGCACTTGGTAAGGTCTTTGAACGAATAATGTCCGATCAAATTTCTGAATACTTAAATGGTAACAACCTTTTATCGCCACTTCAGTCTGGGTTTAGGGCCGGTCATAGTTGTGCGACGGCAGCAGTGAAAATTATTGATGACATTAGAATAAATTTTGATAAGAATTTTACTACCCTTCTCTGCCTCATTGACTTCTCCAAAGCTTTTGATTCGGTCAACCACAATCAAATTCAATTCAATTCAATTTCAATTCAATATTAAGTATAAGTATAACTAAAAAATTCATGAATTAAAATTTTAAATATACCACTTTTTGGGCCATTAATCTGCTTTGTTACAATCTTAAACATTTGTTTAAGTTTAGTGACTGCGCAGTAAAACTTCTAGCTAACTACCTAGGGGGCAGAATGCAGTGGGTAAGAGTTGGAAATAAATTTTCGTCTCTACAAACAGTTTCTACGGGTGTTCCACAAGGGTCAATTTTGGGTCCCCTTCTTTTTTCTATCTTTTTAAATGACATTTTTACCGTTTGCAAATATGCAACAGTTCATGCTTATGCTGACGATATTCAGCTCTACCTCTCTCGACCTCCCGGACTTTTAGAAAATGTAAGCTATATGTTAAACTATGATTTAGCATTGCTCAATAAATGGGCTGCCACTAATTTCCTTCTTATTAATCCGCTCAAATCAAAAGTCCTGCCAATTGCTAGGAATGATTATTGCTTTGTCGATATTCCACCTTTATTTATAGGAACTGATAAACTGCAATTTGTTAGTAAAGCGAAAAACCTTAGTTATATTATTAACTCTAAACTTGATTGTACTGACCATATTAATAATACCATTAGTAAAATCTATGGTACCTTACGTTACTTGTGTGCCTCTTCTGATTTCACCTCCCTGGAGACTCGGCGAAGGCTTGTTATTCAATTAATGGTGCCACACATAACTTTTGCAGATGTCGTATACAGTAAGCTGGATTCTCAGTCTCCACATAAGCTCCTTGTGGCATTTAATAACGCTGCTAGATATGTTTTTAACATTCAACGATTTGATCATATTTCTTCTAAGAGCAAAGATATACTCGGTTGTAATTTAGTTGAATATCTGAATATGCGTAATATTATGTTTTTGCACAGCCTTATTAACACTCAGTACCCAGGGTACCTTTATGAAAAACTACGGTTTTTACAATCCGTTCGGTCGACCAATCTCATTGTTCCTAGACACAACTACCTTAACAGCAGTAGATATTTCTTCATTAGCACCATCAGACTTTGGAATTCTTTACCCATCTTTTTAAAACTAATAACTAATAGAGCCAGCTTTAAACGAGAAATTTTTAAATACTTTTCATCTCTCTAGTCTTTATACCTTTATACTCTATCTCTCTCTCTTTATACCATTTTTTGTTTTTTATTTGATTTCACTTTCATTTTGCATCTTATTTTTATCACATCCTTACATTTTCACTTACTTTTTGAAGCTGTTTTCCCATTATTTTTGTTTTTTAATTTTGCTTTTTAATTTTTTCCGATTAGTACCTATGAAATTTCTAATATAATTTTTAATAAGCGTTCACTTTTGATTTTTGTTTAATTTAATGTAGTTTTAACTTTAATGGTAATTATTTCAAAAATTGTTTGTTATTTCCTCTTTGATGTACTACAAAAGATTTATCTTAACGTACAATAGCGTAAAATTATAAAAAAATAAATAAAAAAATAAATAAAATAAATACAAAATAAATTTTGCATTCATTATAGATTCAATGTCGTTATTCAGTTGTACTTAAAATTCTGAAGTTCAAGCAAAACATCCCTCACTCACCATAAATTTTACAACAGTGCAGTTTGCTGAATGCGACCAGTAATAACAAATGTAAACAATGGCAGAAACTGGCTTTTGCTGCCTGTCAAATTAAAATTAAATTGAAGCCGACGGCAACGTCAGGCGACAATGTTGCGCGACAAGTCTCCAAAATTCGTCCCATAAGAAATACATGTAAATGAAAAGTGACAATTGGCGCTTGCCGCTCGTCGCGCACATTGTGTTAGGGCTATAACTTGTACAATTCTCTACAATAATAAAAAAAATTTTGGAAAAATGTTTGTTTTTGACTGAGTTATGAATTTTTAAAAAAAGGTCTGTTTTCTCTGCCGCGAATGTCGTGTCCCTCCTTAATGTTTTTTTCATTTTCTATTAATAAGCAAATGTTTCTTAAAAAATATATTGATTTCACCAAACCTTGTTTTTTAAAAAATTCCCAAATCTTTGAATCACATGCGCGGACTAAAGATATGATTTAATTTATCTTTTTATAGCCAATTATTTTTTGTTTACACCTAAGACAACATAATATCTATGTCAGCCACTATTACAATGGCTGCATTCTGCCAAGGCGAGCGCTATTGTAGCGATGGATCATTTAACGCTGGATTTCTCTGAATGCGTTGCTACGTCGAATGTCAGATCTGATGACAACTTACGTTTGACGTAGCTTGTTCGCTTGTTTTGTTTTGTTGAATTTAAAACCTAATTTCTTTCTGCTAAGAGGTTTACTTAATGCAAAACGTAGTGCTAGAGATGCTAATGGATTATGGTCTTGATATGGCTATTAAGGAGTACATTTCGGACCACATTCAACCATTGCAAGGAGCAAAGGATAGTTAAAAACATTAAAAATAGCACAAGCCACGAAAATTTGCATTTATTTTAAGCGTTTCATTTAAGTGTTTGCAAATGCATGAAAATTGGCTTGCAAACAGCTGTTAAATGACATAACTTGCAACTGTTGAGTAGAAGTAGCGTAATTTATTTCGCTAGGTAAAATGCACATCGCTCGAGCGTAGACAGCTGCCAGCGCTGTCAAAAGTGTAGCCATTCACCCGAATTTTCTTGAGCGCTAGTGTTGGCGGAATGCAGCCAATATGATCAAATAACTTTAATTTTTTTCCATATATTAATGCACATGTCAAATATAAAAAAAAATATAAGGGCCACTCTAATATGCCACTCTAATTTACTTAGTGTTTTAGATTACAGAATGATATTATTTTTTCTTGGCTTTTCGACATACTTTCGATTACAGTTCAACAACGCCAAGCCGTTCAATTGGTATTCACTTGTTTTGCTCCGCAGATAAGTATTTAATCTCCGTAGAGATAAAAGTGAGCGTTCGCTTGAAGCCACGAAAATCGGAAGACTTGCGCAATTTTGTAGGAGCCGATGTATTGATGGGTAGAATTCCTTGTTGCAGTTGTTGAGAGCGTCGATGAATGATTTTGCTCGTTTTTCTTTTGGAATCCTCGAACAGCGTCTGCAAAAATATTTGACTAGAAAAATGCGGTGTTTTTGTGACTTCAGGTTGCAGTTGTATGCATGACAGTTTACAGCTAAAGGCACGATATTGGAAAAAAAAACAGGAACAGGGGCCTTATTCTCTAACAGTGAAAAAAGCAGTGTACACTTAATATTTTGTACACATACCGATTGATATTTCCGATGCACTAGCTTTGAAAATAAGTTTTTCACTTCTCAAAAGTGTATGCAATCAACAAATTTTATTCACTCAGATTTTTTCTGTGAATATTTGATGTTTATTGTAAAATTATTGTTGTGATATACCCGGCGTAATTTGGGATTGTATTTTTAAAAATGTTGTCACCAGTCAAGGAATAGCTTATTTTCTTCATACAAACAAATAATATTTTTGTATAGTGCTGTTTATTTATATTTACGATTGAATTATTTTTTCAAAAATTCAAATTTGTTAATCACTTTTTTGAAATTTACAGCCACAAATTTGTATTTAGCAATTTTATTTAGCATGTTAGTGTACATTTCAGTTTGCAGAATCACTTGCAATTAAAAAGTGTGCACTTGGAGCGAATATATTTTTAATTTTTATGCACAAATGTTGTGCACAGTTACGGAATAAAGCCCCAGAACTCAGTGCATTAGAAACATGTAGATAGAGCTACAAACGTTTGCAGCATAGGGTATGAATATTTAAACTAAATTATGAAAGAGTCAATGTTTTTCATTTTGGTACCCATAGCCCACATAATAAACGCAAGTATATCACATTGAAATGCAGGTTCTCCGAGAATGTCGGGTGAAGAAGGGGCGGGGCTTTCAACCCCCTTATCCCCCTGAATCCGCGCCTGATCATGATCATGAGTCGTTTAGCGCCAGAACAACGCTTCCAAACTGTGTACATTTACTTAGAAAAAAAAATCTGTTCGCGAAGTTCATAGAGCACTTCGTCCATTTGACAGTAAACATAATCGGCCTAGTGAGCAAGCAATTTGTGCAGTTATTGATCGTTATCGCACTAGTTTTACTCTTCTAGATTGAAAACCATCAACAAGACAATGAAATGCGGGTTTCTGTTTTTTTGGTGCGGTTTACACGCTGGCAGCATCGTCGGTCCTTATTTCTTTCGAAATGAGGAAGGAGCTGCCGTTACGGTGAATGGCGAGCGCTATCGAGCCATGCTGACCGATTTTATGTTTCCAAAAATGAATCAGCTAAACATCGACGACATTTCGTTCCAACAAGATGGCGCTTAACCATCAATTTATTGAAAAATCAATTTGGTGACAACTTTATTTCCAGAAGTGGTTTAGTCAACTGGCCCCTCGTTCATGCGACTTAACGCCTCTCGATTTTTATGGGGCTATGTTAAGTCATTGGTCTATGCCAACAAAAAGTAAATGCCATGAAATTACCTTCCAGATTATAATTATAAAAAGAAATTCGTTCCAACAATATTTCTGTCTTGTATTATTATTTAAAGTTCTCAAGCTCTTAAAGAAACTCCCTTTACATAAGCTAGGGATCAAAAGCGGAGGAAGATAGCCAAAATGAAACTATGAAAATGAAATAAATTAAATCTAAAGACTATAAATTTGACTATGACAGCTTTTTTGCCCCAGATCCAATTTTGTTAGAGTAATGAAGTTTAGAGTTATAGAGTTTTTAAATCGTAAAAGTTTTGGTAGAATGCTCCTTTTGTTTCCTCGCATGGTTCCTACTATTGTTATTGCCTTAGACAGCAATTCTTGACCAAGATCTAATAGGAAAAAAGTTGTCCATGGCCACATTATGTCCTTCCAAGCCCTTAACGAGGTCCAAGACAACACGCGCACCTTGCCTCTGTTTCCGTGCACTTGCATCAGTAGGTTTTCCCAAATATGGCTGAATTTTCTGATATGGCTGAGATTTCCCAAATATGGCAGGATTACATTTTCGATATGTTGTAGAAATGCATCTTTGAACAGTAGAAATGCATCTTTGATATTATCAACACGAACTTTAGCATATCTTGTAGTGCCAGGGGGAAGAACAACATTTTCATTACGAACTCTTCCACTTGCATTTTGAACTCGTTCTGGTTTCCACACCATGCAATCTTTTGAAACAAACAAGGGATCAATATTTTCACTGACACAATCATAATTGTTTATTTGGCTGGATGTACTATTTTCTTCAATATCCGAATCAGTATCGGGAGAAAACAAGTCATCGTCAAGATCAGGAAGCTCTTCATCTGGTTCATACTCTCCATCGCTGCCTCCAGAAAAATTAGCCTACTATCGCTTGCGTTTAGCAATTCTTCATTCGAAATATATCTTGGCTTAGACATTTTTATTTTTTTACTAAAAAAAGAGCACTTTTCACAATCAATATTTTTACTATTGTGTTTTTTTTTGTGTTTTTTTCGTGTTTAAAAGCGATGTTAATGATAGTTTTCCCGCCAAAATGTCAAAAACATGTGGAGTTGCCATATGTGTCAAAAATGACACACGAGGGTAGCCAACGTAATTTTTTGAATAAAATCCGGTTTTGTGATTGTGATGATTTTAAAATAAATTACAAAAAAAATCTTCTTGTGTCGTTTTTGACACAAGGGGCAGATGAAGGTTAAAAAACTGCAAGAAATCTTTATACCCCGACGCGTACTGTGTAAGGGATATATTAATTTGTCATTCTGTTTATAATGCCAATAAAGAGGCATTATAAGAGAGAAAAGTATATATATTTTTGATCAGCATCACCTCCTTGTGTCCGTCTGTCTTTTCGTCTGTCTGTCGACACGATTACATTTTAAAGCTATCGCGATGAAATTCAAAATATAAGCTTTTTTAAAAAAAATGAAGATCAACTTCGAAAATGCATACAGAGTGACTTTATTTTTACAGTAAAATCTCTAAAAAATCCACAAAAATTAAGGAAATGCCTTCAAATTTTGCACATAAGCTTTGATCTTTAATGTCAATCCTGACTGGAATTTGAAAAAATCGAATGATTTTTTTTTATTTTAAACTAAAATCTCTTAGAAATCCACAAAAGTTAAAGAAATGTCTTGATATTTTGCACTTGAGCGTTGGCATATAATATGAACCATATCTATGATATTCGTCAAAATCGGATGAAAGCCACGCCTACCTCCCATACAAAGTGACGTCATCAAAATAGGAAAAGTTTCGTAAATATATAAAACTGAATGCCATCGTGTCTGTCGTGGCTAAGGACTTTGAATATACTTGAATTCGGCTGCGGGGGTTATTTAAGCTTCGGTACCCTGTCGAAGAGTTTAGACTAAAAAAAAAAAAAAATTAACCCTTTCGACACAGTTTAGCAGGAGTCGATTGAACTTCGAAAATTTCTTCCACCATATTGGATCATTACATCAATATTATTTATTATTATTATTTATTTGTTTGAATGCTTAGCACATAGAATAGTAGTAAATAAAATGATTGATTAGAGGGGTGCTCCCATATGCCAGGCTAGACGGACGAGGTCGAGCTCACACATGTGCTAGGCAAGACAGACGAGGTCTTGCTCTGGATAATCAAAATATATCTATAGCGTGTATATCTATATAAATATAAATTAGAGCACAACTCACACATGCAAAGCTAGTCGTACGGCGTCAAACCGGCATATGCCAGGCGAGACGGACGTGGTCTCGCTCTGGATAATCATATTAAACTACACAGATAAGTTGTTACCAAACATCACAGGAAAATATTAAGTATCCTTGGAAAGCATGATCCAGATTAGTGACGATACTGTAGATAATCTAAAATATTAAATTTAATTGAGTAAACGGATTCATTTATAGATTGCATCTGAAACAAAATTAAAGTCCCCACAAGCGCTTCTAAGTGGTTAATTTTGCAACTAATTAGTTCTACAAAAGTTCATGTAAAGTTGCTCAAAAGATCTTCTAGGTCGGAGAGGAATATTAAAGTAAATTTTGCTCAGTAAATATTGACTGTCTACATATCCATGTAAAAGTTTGAAAATCCAAGTAGCATTTAGCATAATTCTCCGATTATTTAAAGTAGAAAGATTTAAAAGTTGCAGACGATATTCATAAGGTGGTAGGTGATAATTAAAATTGCAGTAAAGATGGCTTAAACAGGACAAAAGAAACTTTGTCTAAACTGATTCTATGTCGTTAATGTAACAACTTTATCGAGAGCACCAAACAATTAAAGCATATTCTAAAATAGGTCGCACTAGAGAGGTGAATAAGGTTTTTGGTATATAGGGATCATTAAACTCTTTTGCCCATCGTTTAATAAAACCTAAAGTACTATTTGCTCGATTTATAATTTTATTAATATGAATATAAAAGCGAGTTTAGTATCCATAGTTACTCCAAGATCACGAAAGACATCTAAAGACTCTTATTTATGGTCACAAATTTTATAAATACATGTGACAGGAGATTTTCGAGTGAAGGCCATGTGCTTGCATTTCTTCATGTTAAGATTCATACGATTCACGTTGCACCAGCTATAAAGATGGTCAATGTCAGTTTGTAATGTAATGTCATTGTAATTGTAATGTAATGTAATGACAGATGGCAAATCATTTATAAACAGTAAAAAAAGAAGAGGCCCGAGGTGGCTTCCTTGAGGTACACCAGAAGTGACAAGAAACTCATGAGATTTCACAAGTTTAAAAAGAACACGTTATGTTCTATTGCATAAATAAGATTCAATCCATCTTACAAGTGTTGTGGGAAATCCGGAAGAGATATCTTTAAGACTAAGAGTTTATGATTAACAACATCAAAAGCTTTACTAAAATCTGTGTATATAACATCAGTCTGTAAACCTTTTCCAAAATTCTCAATGGTTTTGGAAGTAAATTCAAGAAGGTTTGTAACCGTAGATTTTCCTGAAGCGAATCCATGTTGGAGTGGAGACAATAAAGATTTAACACTATGTGATAATTGTGAAGTAATGATTGCCTCGAAAAGCTTCGACAAAGCGCTTAATTTTGCAATTCCACGATAGTTATCGATTAAAGACCTGTTACCAGACTTGTGCAACGGAATAATAAAAGACGACTTCCAGGCAGCTGGAAAATAGCAAGATTTTAATGAAGAAGAAAAAAGCAAAAAGATTGGAGTTACTAATTCATCACAGAAATATTTTAGTATACATGACGGTTTATTGTCGGGACCACTTTTATATGACGTTTTAAGAGCTTTTAAGTATGATAAAACCGTGTTAGTATCTATTATTGGGAGACAAATATCCCCAGATTGAACACTAAATGGATAACTTAGATTATCATAGGATGAAGATGAATAGATCGCTTTGAAAAAGTCAGCGAAAATATTACAAATGCTATTCTCAAAAGCTGATTCAACAGTTATACATTTCATAAAAGAAGGATAGGAATCAATCTTGCGTTTTGTGTTGACAAAGTTCCAGAATAATTTAGCCTCAGATTTGATGTTTAATTTTACTTTTATTAAATAAATATCGTAAGATTGCTTGCATAATTGACGATACTTGTACTTAATAGAGGTATAAGAACCAAAATATGTAATGCTATGAGTTTTTTGAAATTTTTTATAATGCATGCATGCATTTTAAGTTTCTTAATTTTCTCAGTTATTTAGTAAACCATACAGGACCAGATGCTAAACGGGCTTTTCTCTGTGGTACTGATGATAGAAAACAATCATTGAGAGTTCTATTAAAAGCAGAGACAGCCGAATCAAGGATTTTTGGCGATGTTTGTGTATTAACGATATTTAGTACGGATGTCCAGTTAATATTAGATGTATTGTTTTTTAACAAAACATAATTGGTTCTTTTAAAATTTAACTCAGCAGGAGGTTGAGCAATACGATTCTTTACAGATTGTTTAGGAAAATTAAGAGCAATCTCTAAAGTTGGATGGTATGGATTTTCAGGGAGTACGAGTGGATCTGTCCTTGAAACTGAAATAATATTGCTGCCGTCAAAATATACAAGATCTAACAAACGACTATTCTTGTTAAAGTGGCTGTTTAATTGAAAAAGTCCTTGACTTGAAAGCTCATTTCAAAATGAACTAGCAGATAAGCATTCAGACGAAGGCAATAATATTGCAGGGTTTTCTGTGCAGCAGTTCCAAGCGACACTTGGAAGGTTAAAGTCACCCGTTATTAGAATGTGATCATGAGGCTGAAGTTTTAAACACACTTAATTTATCGAAACTAAATGTTTCAAATATACCTCTACGTTGGAAACAGAAGGAATATATGAACATGTTACATAAAGATTTAACGAACCATACTTTACAAGAACACAACAAAATTCAATATCAGATGCCTCAGGAATTATTATTTCTTGTGAGAAATAAGAAGATTTAACGGCAATAAACACAAAAATTTGTATTTTAATTTTAACTTATTTCATTAACATTTCGATGTTATAAAAGCAATTCTAAATTATCATTACAGTTCCTTTATTACTTATTTGTTACAATATTTATCCATTCTATTACTAAATTTAATTTTATTTCACGTTAATAGAATTTATAAAAAAAGGCAAAAAAAAAAAACAATAAAAAAATAGCAAAAACTAAGCACTAGAAATACTGCAAGTTATATTTGATAATTTAACGTTTCTTAATGACTTCTAAAAAGAAGTAAAGGAAAGCTTTAATCTATGCTTTAAAAGTTACTATACGAAAATATTGTATAAATATATCTTGTATCTACATAGATTACAATAAGAACATATATTGAGCTTAGACATGAAATTAGTTTTGGTTCTCTTTTCTATTCATTTAAGTACAATATTCTTTTTAATTAAATGTTTTTCTTTCTTTGTTTTTCGTTTCATATTAACGTAAACAATGGGAGAGTAAAAACGAGAGAAAATAGATGGAACCAAAAACAGTATTGCCAGACGACAATTTAACCCAACCAAGAGCAAATTCAAGCTGATAATGATTACCGATCTTCACTCTCAATAAAGGTTCTCTCTTTTTTTTCTTAATAAAAAATGTGATGCTAAGACGCTTAACTTATTCCGCGGATAAGAGAAATATTTGTTAATTGATTATAAAAATTAATGAGAGAGATAAAGATTACTTACATAGAAACTCCAGAGATTGATCCTTCCATGAACCGGTTGATGAGCTTTGATTTCGAAGAATGAAAAAGAGAGCTGAAAATGTAATTTTATTTTTTTGTGCATTTTAGCTTTTGTAACTTTAGCCGAATTTCTCTATATTTGTGTGAGTTTCATTATTTGCATAGCTACTATGATTTTTCTTTCTATTGCGTTCTCTTTTTTTATTTTATTATCATTTTGCTTTTTTTATTATTATTGCTTTTATCAACATACTTTATTAGCATTCTTTTTTTTTTTTTGCTTAAAATTTAATTTATCTAGATACTAAGTTTTTACATTTTGTTTTTACACTTAATATTTAAAGCAATTTTTAATTTTGTTTTAATTTCTGTCAAGCAGCAAATTTTAAACAAGAATTTGATTTTTAAACAAGAATTTTTTATTGAATTTTTCTTTTATTATAACACAAAAGTGATTCAAATTATGCGTTTTCTCGCAATAAATTGAGCTCTACTTTAACTTTACAGACTTTAACACTAGAATATATTTGCACTTAGTTTTGCACGTTAGCTTTATGTTAAATTTATATTAAATTTTTGTTAATTGAAAATGTAATGGTTGAAACGAATTTTTGACTTGTACTTTCATAAGTAAGTCGAACAAGATTATGTAGACAATTTTATGTTGCCAAAATCACTCGCGATCGTCACAAACACGTGGATGGTTTTCACCTACTAAATGGTTGATGAGATTAACATGGTCAGTTTGGCTGCTAGGCAAATGCTTTGAGAGCGCAGTGATGCTCGATTTAATGCAATTTTACGCTGCTTATATGCATTTTTGTAAAACTGCGAATGACGATGGTAGAAAAAGTTTTCGATCTTCCAATTTCTTCCCCTTTTAGTAACAAATGTGATTTTCCGTATCTTCCAAATTCCTGACTGAAAGAATGATTTCAGCGTTTGTTATTCTTTCTTACTGGTCACGTTGAGGCCTCAAATCGAAAAGAAAGAGTTTTTAAACAGGAAGAGAAAGGTTCTTTTCCATAGCGGATCTTGATTCGCATGTGCAGTGATTTTTCGAAATTCGACCAATCTGTCAAAAGTTGATCAAGCAGTTAATATCGATTAAATTTAACCGCAGTAAGTGAAGTCTTACCAACTAATGTTGGTAGAAGCGAACAACTTCAGTTGTTCAACTACTTTGTAAGGATATCAAAAATGCTTTTAAAAAAATGAGATCGTACGTTACACATGTTCATATTCACGATTATTTAAAAAACAATGGCTTAGTTTTACTTTTTTTGCCATGAAGCCACCATATTTAAAAAATGGGGGCAGTAGCGTTAATTTATGGTCAGATTAGGAAATAGCATCGAAAATTACTGTGGGATGTGAATTTTGAGCTAAGTTGAAAATTTTTTTTCAACTGAACACAGCGATTGAAAAACATGAAATTTATGACATTTCAGGCCGTGAACGGTTAAATAACTTTAAAAATTTTTATACCAGCAAGCACACTTTTAATATATACAGGGTTAATCGTAAAGCGAAGTTAATCCGAATGCTGATGATTCCTTGGGTCCAGACAAGAAAAAAATCGTATGGGATGAGGAGGGTGTCTATTCTCACCCCCTCCTAGTTATAAGTAAAAGTATGTAAAAAGTCGAATTTTAAGGCAATATCGCTTTACGCTTTAGTTTTAAAAGTATGATAGCTACGTAAGATTTGAGACCAGTTTTGGATATCAAATACAACAGTTTGAGTTTTAACAAAAGCTTTAACAAAAGTGATATTTAATGATATTTAAATCATAAATATTTTTTTTTTTAAATTATCTTGAAATTTAATAAAAAAAATCTTTTTTTACGTTGTTTTACACTCTCGAGTGTTCTCTAAAATGTTTTCATAATTAGTTTATACCTCCGATCAACAGACCATCTGATTTTGTAGTTTTAAGTTGTGCTCAAAATACCTATGAGAAGCGAAAAAGCTCACATTGGTATGTAAACAAAAGGAAGCAAGATTTACTATCACCGTGATGTTTTTGTTGTACGATAGACAGAATTAGAGTGAAATTAAGATACTTTAATTACGTTATAAGAATGAAATTTTTATATTATTTTTGTACGACTCGTCACTTCTTTCTCGTACATTATCAAGGTAAGACTCCATTCGAAACTTATAAATTTCCATTTTTTGAGTATGTATGTTTTTTATTTTATTAAATTGTAGAGTTTTAAGTTTTTGTTAAAAAAAATGTCTAAAAAAGTCGCGTTAATTTTACGAAAAATATGTTCGCGATTTTTATTTAGTACCGCGTTTTTAATTATATTTTTTTTTTTTATTTAAGGACCTGCCCAAATATATGCCAGCGAAAAACGCCACAGGCTTAAATTAATGTTTTTTAAGCTAAAGAAGCAAGAGCTTAAATGGAAACTAAAGTAGCTTCTTTTAGTAGCTTGGAATTTTAAGTATCTTTATTTTAAAGTTGGTCGACCTTTTTTAGTCGAGCAACAGTATTTTCCTCGATCCTTATTTAATAATATAATATTTAATATTTTTATAACTAATATTAATTTATTTACATAAAAAAAAATAAACATTAACATATGCTTAAATGCAACAAACAAAAAAAAAAAAAAAAAGAATGTGTGCCAATATGTGACAAAGTGTGTTAAAAAAAATGCAAGCATATAGCGCGTGAGTGCAACAAAAAATAAGAACATAATACAAGTTCTTCAAATATATATATATAAATAGTGCGTGGGTGTAACAATAGTAAAATAACATAAGTTCAATGTTATTTTAAAATAAATTTATAAACAAGTGTTAACGTAGCTTAAGTGCGTGTGACAGAAATAATGAGTTTGTGTGATAAATATAATAATAATTCTTTTATAATATAAGTTCACTAGTTTAGTTGTGTGTTGCATTAATTATTATTTTTGGAGTGCACTACACCCCCATCCTTAAGATGAAAATTATTTCATTTAAAATAATTTGATTTGAAAAAATTTTTTTTTTTATATATATATATAATTCAATTTTTGTTGTATTGTTATAATTCATATATATAATTTTTGAGTTTAAATTATAGTAATTTTTACTATGTATATTAAAATAAATTATTTTGTTTTAAAATTTACATTATTTATTTTCATTAATTCCATTTTTTTAATAAATTGTTATGAAATTCTTTAATTTTTCCATTAACGTTAATTACAGAATTTACTCCATTTTTATCGATTATGGTATATGAACCGTGAGATGGTGGCTGATTTTTCTTTCTATTCATTTTCTTAATTAAAACTGAATCTCTAATATTTAAATTTAATGGTTTTATAAAATTGTCATTTTTTACTCTCTTTGTTTTCGCTATCTCTATTTATTCTTTCGCTTTTTGTACGGAATATCTTAATCTTTGCTTCAATTCTTGAGCATAATTTTCAGTATTGTAAAATTTCAACTGTGAGCAATTATTATTTGGTAGATTAGCCAATTTGCCAAAAATAATCTCGAAAGGAGTATAGTTTGTGTCAACATGAGGTGTTGTATTGTAAGCAAACGTGAAGTATGGGATCCATTGTTCCCATTCGTAATTTTTTGCAAAAATTTAGTAAGAATTCATTTTATACGCGATAGTTTCTTTCAATCGAACCTAGAGTTTCATGATGATACGGAGTACTAAAAATTTGTTTGATGCTCAAGAGGTTGCATACTTCAGACAATAATTTATTAGAGAACTCTGTGCCTTTATCCGATTTTAGTTTTTTAAAGTGACCGTATACTAAAATTACGTTTTCAACTAGAGCTTTAGCTACGGTTCTTGCGTCTTTCATCTCTATTGGACATGCAATGACGTATTTTGTCAATTCGAATTGAATCGTGAGTACATATCTGTAATTATTTGAATAGCGCAGAGGACCTACTGTGTCTATTGATAAGATTTCAAAACTGGTCCCTGGAGTGTCTGTCACTGTAAGTTTTTCTTTCGTATTTCCTGTCTGTTTGTTAATTTTACATTGCTCGCAGTTATTTATATATTGTTTAATCATTTTGGTCATATTTTTCCATATGCACCTTTGTTTTACTTTCAAAATTGTTTTCCGAATGCCCATATGACCTCCATGTGTCGAATTATGGTATTCGTTTATAATTTTCTCCTGTATATCTTTATCTAATATTCTTTCCGGATTTTTATAAATTAATATTTTTAAATTTTCTCTATCTCTTTTCAATTCATTATATATGTTTTTAAAATCTTCAATTGCAATTATTTTAAATATGTTATCGTTTTTACCTAATGCAAGTTCTGCTACTTTCAAATTGTACATTCTTGATGACAGCTTTTTCATCGTCAGCGGTGTGAACAAAGGATTGTCACTGCATCGAACAATTACCTCATCTTCTTCAATATAAATCTGGGTACCCTTATAATTATTTTGTGTTAAAAAATTAAGTTTTTTAATTTTGCGTATATCCGAGATTGATGCACATTCCCATGCAAAAAGTTGATCAGACTTACTGCTAGGACTACATTCTGAATTTGTAAAATCTATGTTATGTTTGTTCTTTCCTGTATTCATACTACGTGTTATTGCAAGTATATTTTGTTTATCATTTTCTGTTCCAGTTGGGATCATTGCTTTTAGGGATTCACTGTTTAATACAATTCTCAATACTCCATCAGCATTAGTATTCATTTTACCTTTTTTGTAAATGATTTCGAAGACGTAATCGCATAAATCTAATCTTATGCGTGACGGGTTCTTGTTTGAGAAAAGAGACATTAGCGGGCGGTGGTCTGTTATAACCGAAAATGTTCTACCATAAAGATATGGTCTAAAAAAATTGACTGCCCAGTTATAGCCAAGAGCTCTTTCTCAATTATTGGTGAATGAAGAGCCTATAATAATTACAAAAGGCGACGAACCTTCTCACTTCATCTGGATTTGTTGGGACTGGATAATTTTCGATAACTGTATTTTTGGCTGGATCTGTTTTTATCCCATTTGACGTTATGAGATGGCCAAGATATATTACCTCTGATGTCAGGAAACAACATTTATCTGGGTTAAACTTCCTATTCTATTAAAAACCTTTTCTAAATTCTCATTATGGTGCTTCAAACTGCACCCAAACACAATAATGTCGTCGACATAAAGAAACGCTTCTGCGTCGAGACCACTTAGCGCGATTGTCAGCATGCGCTGGAAACTATTGGAAGATATCTTCAGTTCAAAAGGTAAACGTTTAAATTGAAAGTGTCCATTTAATGTCGAAAAAGCAGTTAGCGGTCGAGAGTCTTCGTGTAAGTTAATCTGGTGAAAAGCACTAGTCATGTCTAAAGTTGTAAAGTACTTAGCTCTTCCCAATCTGTCCAAAACGTCCTCTAGCCTGGTCAGTGGAAACTTATCACTAGTTCACTATTTTCTCGTTTAGCTTTCTATAGTCTACAACGAGTCGCCATTTTTTGTCGTCATCTGTCGATTTCTTTGGCACTACAAGTAATGGTGAATTATATGGGCTGACTCAATGTTCTATAATGCCGTCTTCTAAAAGTCAACTTGCTTGTTTATCTCTGTCATCTGGGTCTGTGGAAGTCTGTAGTTTTTGATATAAACGGGGTTTACGTCTGTCGATTGTATTTCCTGAGTGTAAAAATTGTTTACGCTTAGGCGTTCTCCTGTTATATGAAATATATCTTGGTAATTTTGTATTTATTTTATTACTGACTTTTCTGCTTGAGGTTCGTTACAACCAATATATAATGTTTTAAGCAGTTTGCTTAATCTAATCTTATTGTTGCTGTTTTTTTTTTTTTTTTTGCATGTAAAAATATTGTAGTTTTTTAGAGTTTACCTCAAAATTGATTAAAATAACGTCTTCATCGGTTGTGTTTAGTAATTTTATGTGTGCGATGCCTGTTGCGGGTATTAAAATATTTCCTAAGAATACGCCCTTTAAAATTTCTTTATTACAAACTATGCTGTCTTCTTTCACTTTGATATCGATAGGGACTATCGATTCTGATCTCGCTAGTATAATTATGATTATATTGAAAAAATCCTTCTTTATTAGTGGTAATGTAAATTCTTGCCCGTTTATGATAAAAGTAATTGTAAAGGTTTCGAAATCTATTCTTGCCATGTATTTTTCTAGCATATCGCGCCCTATTATTTCATCAGTCGCTATAGGAAAATCATTTTCGACTATATGAAAATGATGTTTAATAGTCTCTTTCTCTATTTAAATTTGCTGTGCCAATGCATTCTATTTCTTCGTTTGATTTATTCGTTAGGGTTGAAATATTCTTTGTAGCTATTTCACGTGTTTTACTAACTTTGCAGATGGAGATATCAGCTCCTGTATTTATAAATAATTTTAAAACTTCATTTGAATTTTTACATTCTAATGTGACACAATTTGTTAATTTTTGCGTGATTTTGTAAATTAATTTTGGCCTCTGCGGGTAACAGTTCTTGCTACCCGGCCATTGCCGTTTCCCTGTTGGTTACTGTGTCTGAAATTCTGATTAAAATTATTTTGCCTATTGTAATTTTGGCTAGGATTTGGAAAATTGTTAAAATTTCGACTAGTGTTGTTATTTCCGTAAGTAGGGTTTTTAAAATAATTGTAATTGTAATTATTATTTCTGTAGTTGCTGCTGGAAAAATTATTATTTTGATATCTGCAGTTATTATTATCTCTGTAGTTGTTATTCGGGCTATTGTGGTTTCTAAAATTATTTCTGCTAAGCTGTTCTCGTTGACCTCTGTAGTCGTTTCTATTTCTGACATGAACAATGTTACTTTAAACTTCTTTCCGCCGTCATACACCTTGTTACTGCTAAACGTTTTTGGTTCACCTTTATTGAAAATGTTTAGCGCCATATTTTCATTGATTTTATAAACTGCATCTTTAGCTTCTTGAGTTGGAGTTTCCAACGTTTTAATTTCACATGAACTTAATTATTCTGACATTTCCGTAATTTTTTCTCTAAATTCTGATATCGAGCTATTGTTTTGTTTCAGTGTACTAAATTCGTTTAATACCTGTTGTAGTGTTTTTAGATTCGGGTAAGATCTCTATAATGAATTTTTATACCCCAACGCGTACTGCGCAAGGGCCAAATCGGATGAAATGGGCCAAATCGGATGAAAACTACGCCCACCTCCCATACAACGTGACTTTATGTTTATTAACCGTAAAATGTCTTTCAAATCCACAAAAAATAATGAAAAGCCTCGAAATTTGGCATGCAAGCTTTGCTCTTCAGTCTTAATCCTGGCTATAAAATTTGGAAAAACGGGATGGAAGCCACGCCTACCTCCCATACAAAGTGGCTTTATTTTAAAAGTAAAATCTCTTAAAAATCTGCTCATTTTAAAGAAATGTCTTGATATTTTCCATATAGGCTTTGATATATAATATAGACCATCACTATGATATTTGGCAAAGTCGAACGAAAACCACGCCTACCTCCCATACAAATTGGCTTAATTATAAACGTAAAATCTCTTCAAAAACTGCAAAAATTAAAGAAATGTTTTAAAATTTTGGACATAAGCTTTGATATTTAATATAAACCATCTGTATAATATATGGCAAAATCGGATGAAAACCACCCCCACTTCCCATACAAAGTGAAATGAAATGTCTTGAAATTTTGCACATTAGCTTTGATATATAATATGAATCATCCCTATGATATATGGCATTAGATCAAAACCACGCCTACCTCCCATACAAAGTGACGTCATCAAAATATTAAACTTTCGTTAATATATAAAACTGAATATCATCGTGTATGTCGTGGCTAAAGACTTCGAATATACTTCAATATGGCCGCGGGGGCGGGGGGGTATTTTAGCTTCGGTACCCTGCCAAAGCTCCATCCTTACTCCATCCTTACTTAGTTTAATTCTACCAAAGTCGATGGTGTATTTGAACGACCTAATATGCTGCGAACTTGAGCTGTTAGTTTATAATTGTAAACATATTTTATAAAAATTGGTTTATCTTCTTCTTTAATTAGGTCATGCAGTAATTCCGTCTGTATCATGAAATCGTCTAACTGACTGAAACCTCCTTTAAAAGTTGGCAGGTTTTTACCCACTTTATTAATATCAAAATTTGACATTTTCGGCAGATTAACTTTTTCTTCCCAGACTGTTGACAAGTCTAAATCTTCACAATACGTTGTTTTAATACGTTTTTCTTTGTTCTTTAACAACTAAGTTTTTAATTATTTTAATCGGTTCTTTATAAATATCGATGAATTTTACTTTCAAAATCTTGCAATCTTCATTTTTAATTTGTTCTACCTCATTTTTTAAAATTTCAAAATATTTTAATTTATTTATAATATATTCCGCACTATACGTCCTATTTTTACTTTTTTTTAATTTAATTTAAACTTTTCAAATAGCAAAATGTTATTTTTTATGAGTTTCATTAAATTTATAATATTTTCATTGTACTAGATTTTTCATACATATTTTTAAATCTTCATAAACACTAATATTTGCAAAATCGGAACATATGAGAAACAAAAGAAAGCGGAAAGAAAATGAGCAACTAAATGACGTTTATTATTTACTACGTACTTAATTTACTATTCGGGAATCATATGTTCGCGTTTTTATTATTAAATTGCATGAATAAAATTTGTTAAAATAAAAAAAGTTTATTCGGACTTCTGACGGTGTTTTGTAAAAAGAAAATATAAGAAAAGTAAAGAAATTAAGTGTTGTGTGAATGTGTGTTACAAAAAAATAATGCAACAGCAAATTGGTGTCATAAAATGGAAATAATGATAGATTTCTATGTTTTGCTTTTAAGGGCTTACATGACATTGGCAGTTTTTTGAAAAAAATTAATAATTTTGCATTTTAGTAAATACGACGTCAGATTCTAAGAAAAAAAATTCATCGAAAAATTCCTACGGGTTCAAGAGTTACAGCCGGATTAGTGAGAGCGCATTTTTAATTTTTGCGCTACCTACGTACGGCAGCTGGTATATACTTGTTTTACTTGCTACCTGACTTTTGGTGGTTGTTATTTCGTACCTACTTGAAGGGTGAAGGGTGAAGCCCGAATTGCTAAACGATTGCAAAAAACTTTAGGAAACACACAACACATTATAACGAAGGCATACAGTACGAAGCAGGCATGGCAGATTGAAGGTAACCTTTTTTGTCTTTGTTCACAAACTTTGAACGCGTTTATCTCGAAACCATGTTTCACGTACTGGTTGCGGCACTAGCGGGTTCATTTTTTGACGAAATTTGTTTTTGTATTTTTTAAACTTGATTCGCTATCGTATGACACGAGCTTTTTTTTATTTTTTTTCGATTTTTAATGAATTTTTAAAGTCAATATTTTTTTCGAAAAAACACACTTTCAAATTTGGAACATCACTAAAAATTGAAAAAAATTTCAAAATAAAAAGCTCGTGTCATGCGATACCAATTTTGTTAAGATTTAAAAAAGTATTTTTTTTTCCAGATCGGACAATTTTTGCAACTCCCAGCACTGCAACCACGAGGCCCCGTTTTTTTCTCTGCCGCCAGTTTGGAGCTCTATAAAAACCATGTTGGAGTGAAAAATATATTTTTTTGAATTTTTTTTTCTTGTAACTTGTTCAATTCTCTACAATAATAAAAAAAGTTTTGGAAAAATGTTTGTTTTGACTGAGTTATGAATTTTTAAAACAAGGTCTGTTTTCTCTGCCGCGAATGTCAAAAAAATCCAGTGTGTATTTAATACATTTTTTTTTAAATTGATCTCAAATATTCATTTTAATATAAAAATTCTGTTTTTTTTTTTTTTAAAAAATGTTAAATTTGATGTTGTAGTTGCTTGATGTTACGTTGTTGATATTGTTGTTGTTCCAATTCGCAGATTTTTATCCAAATTGCGGCTGCTACCGGTTATGGTGGTGGTGGTTCTACCTTAAGCATTCGCTTGAGTGCGGCAATTTGCCTCACTTGCGGCCGCCTGTCTTTTCTATATTCTTCTATTGAAAAAGCCCTTGGGCCGATGTGTGCAGGTGTGTATGTTGGAGTGATGGCTTCGATGGTGCCTCCTTGGGGCACGTATTCTTTTATTAGGTTTAAGTCCGTCGGGGGCAGGATCGACATGTAGAGTTTTAAGTTTTTGTTAAAAAAAAGTCGTTAAAAAGTTGCGTTACTTTTACGAAAAATATGTTTGCGATTTTTTTTTTTTTAGTACCGCGTTTTAATTATATTTTTTTTGATTTAAGGACCTGCCTAAATTGATGCCAGCGAAAAACGCCACAGGCTTAAATTAATATTTTTTAAGCTTAAGAAGCAAGAGCTTAAATGAAAATTCAATTAGCTTCTTTTAGTAGCTTGGAATGTTAAGTGTCTTTTTTTAAAGTTGTTCGACCTTCTATAGTCGAGCAACAGTATTTTCCTCGATCCTTATTTAACAATATAACATTTAATATTCTTATAACTAATATAAATTTATTTACATAAAATAAAATAAAAAAATAAACATTAACATATGCTTAAATGCAACATACAAAAAAAAAAAAAGAATGTGTGCCAATATGTGACAAAGTGTGTTAAAAAAAATGCAAGCATATAGTGCGTGAGTGCAACAAAAAATAAGAACATAATACAAGTTCAACGTTCTTCAAATATATATATATATTAATTGTGCGTGGGTGTAACAATAGTAAAATAACATAAGTTCAATGTTCTTTTAAAATATATATATATAAACAAGTGTTAACGTAGCTTAAGTGCGTGTTACAGAAATAATGAGTTTGTGTGATAAATATAATAATTATTCTTTTATAACATAAGTTAACTAGTTTAGTTGTGTGTTGCATAAATTATTATTTTTGGAGTGCACTACAAAACATCGAAATAACTTTTTTTCATTCTTAGTTAAATCTTAAATTAACGATTTTATTATTTTATTTTTCTTGCATCAAATGTTATTGTTATACAGCGTGTAAAAGTTGAAGTCGCGAACGAAAGTTCTCTTTCGGCTTGCATGATATCTCCTCTCCTTTTTCATTTTAACTTTTTTTCATTTGATTTTGTCGGTTCACTCACAGCCTATTTTTTATAAAAAAATAATATAACAAGATTTGAGTTAATCCGACGAGTACTTTTCGAGTTAAAGTGCAAGCCGTTTCAAAAAATGTCATTTCGAGAAAAACTCGTTTTCGGTTACCTTACTTTATGAGCGTTTACAATTCATGAAAACATAAATATCTCTTAAATGGCTTCGAAATTTATTCTAAAATTTTTTTACACATTCTTAAGATGTTTTTCAAAACAATAAAATAAAAAAAAATGCGAAAATTTTTCTAAAAAAATTGAAACTTGGCCTTAAATCAGTTTCGGGCAAAAATGAAATTCCTATTCACGCGAGTTATATAATTTAAGATTAAAAACACAAACAACTTGATTTTTACTGTCTGTTTTATTTCAGCTCCAAACTCCAACTGATCTTTTATTCCTACTCTAAGATTAACTTATGCTCTATCTGAGCTTTATAAACATGTATGTATTTATCGTAACATAAACAAATATGTATTTATTATTATCGTGGCGGAATACATATCAGCTAGAATATGCTGACTTTGTGCATTCCGTCACGTTTCTTGTGTTGATCGTTCAACGGTAGCGTGATCGGCAACGTTAAATGATCGGCCTGAGGATTGTATGTAACTCCTCCCAGGTTGCTTTTAGGATTCTCCTGAATCCTTTTATTTAAAATTTTTACATTTACATTTCTTTTTCTTAGCCAAAACAAAACTAGTGTTATTACAATTATACCAATTAGCACAGCACTTATACTATAAGAAACATTTTTGTGGTACTTTAATTCCTGTATATGTTTTATGTTTTTAAAGTTATTTAATACAATTTTTTCAAAACTAATTTGGCTTTCGTATGTTTGATTTAACATTTTGACAGGGTAGGTATATTTTTCTACAAATTCAATTTTGTTGTTATAATATTTTTGGTTTCTTATCTGCAATTTACAATTTGAAAAATTAATAATATAGTTTTTATATAATGTAAAATTACGTTTGTCACAATTCTGTATCAGTTTTTCGTTATGTGCATTTTTTATTAAAATTGTGTCATCATTTATGTCTTTAACTTTAGTTTGATTATTATACTTAAAAATACAATTATTTGAAAAAATACAGTTTTTTGTTATTTTTAACTTTTTGAACATCATGTTTTCGATATACTTGTAATTTTTGAAATTTACAGTGACAATAATTTCATCTTTTTCCTCTATTTGCAAATTTTCTTTATTTGGTAGTGGTGTTATCAACTTTAGGTCAGTAGTAATATAATTGTTGGGTATCTGTATAGCAAATATAATTGACTCGTTTTTGTATGATAAAACTCCTAACTTTGCAAGTTTAAGCTTGTAGAAATCTATATTAAAATATTCTATTTCTTCTTTGGTTAGCATTCCTGGATGTATTAAATTATGTTTTTCTGCAGCTATATTATCCTGTATTTCTTTAATCTTTCCTTCCAAATACCGTAGCTTATTCATTTGGTAATTGAACAATAATTGTTTCATTAATTCCTTATTTACTGACTGTGTTTTATTTAATGAGTTCAAAATTTTGATTCTATCGTTTTCAATGGTTGTTTTCATTAGATTCATCGTATTATTGAAATATTCATTAATGAATATTTGTTTATTTAAATTTGTTATTGCTTGGTGATTATTTTTCTCTATTATTTTCATATGATCAACAATATCTTGCCTATCCTCATCATCCATTACGCCGAACATCCATTTATACATGGAGCCCACGACATTTATTAATCCTGTTTTCTTTCTTCTTTCCTCGTTCGGGGTAATAGATTTGAGTTTAGCTTTAATTATTTTTATTTCATTTAGGAGAAGTTCTTTATTACTTATTTCTGTTTTCATTATGTTTTCTTCAAACTGATTTATTACGCTAGCTATTTCATGTGGTCGTATTACATGTAACACTGTATTTACCTCATTTACTATTTCAACCACCCCCATTTGTATTATAGTATAACCTGCTTCTTCGGTTATTGGGGTTACTTGTAGGCGCCCTCATGCTGTAATTGCCGTTGCAATTAAAATCACGATCGTTAATATTCCCTGCAAATTATAATTATATAATCACTCCATTTAAATGATTCGATACTTATAAAATAAATTTTAATAGTAATATTCATTGTGCTTTTCAATAACCAGGATCACCAGCCATTGCCCTAGTACTAAATCTATCATCATCCTCATTATTATTCAAGATTTCAATGCTTGCGAATTTATATGGTCTTTTTATATTGGCAATATGAACATTTTTCAATGGATTACTTCTATAATACGGTTGGTCTTTGTGTCTGACTCTATGATAATTTTTTATAAAGCCGCTTGATCTATGTTCAGTATATTGTTCCGTAGTATGCTGTACTGCTGCCTTCTTTTCGGTAATCACACTTTTTCCGATGTTTTCCCTCAGATAATAATGATTGTGATAATTTGCTGAGAATTTCACAATTCTTCTTCGTATTTGGTTCCGCTGTATGCTGTACTGTTGCCTTCTTTTCGGAAATCACACTTTTTCCGATGTTTTCTTCAGTAAATTAGTTCACTTTAATAATTGATCTTTATTGATTTTTATTTATGTATAAGTGTTTGCTTGAGTTGGACTTAATTTGAGATGAGTTGAATTTGAATATATTGTATTCTATATATATTTTATATAATAATAAGAAGCTCGGTATCGCTCATCGACTGCGCCAGTTATATAATTTAAGATTAAAAACACAAACAACTTGATTTTTACTGTCTGTTTTATTTCAGCTCCAAACTCCAACTGATCTTTTATTCCTACTCTAAGATTAACTTATGCTCTATATGAGCTTTATAAACATGTATGTATTTATCGTAACATAAACAAATATGTATTTATTATTATCGTGGCGGAATACATATCAGCTAGAATATGCTGACTTTGTGCATTCCGTCACGTTTCTTGTGTTGATCATTCAACGGTAGCGTGATCGGCAACGTTAAATGATCGGCCTGAGGATTGTATGTAACTCGCGTGATTGAACTAGCATTTGCTACCGACGTCAATTTTTCCACACGTACACAATAAAAACTTTGTGTGGCGTACGAACAGTAGCAGAGTAATGGCTTTGGTTCGTGCTTATGAGAAGCTGTGAGCTTAATTTTGCTATTCAACTGATGTCAGTTAGTGATACTACAAGGGGTACAATTGTACTTTTTGTGGTACACTTTCAGTACCGTCAGTACGAAAGTTTTTTTCAAAAGGTACATTTTTAAATTTGGAAATGTTTCATTTTCTATAAATTTTTGGGTTTTTTCATTATATGCGAATTTTTGTCATCTGTGCGTAAGTTCTATTTAGTGTGATGTGCCTTTAAGTAAAAAGTGCTGTGAAGAAACAATTGCTCATATCTAGTTACAAATTAGCTGCTCATATCTATCTGCTCGTCTCTAGCTGCCAGTTTCTAGCTTTTCGTCACTTTTAATTTTTTGGGATTTTGAGTACGCATGGAAAAGTGAGTATTATAATGTGTATAAGGAGGGTAAATTTCAATGATCTTGTTTTACTCCCACTAAGGAAAGGACCCAAAATCTGCCTTTAACGGTGATATACCCTCAATTCTGCCGTTTCCAAACGTTGTAACCGAATCGAAAGCTTTTTCCGAAACGTTGTAAAATCTTGTAGAGCACTTCTCTTGTGTAATGAATTGTTATAAATGAAAATTGCGCTGGATGGGAGCATAGTGATAATATTTTAAAAAGGAAACCAAAAATAACTTATGCTGATGAAATAGAGGATTTTAATATTTTTGAAACTAACGAAGAGTAACCGCCTTGCGGAGTACCTGATTAACTAAATGTTCCTTTTAAATACGTATATTCCAGTACAAATAAAAATGTGATTTATGTTATATATCCACATACAACCGGAAGTTTTAAATAAAAGTTGTTTTCAAAATAATTATTTGTATTATTACCGTTATTATTTCATTATTATTGTTACTAAATTATAAAATGTAAGTTCTTACAATTTAAGGTGATATAGCGCATTATTAGCTTTTTTAGTAATAAATTTAATAAAGTACGTTTTTACTAAAAAGGTACGTTTTTCTCAATTAAAAAGGTACGTTTTACTCAATTAAAAAGGTACATAAAGCAAACTCAAAATCTCATAAAGCATCACTGATGGCAGTTGATATTAAAGGCCGCTTTACATTGTCCTACTGTGTTTTACGACACTTCAAAACTTTCATGTGTGATAGAATGTGAGATGGTGTAAACAATAAAAAACAAAGTATGTTCGAATCGGTTTTGATTTATTTGACACGTCGTAATACATTTTATTTTTAGGTTTGTTTCTTATTTCATCACACATTCTATCCGACCAGAGATGCATTTTACCAAAAAACTACGTGAAATTTATTTTTCTTGTAAGTCAACAAGCAAATTTTTATTTTGAATACACAAATTATACTTATTATGCTTACAATAGTAGCTATGCTATGATTTATTTTACAAATTTTCAAGTTTTAGTAAAGCGTTAAGTATAAGTGTGATGTGTGATTCTGTGAGATAGTCTAAAAAGGCAAAACGTATTTCTTTATACAAAAATTAAAAATGACAGTGTAATTGAACTAATTTATACTCCCTATCTCACATGTCGTAACACACAGCAGGGATGATATTGGCTTAGTTGTAAAAGAGCTAAAATTTATACAAATATAGGGCTTTTTTCACCAGAATGGGGCCTTAAGTGGTAATTCAATATTAAAGACTTTCTATTTGGATATTCAAATTTCGAGTTTTTGTCCACAAATTGTCAACATTTTGTCTGAAAATTGTCGACATTCTCTCCAAATTGTCGGCGTCATCTGCTCCAAAATTGTTAACAATTATAGCCGTCACGTAGAAGAACATCACTGGCAGGGAAGTTTTTCTATTTGTCACAAAAATAGCGCAATTTAGTTTAAAAGATCAGCTGTCAGAATCAAAATTTTGGGTACATAGTTTGTTCGTCTAAATAGATTTTATTTTATTTATAGAGGTCCCATTGCAAAAAATACGCCAAAAAAATAATCGATGTAGTTAATTTCTCAAAATAAAAATAAAATCAAATAAAAATAGAAAAGCATTTCCACAGAAAACCTCAAATCGGATTGATATATTCATCGTTAAAGAACCTCAGGTGTATTCTTTCGAGTCCTTGGTTATATGCATAAGAATGTCAGAAATGTATGAGAAATTAAACGAAGAGTCTGCTTTAAGACTTGTTAGAAGACGAATCAATGATGCGGGTTTAATAAAGAATGATTAATAAATGTTATACAATTTTGGAATATAGAGTTTTGAACAACACAATTAACTTAAGTTACATCCAATAAGGTGACAAAAAATGTTTCATCGCAGTTTCCGCCGTCTCCATTTTTTGAAAGAGCATATAGTGTTTGAGTTATAGTTCAAAAATTGAATATTTTTTATTTCGAATGCCATTTTGAGACCACTATGTTGAATTTTTTTCCAAGCCCTACATTTTTTAAAATTTATGACTTGAAAACACTTTTCTATTCGGAAAAGAATGTGTAATAATACCGATTTCATTTTTAGATCTAAAATTTTTTAAGTGAAAAAATCGCGTTTTTATGCAAATAATTGGTTATTACTTCTTAAGCATTTATTTGATATGAATTCTGATGCTATAATCTGAAAAAGTGTGAATTTTTATATATCAATTGTCGGAAATTTATTTCGGAAGAAAAAATGGATGAAAATTCATTGAAAATTTACGACGTTAAATACTTAATCAATTAAGGCTACTTAAGACTACGATGGAGCTATTTTTACAGGTTCGCCTTTTCATCTATATGCCTGAAAAAATTTTGTAAGAAATGTATCACGCATAAAGCCCCCCACCTCAAATTCCATTCTTAAACCTATAGAATTACTTTGGGATACTATTAAAAGAAAAATTGGTTCGCATTTAGACATTCTTTTGAAGGGTGTGCAGGAATCTTCAGTCTTTCCCCATAATATTAGATACCAAATGTTTGTTAGGAATTTATACTGTTGATGTCAATCAATAATAGAAAATAGTGGTTATTCTGCATAATACTTACATGGTGGCTTTATACAAAATATAATAACGTCAGCTTTTTAAAAAATTTCCTCAGTTTTAATCGATTTTAACAAGTGTACTATTTCTGAAGTCAACCCGAAAAGTACCTGCGTAGATTTATGTATATAGCTTAAATATAGCTTAAAAAACAAAATTGAGGAGAATTGTCTAAGTTTTTTGTTTTTCTAAGCTATAATTTCAAAAAATTTAACAGAACTTATTTTACTGAGATCGATTTAAAATAATTTTTTCAATAGAATTTTTAAAAAGAGCCTAAAATTAATCGAAAGGGCTTCAGGGCTTATGCAATTAAAAAGGGCTCAAAAAAGCCCCAAAAGTCCCCAAATATCATCCCTGACACACAGTAGGACATGTAAAGCGGACTTAAGCATTTAAGAAGGCAAGAACTCGCTTCTGCTCGCATCGCATCAGTGCTGTCGCTCTCTCTTGGACACACACACAGCTTGCATGCTTATGTAGTGGTTTGCCCGACACTGCCTTAAATAAATCACATACAGAGCAAGATATATTTAACAAGGTAGTATCCCTGTAGGAAAATCAACTAATTTAAAAGTAGTTGATAAAGTAGTTTTTTGTCAACCACAACTAGTTGAAATTCTGACTTTTTTCCATTGAACGAACTAACATATTTTGTATGGTGATGTCCGCTAAATAGGTCAATTGACTTTCGTCTGCATATATTTTCAACTACTTGTTAAATTATTTATATTTAAACTATTTTTTTAATCACTTTAAAATAACCAATTGAAAACTATTACTGGTGGCCTAAAGTTAATAATATGTGATGAAATAACATGGTTAAATATATATAAACTTTTAGTCTAATAAAAATCTGCAATTAAAACATATCAAAATCAGAAAAGTTGCCGCCTTAATATAATTCAAAGTAGTTTATCAATCACTTGCTTTTAAGTAGTATTTCAAATACTTCATATATAATGCAATAAAAACTATTTAGAATTGAAGTGGTTTATTTTAAATTAGTTTTTTAATTAGTTGTTTTTAAAATCAAGTTAATTTGTTCCTATAGGGATAGTCTCGGAGCTATCAAACACATACATTATTGGAGTTTGCTCCTTTAGAATCGATTTCATATATTGCTCGTGGTATGAAAATTTTATGGCGTGTGAAATCGAGCGTTATCTAAAAAATCAAGCGTAACGCAAATTTTTTGTAAAACACATTAAGTACTGGGCTGATTTTTATAAAATAAGTTTTAAAATATCATATTTGTGCTACAGCACAGTATTTGGGTATTTTCGTTTTTAAATTTCAATACTAAGTTTATTTAATTAAAATATAAATATTTGTATGAAATCATCTCCGATGCCACGCATTGCTTGGTCATTTTCTTTTAACCAGCTATTTAAGCGTATTTAAGTGCGCTTTTATTATAATTGATAATACCTAATATAAAAGCTTGATTAATTATAAATCCAGCAAGTTTTATTTCATCGAAATTAGTTAAAAAATTTGTCGAGTTATTTAATACTAAATTCTAAGCATTAATCCGTTAAAATAATTAATTCGTAATAATAATTGCTAATAGGTGCTACTACGGGCTCAGTAAGCAACTATATTCCAGAGCCCTCTTTCGATCGACAAAACTAATACTCTACAAGACGCTCGTTCTACCTTTGCTGCTTTATGGCGCTGAGGCATGGGTAGCTTCGCAAACTGACGCAGCCGCTCTGGGGGTATTCGAGAGAAAAGTTCTTCGCAAAATCTTCGGTCCTGTTCGAGTCGGCGATGACTATCGCATCCGAATGAACCACGAGCTGTATGAGCTCTACGAAGACATTGACGTAGTTCGGCGTATAACTGTGCAGCGACTACGCTGGCTGGGTAATGTCCATCGTATGGACTAGGGATGGGTAGTTCCGGACATGTATAGTTCATGGAACTATGTTCACTCCCGGACATAGTTCCAATCGTTCCATCTGAACCTGAACCATCTGAATCGAACCTCCAGCGAAAAACGTGCTCGAGGCGAGGGTCACTGGTCAACGACGACGAGGGAGACCATGCCTCCGATGGATGGACCAGGCTGAGGAAGTCCTAACCGCACTTGGTGTATCCGATTTGAGAAGGCGCGCGCAAAGCAGAGGCGCCTGGCGAGAGCTGATTATGTCGGCCGAAACCCGGACATGGGTTGTTACGGCCACCTAAGTAAGTAAGTAAGTAATCCGTTAAAACCCGTTAAAATCCCGAAAAAATATGAAAAATGTAAGCAAATTTTCAATTGTTTCATCATACAGATGAAGGCTTGACCACAATACAAGTTTTTAAAGAAGGCGTTAGTTTAGATTTAGGTTCTGGTAGAACACTGGGAATGACTGGATATGGTACAATCATTGATGCGATGTTTCACGATTACCTTAAACCTAATATTACAGTATTTAATAATGGCATTACTACGGGGTGCCTTTTATATTTCGGGATTTGGCAACCCTGGTGTTGCAATCTGTCAACTGAAAGCTCTATCGCAAAGTTTGACATTTGTTGGCTTATACGTACTCAGAACGTTTTGACATACGAGCGCTATTTGTGTTGTTTATAGTAACTTAAAAGATTCATCTCGGTCTAAAAATGGAATTAAATCGTGAACATTTTCGTGCGATTATTTTTTACAACTTTCGACGTGAATTAACACAGCAACAGTGCATGGATGCACTTAATTCAATTTTTGGCGATGAAGCTCCATCAAGGACCAGTGTTTATCGATGGTATGGTGAATTCAATCGTGGTCGTAGTTTACTCCAAGACGAATTTCGTGAAGGTCGTCCGAAATCAGCTGTTGTTCCGAAAACCATTGATGCTGTGCGCGAACTGATATTGCAAGATCGTCATGTTACCTATCGTGAGATTGAGGCAACCTTAGGCATAAGTGGGACCAGCATACATTCAATATTGCATAAACATTTGACTGTCAAAAAAATTTGTTCGCGTTGGATCCCACACAATTTGTCAATCGCTCAAAAAAAGGCTCGTGTCGATTGGTCGAAGGAAATGCTCAAAAAATACGATCGCGGTGCTTCGAAACACGTCTATGACATCGTGACAGGTGATGAATCGTGGATTTACGCGTATGAGCCCGAAAGTAAACAGCAGTCGACTGTATGGGTGTTTCAAGATGAGCCAAATCCAACAAAAGTTGTTAGCGCACGAAGCACTTCCAAGCAAATGGTCGCCTGTTTTTTCGGAAAATATGGACATGTCGCAACCGTACCACTAGAACAACGCAGAACAGTCAACTCTGAGAGGTACACAACCATTTGTTTGCCAGTTGTCTTCCAAGAAATCAGGAAAACCAACCGCCGAAGACGGATCACTCTTCACCACGACAATGCGAGCTCTCACACATCGGCTCAAACAACTGCATTTTTGAGCACCCAAAACATCGATTTGATGGGTCATCCGCCGTATAGTCCTGACTTGGCACCGAATGACTTCTTTTTATTCCCAACCGTGAAGAATAAACTGCGTAGACAACGATTTTCGACGCACGAAGAAGCGGTTGCGGCATTCAGAATGCATGTTTTGGAGATACCTCAATCAGAGTGGCAAAAGTGCTTCGACAATTGGTTCAAACGCATGCAAAAGTGTATAGATCTTAATGGAGAATATTTTGAAAAACAATAAAGTGATTTTCGATGATTAATATTTGTTTTTGTTCTCTAATCCCGAAATATAAAAGGCACCCCTCGTATTAGGCAGACCTGGGCGTTGTTAAATCTTTATAAATTAAATTTATAAATTAAATTTTTCCGTTATTAAATCAAATCAATGATAATGCAAATTTATTCAATTACCATTAAATATTACAGATTTAGTGCACTAATTTTTACACTACACTAATTTCTTATCAAAGTAATGCCTTAAAATATTAACTATCATTCAAGTGTATGATAAATAATAACTAAACCGCATTACAAATAATGCACTATTATTGCATTATCACTAAAAAGCATTATGGGGTTATGCAAAAGTTTTTTTATTGAATGAAGTCCAACTAAACTTTAACAAAAATTATTCAATGTAACAAGCTAAACTAAAATATTTTTCAATTTTAAGAAGAAACTTCTAATCTAAGTTTTTCCCCTGATTAAAACTAAGCTTTTAAAGTTTTCGTGTGAAAAACTCCGCCTGCAAGGCGTATTTAACATGCCAGCAAAAGAATACAAGCGCTAGACTGGAACAGAAAAATTCATAGGTGTATTGTATTTTAAAAAATTTCCCGATTTAGGGGAAATCTCTGAAAGCATCAGAATGATATATTTGAGTTATATCTGATATATCTGAGTTTATGATATATTGTCTGCCAAATACAGATCCAATTCTTGTCTGGTGTCGTTTTGTTCTATGTCTTCTGTTGATTCTTCAAATTAAATAGGAGCAGAAGGAAATGAAATTAATAAGAAAAAAAAAACACAGGTGCGTCGTTGGACACACGAGAGAAGCGAAGCTTTTTCGAAGTTACATAGATTTGATAGCTTAATAATTTTTTCTTTTTAATAAATTAACTTTTAAATTCAAGAATTTAAAATAACATTAAATAAATTCCATATATACAGACAACACATTTACTGCTTATTTTTTATTGTTAAATGTCAAATTTCAACGCCAATTACATATACGGGCATATAATGCCAGCGACTCTTCATTTTAACTCTCCACACATGGTTGTGAACTTGGCTGCACTAAAAAACTTTTTTTTTCCACAGAACGATGAGTAAACAGCTTCGCTTCAAAAATATATATTAAAGAGCGCACACGAAACAAAATTTAGCAAACATTTTAGATATCTTGCCGATGTCATGCATGCGTTTGTTAATTCCATAGTTATTCATATCATCTATTTTTTTGACACTTAAAACGCACTTGTCAACGCACTTGTGGGCATTGCTAATTTTCTTCGTACCAACAACACCAGAAGCGCATTCACAATACAAACACACCGATGCTGGAGACATCTTGTGGCAAATAAAAGCAAATTTTTGTAAGTTGTAGCATAGCAAATACACAATCCTCTATCTATTGATAGATGATGACTATTTACTGCAGCATAGCTTCTGTTATAATTAACATTATAACATATAAATAACATTGAATTAATAACTGTGTCTTACAAGGCTTTGTGGCCAGGTGGATAGTGTATTGGACTCTCATTTAAGAGGACGCGGGTTTGATCCCCACGGTCGGGCCTAAAAATATTTTTAGTTTTAATATTAAAGTATTCAATTTTCTTGTTGTAATAAGCGCTAGCAACAAAGAAACCATAAAATTTCAAAAAAAAAATCTGTCTAAAATTTTTCAGATTTCACTCTAAGCAAATCACAGAACGAGGAGTAAAAAGCTTTGTTTCAAAAATTCGTTTTCTCTTTTTCTACGCGTTTTTGACAAATGCTGGTCGGCAAAAGAAATGTCACTTCTACCTTGCAATAATAATATCATGGCCGGTTTCAATAATTTGTAAACGCTTTTTTTACAAAATTATTGATATTTACAGAGCTGAAAAACTTTTTTGAGGAGTTTACCAAGATTTATTCGTCCACTTAATAGAGAATCTCGTCCGCCTAATAGAGGTTATTTTTATGTTTTAAAGCAGATATAAATTCGTACGTATCTGAGAAAATAACTTGCATCAAAATTGGTTGGGCAATTTGTTAGTGATAATGCAATAATAGTGCATTATTCAAAATGCGTTTTAATGATAGTACAATATTAGTGCATTATTTATCATACACTTTAGTGATAGTTAAATAAAACTTTGATAAGAAATTAGTGCAATGTAAAAATTAGTGCACTACATCTGTTATATATAATGGTAATAGTGGTCTTCAATTAACGCCGTATTTGTGGTGTAAATAGCGTATGTGCCGTAAGTTGTTTTGCTTTTATTCGTAAAAACCTGGTTTTGACAGGTGCGGTTACCCACCACAAGAGAGAATTTTAACTACTAACACTACCTTGTCTCATTATACCATGATACGGAGCAATTGCATAATGATCTTGACAGTTCGTGAATACGCAGACATGATTTTTGGATATGAGTACTGCAATGGAAACTCCTCCATGCCGGAGTTGGAGGACCAAAGAAGATATGCTAATCGATAAACACCTTGCAGGTGGGCAATTCCAAATGCATTTGCGCGATTGTGCAATACAGGGTCTGCCTTTTAATTGTTCTGTATCTGATTTATTTAAATTCATAGTTTTACGGATTTCGAATTGTGCCTTACCTTAATAATGTACTAAAGAAGTGTCGTGTCGTACGAAAATAAAATAAAAATCTAGTATTTATAACGGTAATTACAGTCCATTAATTTCACTCTCATTCTGTCGATCGTACAACAAAAACATGACAGTGATAGTTAATCTTGCTTTATTTTGTTTACATACCAATGTGAGCTTTTTCGCTTTACATAGGTATTTTTAGAACAAGTTAAAACTCCAAAATCAGGTGATCTGTTGATCAGAGGTAAAAAATCATTATGAAAAAATTTTACAGAATACTTGAGTGTATAAAACAACGTAATAAAAAGAATTTTTTTAGATAAAATTTCGAGAAAATCGCACTCGAACTAATAACACTGCTTTACAAATAATAATTTTAGATAAATACCACGAACGCCACACATATAAGTGAGTTTATTTTGACCTCCAGAACACAAAAATCATAAATTTTTTTTTCATTTGTAGGGTTTTTAAGATAACGGTACTTTTGTACTTCTCGAGAGATGATTTCCTTCAAATTTTCTTTTAGCTGAAACTGCTTATCCGATAGAAATAAATAGTATATAGCTGAAAAGGCAATTACATTTCCTTTCCATCGATATACTGATCGTATCGATCGGATAAAAAATGTTCAAGTCATAGCTCGTCAAAGTTAAAATTTCTTGCAATTTTCATGTTTTTTTTTTAAATTCTATTTTTAAGTAACTTGTTTTTTTAGAAAAAGTTAAAATCAGGAACATTTTATATTTTTGAAGTAAAGTGTATTTAATTACAAACATTTTAAGACTAATTTGGCCAAAACCGGATGAAAAATAAATTTTTTAAAAATAATTTTGCAGAAAACGTTTAATTTCAATTTCAGTGCTTGCACTATATTTATACCCCTATGTTAAAAAAACGTAAACGGGGTATATTCATTTTGTAACTCCGTTTGTAACGCCCATAAAGAGGCGGGGAAGGTATAGAAAAGTATATATATTCTTGATCAGGATCAACACCCGAGTCGATTAGCCATGCCCGTCTGTCCGTCTGTGTTCACGATTCCAGCCGCAATTTTAAAGCTATCTAAACGAATTTCGATATTTAAGATTTTATCCCCAAAATGAAAGTCAAGTTCGTAAATGAGCCAAATCGGATGAATACCACGCCTACTTCCTATACAAATTGACTTTATCAAAACGGTAAAATCTCTTAGAATTCCACAATATTAACTTATAGACTTGAAATTTCGCACATATTATTATTTTTTATAAATTTAATTTAAAATTCCAATCAGAATTCGAAATGACGAACCAAACAAACAAAAACCACGTTTGATATTAAAAACCGCAGTGAGGAAGAAGAAGACGACACAGCTGTTAACAATACCAACAATAACATTTGGTTTTCTTGTCAAAGTTAACGATTCAGTTATTTTGTTAGCTTGTGTTTAAGTCCTGAAATAAAAATGTGTCTCATTAATCCCGATCAATTTTGCTACGTTTGTCTAAGTCTGGTTAAAAAAGCCTCACATCATTTAATGAGACCCCGTTTACGTTTTTTTAACGTAGGGGTATAAATATAGTGCAAGCACTGAAATTGAAATTAAACTTTTTCTACAAAATTATTTTTTAAAAATTTATTTTTCATCCGGTTTGGGCCAAATTAGTCTTGAAATGTTTGTAATTAAATACACTTAACTTCAAAAATATAAAATGTTTCTGATTTTAACTTTTTCTAAAAACACAAGTTACTTAAAAATAGAATTTTAGAAAAAAAACATGAAAATTACAAGAAATTTTAACTTTGACGAGCTATCACTTGAACATTTTTTATCCGATCGATACGATCAGTATATCAATGAAAAGGAAATGTAATTGCATTTTTAGCTATATACTATTTATTTCTATCGCATAAGCAGTTTCAGCTGTAAGTAAATTTGAAGGAAATCATCTCTCGAGAAGTACAAAAGTACCGTTATCTTCAAAACCCTAGAAATGAAAAAAAAATTTTATGATTTTTGTATTCTGGAGATCCAAACGAACTCGCCCATACATGTGGCTTTCTTGGTATTTCCCAGCTGTAAAGCAGAGTAATTTATGTAAAAAAAAAACATTTTTTGAGTTTGATCAACTCTCATTTCTTTAACGTACAAGAAAACATTAATTGACTTTCATTTTCACATTTTTACTCAAACTGTTTAATTTAGTTTTCAAAACTGGTCTTAATAATTCGATTTTTTACATACTTTTACTTATAATTAGGAGGGGGGTGAGCACAGACCTCCCCAGCCAAAGATTTTTTTGAAGCGAATCTTTTTACGCCCCGTTCTGTGATTTGCTTGGAGTGAAATCTGAAATATTTTCGACAGATTTTTTTCTTAGAATTTTATATGGTGTCTTTGCTTCTGTGTTTTTTTACAACAAGACAATTTAATACAACAAATATAAAAAAACATTTCTTCACTTGCCGTGGGGACTCGAACCCACAAAAGCATTGGTTGGCATTTCTACACTCCATCCACTGAGCCAAGCACCCTTCTTATGTAGGGGTATTGATTCAGTAATAAGTGCAACGGAAGCTATGTTGCAGCACATCCAATAACCTATTATTGTTTTTGTGTGGTTTGGGTAGCTGCTTAGCCACTTGCTACAAGAGTTGATTAATAGATTTTTATGGTTTGGGTAGCTGCTAAACCACTTGCTATCATCAGTGTTGCCACTTTTCCACAATTGTGGTAAGTCTAGCACTTTTTTGGTTTCTATCACTTTTATCACCCATTATTTCCATTTTTACAAAATCTATCACTTCTTGATATATTTATATAAAAGTGATTGCATTATAATTAAAATTTTAGAAATTTTATTGCATGTATTTTATTTATTGTTACATTTAATATTGTATTTTAGTACTGTCTTAAGAACATTATATGGGAATTATTTGCAATAAAACTAATTCAGCTTGAAAAAATGTACTGTATGGTATACCTCTTATGATTTGTTTTGCTGTAGGACTTCAGTCGAATTTTTCCTTAAGAAGAACAATATATTCCAGTTTTTTTTAAATTCACCACTATTTTAGACTCAACCTACCACTATGTAAAATTTGCAAGTGACAACACTGGTCATCATCCTCAGTTTGTTAGTGCCATAACAACGGTTAACGTAGCTGCAGTATATATTTAATAACGTCAAACTCTAACAGAGGTGTTTGGATCGGTGGAAAGAGTGCAGGTTTATTAATCAATGGGTTATGAAATCGATTCTTACTGTGGGCAAAGTGATTAAATTTTTTTTTTTTTATGTGAATTCGTTTATGCTGGGGTGGTATCGGCTTAAGTGATAATTGACAATCAAAATCGTCGCTTTTGCTCCGTGCAAGGTGATTATCAAATTGACAATCACTTTCTTCCCTATTGAATTTATGCGATAGGTATTAAGGTGTCGTTTTCAAAAACGACAATCAAAACAGCTACTGTCAACTATCACTTTAGCCGCATAGTGTGAAGGAAAATTAACAATTGCCCACAAGTGCGTTGAAAAAACAATGGCAGTAACATGTAATAAAATAAATAATATAATAATGAAATGTAATACAATTTACTGGTGTGAATATTAACGTGTGTTTTTTAATATATTTAATGTTTTAAATTTTTTAATTTAAGTTATATCAAAAAAAAAAAATTATATCTATGGAACTGTAAAAAAGCTTCGCTTCTCTCGTGTGTCCAACGACGCACCTGTGTTTTTTGTCTTGACCCAAGGAATCACTAGCTTTCGGATTGACTTCGCTATCTGATTCACCCTGTATACGTATATGTACATACAAAAAATATTACATTTATAATGGTACACGGTATAATGATTTACAAGGTAGGAGTGACAGTTCTGTTGGCGATTTGGAGTTGTTAAAAATACATTGAAAAGAGAAAACGAAGAAGCAGCAAAACAGATCACAAGTTAAACTTTGTATTGATTTGACAACTCCCGATTGCCGCTCGTGAGAAAAATGGTAGTTGCCAAGGCTACCTTGTAAATTATTGTATCATGTAATGGTATAAGATATTAAAATTATTTAAATTTGCTTTTTCAGCAGTTTTTTAATCATATTTGTAATATCCAAGATTTGATAAATTTAAAATTTGGATTGATATAACTTTTATTTCTGTAAATAATTTCATTGAGCAATTATTTTAATCAACATTTTTAATTATAGGAATTATGCAGCAGGACAATGCAGAACAAGTGATATTGGATCCAAAGCTTATAGCAAAACACTATGTAAGAACATGGTTTTTTCTCGATTTAATCTCATCTATTCCTTTGGACTACATTTTCCTAATCTTCAATCAAGTATGTAGGAAATATTAACAGATCGCAATTCCTTAATTAAGATAATGAAATTGCAGGACTTTTCCGACTCCTTCCAAATATTACATGCGGGACGTGCTCTACGCATTTTACGTTTAGCCAAGCTTCTTTCATTGGTTAGGTTGCTACGTCTATCCAGACTTGTTCGCTATGTATCACAATGGGAGGAAGTTTATGTAAGACTAAATTATCTGCATGATATTTTATAGTATTGCTGTGCTTTAGGTGCTATTAATGGTACTTTATGCATTATGTATCTATGTATCTTTATATTCAAAGAGAGATAAGTGCAACTAGAAATGATTGTATCAAACTATTTACATATATCTTAACATCTTTTGATTACTTGCGCAGAAAAATATCTTAAAATTTGGTATGTTAAACAAAATATGCTTGCATAATTGGAGGGAGGCGCCTTAAATTTCAAGTTTAGTTTTAGTTGGTATTTTTACTTAACAAACTAAAATTTAATCTCTCCAGTCTTGTAAAACTTCTTATATGTATCAAAAATTCTAAAAAAGAATAATTTTCATTTAATAATTCGCTGCTAATGATTCCAAAGTCAAATCCTAGCAAAAATCGTTGCTTGAAAGTAATATGTTCCTAGACTCTATTTCGAACTTGAAAACAAATTATTGTTTAAGATCGATATTACTTTTAACAAAACAGTTATTAAAAAAATGGTTAGTTGCAATAACGTGTTCTGATATCCGCATATCTCGCGGTCTTAAATTTAAATAATGGTAAATAGTTCTCTTCTATGTGCAAGAGGCAACTAAAAATCTTTAAAAAATCTGGTAATAAAAACGTACGATTGAAGCAATAGTAAATTGACAAATTTATTTGAGAACTACCAATATGATTAAGTAATGTATTAATTAATTCAATATATCTTATAAATATGAAATATTATATATAGCAGTTGATTTACCTAAAAACGACATGAACAGGTGTTCGTAACTGCTCAAAACGATTTATATATTTTATTATTACTTTTGCGCTTATAAATCTAGTTACATTTATCACTCTTTAAAAAAAAGTCCGAAACAAATAATAAATAAACAAACTTCAATGCTGTAATTGAATGTAAAAATCGGAAATTTGCGACTAATTGAAGTGACTGGCCGTTTTTAAATTGTTTTTTTTTTATGTATTTGTCAAACTGCAAATCGTTATCTTTCACATGTATTATAACAAATAATTTTATTTACTTTTTGTTAAAAAAACTTGTACACTCAACTCTCTTTTTACACGGTAGATACGTTCCTAAGTAAAAGGTGTAAAAAAAATTCCTGTAAAAAAAATACAAGCGACATATGGTAAATTAGTTTAGTTTCGTTTATTTTTTGTCTATAAATATTTAAATTTTTTCAGACAAGCAAAATATAAAAATTAATTGTATTCTTAGGAGTTAGGTTACAGCTACACAAAGATAATTTAAGAATAATATGAATGAAGAGCATTTATAAACACATTTCTTCTATCACAAAAATCAATATTAATTTTTAAACAAAGTGAATTGTATTCTTTAAGAGTTCTATTTAAAGGTTCATATAAAAGATAGTTTGTTCTATAATAATTAATTTTAAAGTAATCAAAATGACGCAAATTTCTTGCAGGAACATTGAAATTAATAGCACTTAACAAGAAGGGACAGTTAATATTACCACAAACAATGTCATAGAGAAATATTAACGGCTGAATAGTTCGCCTTGTTTTCAACGATTTTAAATTTAACAAAATACAACTAGCATTATACGATGGTAGCGATTCAACAAAATTGAAAGATCGCAGAGCAAATTTTACAAATTTTTTCTGTAGGCGTTCAAGCCTGAGTTTTTGAACAGCATAGTATGGGTTCCAAATAAAAGAAGCATATTCTAAACGTGATCTTAAGAAGCAAAGAAAAAGACTCTTCAAGGTATAAGGATCAGAAAAATTTCCACAATTTCGTCTTAAGAACGCATACATGGAATAAGATTTAGACAGCGTGCATGTCAAGTGCCGTGCAAATGCAAAACTAGAATCAAAACAAACACCAAGATCAATAATTTCATTAACACAAGTCAACTTTGTATTATCAATATAAAAGGACGTAGCTAATTTATTTCTTATCTTGGTGTAAGAAACATGAAAACATTTATTTAAATTTAAGAATAATCGGTTACGTTTGCACCAATCGAATAATAAATTTAAATCATGCTGCATCAAAGTAATATCTAAATTATTGAGGACAACGGTGTAAATTTTTAAATCATCAGCGTATAACAAATAAGAAAAGCAACTACTTATATCATTAATAAATAAAATGAAAATAAGTGGCCCTAAAACGCTGCCCTGTGGGACGCCAGATGTTGCTAGAAAAGTTGTTGATTTAACATTATCTACTTGGACAAAGGAGAGCCTGTCAGCTAAATAACTTTTAATCCAATTCAAAAAGTTTGAGTGAAACCCCATTTTGGCAAGCTTTGCTACTAAAACAGAATGAGAAAATTTGTCAAATGCCTTGGAAAAATCTGTGTATATAGCTTCAACTTGGCTAGTATCAGCAAAAGATGGCATACAAAAGTTAGCAAAGACGGCTAAGTTAGTAGTTGTTGACCGTCCGTGAACAAACCCATGTTGTGATGGTGAAATATTAATTTTCAACGAAAAATCTAGTTTAGTTTTTACTATATGTTCAAAAAGTTTAGATGTGTTTGAGAGTTTTGATATTGGTCGGTCGTTTGCTACATTATTTTTTCTACCAGACTTGAAAACAGGGGTTATAGAAGCCATTTTCCAATTTCTTATAAAATCACCCGACATAAGGGATTTATTAAAAATAAGACATAAAGGTTTGACAATGGATATCGCAAGTTTTTTTAAACAAAAAACAGACAAACCATCAATATCTGCCTTCATAGAAAATTTTAGGCAAGATATTCCATCGAAAACATCGCTTTCATTAAGAGTAAGTAAGAGTAAGAGTAACCAAAATTAAGGTTAGATTCTATCTTATTTAGAACTTTTAAATCATTCCAGCTGCAATCTGTTAAATAGTTAGATTTAAAATAGTCTCTAAAAAGATTCACGGAATCTAAAATGTTATCAGAGACCTTATCATCCCAATATAAAGATGTTGGTATAACAGAGCTCTTGTTCTTAGATTGAACAAAACGCCAAAAAACTTTTGGGTTAGTTTTGATGCTCTGCTCAATACTAAGAATATGCTGCTTATATAAAAATCTGTCTAAAAAATTGAATTCACGAGAGTAATGTAAATATTTCGCTTTGTTGAGATCATTGTTTGTGGCTTTAAATAATTTATAATTTTTGTTTCTCAAATTTTTTAATTTTTTCAAGCCTATGAACCATGGAAGCCTATGAACTTTTTTCTTGAAAATTGGAATATTTTTATGCATTATTTCACATAACTTATTAATAAAAAGATCAAAACAAACTGATGTATCTTTTTTGTCAAAAACATTAATCCAGTCGACATCAGCAATTAAGTTATTAAGTGTGCTGAAGTTACAAAAGTTAAAATTAAATTTTTAATCTGAATCCGTAGCTATATGCTCTATGAATAAAATAAATTCAATGTTTAAAACTAATGGTATATGATGCATATCCGAAGGTGCTATTGGAAAAGCACAAGCACATATTTCAAATTTTAATGTTACTACTGACAAAAATAAGATCCAGTATTCTATTAAGTTTATTGGCGAAAAAGTTAACTTGAGATAATTCAACACTCATAAACGAATCAATTAAGTCAATTTCATTAGAGTGATTTACATTACTAGGCGTTAGAAAAATATCACTTGACAAAAAAGACCATTTTAGGTTACATAGGTTAAAATCGCCTAAAATACATAAGTGATCATTATTATTAATATTAGATGCAAGCTCAACAACATTATTAACATGCGCAGCATATATTTCATCAGTACTGTTTGGAGGAATATATGAGACGCAGATAAAAAGCACGCCAGAAGATCCAGTTATCGATACGCACAGCTGGTCCAGTAGAGTATCCATATCTGCCAAATTGAACATTGATGATCGTAGTACGCGTTTGATAGCAATAAGGACACCGCCACCACGGCGCAAACCAGTTTTATACGCATCTCTATCTTTTTGATATACAGTATAAATATTTGGATCGAAAAATTCTTCAACTCTACAATCATCGTTGAGCCAAGTTTCAACAAGAACAAACACATCATATTCATAAGCAGAGGTCGCAGCAAAAACAGCATCGCCTTTTGTTCTCATTCCAGAAATATTTTGGAAATATATTTTAAGCGAACTAAAATTTACATCATTTTTAAAATCAGGAGCCATATCATTTGTAGCAATTACTTCTGGAGGTTTGGTGCTGCCGGCCTTGGAATAGACCGAAAAGGGCGTACCTTAATATTTGATTGCCAAAAAGTTGGCTTAAAAAGCAAATCGAAATGATTAGCAACTATTCCAACTATTCGTCTATGCAGAATGACGTTGAGCAACACAAGCAGCTCCGTCAAGGTAGGAAATGACCTCTCCGAAACCTTCAATACCGAAAGAGGTTTCAGGCAAGGCAATCCACTGTCTTGCGATCTCTTCAACATCATCATGGAGGGGATCGTACGAAAGGCCGGTGTGCATCGTAATGGCACCATTTTCTATAAAGGTGTCCAGCTCCTTGCGTACGCTGATGATATTGATATTGCTGGCAGAACCAAGAGAGATGTTACCGCTGCTTTCGCCGCTATCGAAAAGGAATCAGCCAAAGTGGGTTTGACGATAAATGAGGGTAAAACAAAGTATATGCTGTCTACAAACAAGGGAGCGCGGCGTTTAGACTCCCACGTTTCATCCGGCAGCTATAACTTTGAAGTAGTCAAGGAGTTCGTTTACCTTGGCACCGCCATTAACACTAACAACGAAATCAGCCTGGAGATAAAGCGAAGAACAATAATTGCTAATAGGTGCTACTACGGGCTCAGTAAGCAACTAAGTTCCAGAGCCCTCTCTCGATCGACAAAACTAACACTCTACAAGACGCTCGTTCTACCTGAGCTGCTTTATGGCGCTGAGCCATGAGTAGTTTCGCAAACTGACGCAGCCGCTCTGGGGGTGTTCGAGAGAAAAGTTCTTCGCAAAATCTTCGGTCCTGTTCGAGTCGGCGATGACTATCGCATCCGAATGAACCACGAGCTGTATGAGCTCTACGGAGACATTGACGTAGTTCGGCGTATAACTGTGCAGCGACTACGCTGGCTGGGTCATGTCCATCGTATGGACGACGAAGCTCCAGCGAAAAAGGTGCTCGAGGCGAGGGTCGCTGGTCAACGACGACGAGGGAGACCATGCCTCCGATGGATGGACCAGGCCGAGGAAGCCCTAACCGCGCTTGGTGTATCCGATTGGAGAAGGCGCGCGCAAAGCAGAGGCGCCTGGCGAGAGCTGATGAGGTCGGTCGAAATCCGGACACGGGTTGTCACGGCCATCTAAGTAAGTAAGTGAGACATCATTTTTTACGAGCTTAAAGCACTCGACATCTTCACTTTTAACTCCAGCATATTTTTGGACATAAGCTGTAATATTTTCTTCACTTACTGTTGGCTTAAATGAAGATAAATGTACATACTTCATCGATTCAAAAACATCTTAGTCAGTCATATCATTATTACCAACAACAGCAGCACGAGTGCGCTTTTTATTGCTCTTGTTGTTTTGCCACTCAGATTGCAGATTTTTTGCAGGCATTTTTGTAGACAGATTATCAGGTGCTGGTGTCGGAATATCAGCAAAAGAAAGCAGGTGATTATTGGAGAGCAGTGGATCAGCAGAGCAAATATTTGCATATGTAAGCGCAGAAATAGCAGAAGATGTAGAAGCATGATCAGCTAAGAGCGAACGACCAGAAGAGCACACATTAGCATAGGTCACAACATTAGAATTATCTCTTATCAACGAAAGAAGTTATGAGATGTGTTCCAAAACTTTCAAAAATCGTGTAAGCTTGAAAACTTTTAAATTTTCTCCCACAAAACCGTGCAAAAAAAGTAATGATTTCAATAAAAAATACAATTATATTAAACAAAAACAACTTATTTTTATTAAAAAAACCAAAACAAAAAGGATATAAGAGTACAACGTCAAAAAGAAAGTTAGTTTACAACAAAAATTTTAATCAAATTGAGGAATACAAGTCAATTTCACAACTTTTCACAAGCGTGCACGTTTGTTACAAATTTCATCATAAATGCTATCATCAGTAGATACGTTTGATATGTCTTACACATCTGTCGAGTTAGATTGTTGGTGAACCGTGTTATTTCAAAATCGTGCAAAAAAGACCGTGTAAAAAGAGAGTTGAGTGTACTTTCTATTTAATAAAGAATAATTCTGAAGAAAGTGGCAAAATTAGGTTAATTTAATTTCTATTTCACAAATGCTCTTCTTTTTATTGAAGCTTATATATGAAGTGTACAGATAAGTTTTGAGAGTTCTTATTTTATTCAAAGTATTGTCTATTATTAGCTACGACTTTCCTCATCTTTCAGGCAGCAAAGTGATTCGAAATTGAAAAAAAAAATGCTGCTCTTTTGAGGCGATATAAGAAAATTCGTTAGAATTATAGTACTAGGCCAGGCCATGAGTTAGCGACCGGAACAAGTAATAGTCGGAAGGAGCAATGTCTGGTAAATACAACGGGTGGGGTAGGACATCTTATTGAAGCGCCTCATTGTTGTGTTGAAAAATTATTTTGTAAGGTCTATTGCCTAATTGAGGGAGCGTGAGCTTAAATGCTCGGCTCAAGTGTTATTTGTAATGCTCCACAGTGATGATTTCGTTAAGCTGAAGCAGCTCATAGAAGATCACTCTGAGGTGATCCCACTAGATGCACAACATTAGTATCTTGTCAACATGTATCATTTTGAGTTTGGTATGAATCTTGGTCTAAAACCGCCTTCAACTCAGCGTCTCCAAGCTTTACTGGCCTCCCTTCGCGTTCTTTGTTACTGGTGCCAAAATCACCTTTTTTAAAACTCCGGAACCAGTACTCACATATTTTTATAAATGGATTTTTCTCTCCATATACATACTTCCCATAGGAATCGATATCTGTCAGCTGCACTTTTCTGCAAATTAAAACAAAAAAGCAGCGTTTTCCGCATATTTTGTTTTGTTGGCACAAAGGTTGAAATGGTTAGAGTGCAAAGAAAAAAATGTTGCTTACACTTCAGCGACATAACACCAGGACTTAGTAGTAAAAGGGCCAAAATTCATACAAAAATAGGGCCTTTTTGGCAAGATTGGGGCCTTAGAGGTAAAAAAGGGTAATTGAATGTTGAAGACTTTCTATTTGGATATTCAGTAATGATCACATAAATAGCCCACTCTTTAATAAAACTGGTTACAGACAATAAATACAATGAATGTCACTATAAATTTCTGAATAAAATCTGTCGCTTATCCCAAAAACTAGTAATCCCGTGTAGCGTTAAAACGCCAAATTAAAAATATCTACCTTCTTTTTACCTTCAAACTAAGGGTTTTATAGATACTTTCTATGTTTCTGTTGAATTGTTTAATAGCATTATAATAAAAATTTGTCACATACTTTTAGACATCACAAAGAAACTTGGTTTTTTTTCATAGAAAATTGTCTCAGCTTTTTTTTTAAAAGACCTTTCAATTGCTACCCTATTAATAAAAACCGCGTATGAAAATAGTCATCACAAAAAATGCGCTTGCGTAATAATAATATAGACATAATTTTTTTTTTTGTTACTCCGTTTTCAAAATATTGCCCACTGTAGTTTTTTCTACAAAAAAAAAAAATTGGTTCCACTTAACTGTATGTATCTCCAGAATGAACAACAGTAACCAAACAAATAATATATCAAATATAAGCTAATAAAACTCCCTAAAAAAATGCTTACATAATTTTATGATTGTGCTGCTTGATTTGGTGGGATTAGTTCAATTTTCGAGCATTATTTTTGATTTCCAGAAAAATTTTCAAAAAAAAATATAGACAAAACTAATTGTAAATTTTGTTAAGATAACAAAATATTTAGTTAATTTTGAATATAATAATTCGTAATATAATTTTTTATTTTTAATTCTCATTGTTCTTTTAATCATATACGTTGCTTTTTTCATCGTTTACATTGTATATAATTTTTAATTTATAATTTTTATTGTTTTTTTAATCATTTACATTGTTTTTTTCATTGTTTTCATTCTATATAATTTTTTGTTTTTATTGTTCTTCTGAATCTAAAAAAGCCCAGTTTATTTCACATTTTGCTTTAAAATGTTCGTTTTTTAATGAAAAAATTCATTTCGAATTAATTTTTTTGCTCTCTTTCGCTTTCGGTTTTTCAACCTAAGTAGGGAAGTTTTTTTTTATCACAAAAGTAGCACACCTTAGTTAAAACGATCAGCGCTCAATCTGAAATTAAAAATTGTGGTTAGTTTGATATAGTTAGTGTTTCTTTTAAATAGATTTTATTTTATACATAGAAGACTCATTGCACTTTCGAAAAAAGGCTTGTGCATAACCGGAAAAATCCAAAAATATGCCAAAAAATAATCAATATAGTTAATTTCTCCAAGGAAATTTTTAACGAAACCAATAATTTAATAACACAGTCAGGGCTGCCAACTTGTTTCAACCAAATTCCCTAATTTTGACGGTCAAATTCCCAAATTTGGCAAACGTTCCTCCCATAAAAAAAATAATGTTATTCAAAACAGTCTTTACTTAGTAAATAACATAAAAATAACATAAAAACGTAACATAAAAACATAACATAAAATAGAATATAAAAACGACAAGAATAAATATTTAAACATTTTATTTCTATAAGAATAATTTGTTTTAAATTTCAATAATTTTTTTAACATATGTTTATATAATAAATATTGTTCACTTTTTCATAAATACTATAAATTAAAAACTTAAGATTTTTGAAAAAATCAAATTTTTTAAATTATTTACTGCTGTCTGGAGATTAGATGGTTTTTAAATAAACTAAATTAAAAAAAGCAAGATTAATTTCTTGATATCACTTCTTGTGATCATACATAAGCTGAATAAACTTTTTTAAATGTTTATCAGTTACTACAAAATGTATATCTTTAAGTAATTTTTTTGTATGAAGTATAGCTCTTATGACTTCTGTAGATACACTTTTTTTAATGCAGTTCTGTTCAAATTTATAGTGGAATGCGGCAAAGTGAAAATGTGTTGAGCCAGCTTAGTAAATATTGGAAACATTGGTTCCTTAGCCTCATTTTTTAAGATCTCAACGTAAGACCAAAAATCACTGGCATTACCATTTTCAAATTCGATTGCTCTTAAGGAGCGATATTCGTTGTCAATAGGTTTAAGCTCTTCATTAGTTATTACTTGAGGTTAAAGAGTAGCCAAGGGTAAAATTAATTTGTGTCTTCCTTTCTTTTGCTTCCAATATCTTACATTGAATAAAAATAAACTACAAAATCGTAGCTTTATTTTAATAAACAAAATATATAATGTCTAAATAATGTTTTTTCAACTTTTCTACCAAAATAACAATCATTAAGGCATAAATAATTGTTTTCATTCTCAAAATCTACATCTAACTCTGTTTTCAAAAACTTTCTAGAAAAAAATTTAAACAGACATTCAATCTTTGAATACAGTGAGTGAATTTTGAGACTCTCGGTCTGCATTTCTAAATTTAAAGATGAAAAATAAACCAAATCGTATCTTACGAACTCGAAATAAACTTGAATTACTGGATCTTGACTTGTGGCGACCATGACATACTGGTTTAAATACGAGGCTGGTATGCGAAAGAGCCCAGGTTCGAATCTCATCTGGCACAGAATATTTTTTCAATTGGATTAATTTTTCTGTTCAGCCGTCATCTCTGCACAGACAAGAGCAAACCACAGAGAGACAAAACGGCCATGTAAATCTTCTTGTGAACATAAGCCGTTCGGAGTCGACACAAAACTTGTCGGTCATTTCACAACACAATTGATCCGAAGAAGGCTCAGTTAAAGTCCTTTCAAGGGCTGAAACTTTTGTTTTTGAATTGAATTGGAATTCAGTTATAGGTTTCAGTTATTCGTTTCAGCATAGGTTTTTAGGCATATCAATATGGAACAATTTTGTAATTCAATATTATTTTTAAATGAATTAAGTAACAAAAGAAAATTTTATCGATTCCCCCCAAAAGTGAACTCAGTCTCCCACTACCCCATCGGGTCTAAATTTCGCAAATGAGGGAATTTCCCCCAGTTGGCAGCCCTGAACACAGTGCAACTCATAATTTTGGGTGTCAGGTTTGTTAATCTCTCGTGAAAGTACTTGCCATATCTAGAAATCCTGCATCATTACTTTTGCCTACTTACGTTCAAATAAGAAATTTACGATGTCATTAATTTTTTGGTTCAAAGCGGATTTTGAATACTTTTTCAGTTTAAGTGCAGTATTCTCCAAATAAGAAGAGGAGTTGAGTCGCATGGGTCTTGCAGTAAACGCAGATAAGACGAAATATCTGGTATCAATAAACAAACATCCCAGCGTATGGGCACCCACGTCACTGTTGACAACATCTCCTTCGAGGTTGTGAAGGACTTCGTCTTCCTTGGATCCAGCATTAACTCCACCAACGATATCAGTACACGGTTTAAAATCTTGGACTAAATTTTAGTAAGTCCTGTACTGTATATATGACGACACCGAAATTGTATTCAATTTTAAACCACGCCAAATACTAAAACTAAGTTTTATTCCCGCATGGGCTTAAATTGCAATACCCGATGTGGACTAAAAACGTTATTACAAGTTGTATTCGATTTTATTTATTTATTTATTTATTGGCCAAACAAGGCAATTTACTTATTCTAACTTAATTTAAATTTATTTTTTTTATTTTTTTTCGTCCCCCCTTTCCTTGTTTTGGTGTTCGAAAATGTACGAATTGGCTGGTATGCGAAAGAGCCCAGGTTCGAATCTCATCTGGCACAGAATATTTTTTCAATTGGATTAATTTTTCTGTTCAGCCGTCACCTCTGCACAGACGAGAGCAAACCACAGAGAGACAAAACTGCCATATAAATCTTCTTGTGAACATAAGCCGTTCGGAGTCGACACAAAACTTGTCGGTCATTTCACAACACAATTGATCCGAAGAAGGCTCAGTTAAAGTCCTTTCAAGGGCTGAAACTTTTGTTTCTGAATTGAATTTGAATTCAGTTATAGGTTTCAGTTATTCGTTTCAGCATAGGTTTTTAGGCATATCAATATGGAACAATTTTGTAATTCAATATTATTTTTAAATGAATTAAGCAACAAAAGAAAATTTCATCGATTCCCCCCAAAAGTGAACTCAGTCTCCCACTACCCCATCGGGTCTAAATTTCGCAAATGAGGGAATTTCCCCCAGTTGGCAGCCCTGAACACAGTGCAACTCATAATTTTGGGTGTCAGGTTTGTTAATCTCTCGTGAAAGTACTTGCCATATCTAGAAATCCTGCATCATTACTTTTGCCTACTTACGTTCAAATAAGAAATTTACGATGTCATTAATTTTTTGGTTCAAAGCGGATTTTGAATACTTTTTCAGTTTCAGTGCAATATTAAGAAGAGGAGTTAAGAAGAGGAGTTGAGTCGCATGGGTCTTGCAGTAAACGCAGATAAGACGAAATATCTGGTGTCAATAAACAAACATCCCAGCGTATGGGCACCCGTCACTGCACTGTTGACAACACCTCCTTCGAGGTTGTGAAGGACTTCGTCTTCCTTGGATCCAGCATTAACTCCACCAACGATATCAGTACACGGTTTAAAATCTTGGACTAAATTTTAGTAAATCCTGTACTGTATATATGACGACACCGAAATTGTATTCAAATTTAAACCACGCCAAATACTAAAACTAAGTTTTATTCCCGCATGGGCTTAAATTGCAATACCCGATGTGGACTAAAAACGTTATTACAAGTTGTATTCGATTTTATTTATTTATTTATTTATTGGCCAAACAAGGCAATTTACTTATTCTAACTTAATTTAAATTTATTTTTTTTTTATTTTATTTCTTCTCCCCTTTCCTTGTTTTGGTGTTCGAAAATGTACGAATTGAAGTGGGCGTAATCCGCCCACCTAAATGACATGATTTCACGAACACGTCAAAAAGGAGGGGCAGAAAGAAAATTAAAAATAAGAGTAAAAGGTACTTACATACTAGAAAGAGGAGAAGAAAAGAGAGAAGATAAAAGGCTGGGTTAACTAGGAAGAGAGAGAGACTTTTATAGTACTTATTTCCAACAAGTTTAGAGAGGGCATGCTTAAATGTGGTATACATACGGGTAACTATTTATATACAGGTAATTTAACTTAAGACTGAGTTAATTTTGGTTAACGAGGAACTTATACAGGGTTTGCTTGAAAGAGGATTTCGACACGGAAGTTGAGAAGTATACGGAAACGTTATTGAATTCTCTACAGCATCGACTGATGGGTTCATTGTTTGCGTATGTAGTTTGGTGCTGATATTCATTTAACAGCCGAGTATGCCTAGTACGTCTTATTGGTTCGTTGAGACATATCATACTAGAAATATATTCACTGTCAATAGCACCATTAATAACATCGAATGTGAAACATGATCCCAATAATGTTCTTCATGATGATAATGGCATCAAGTTTAAAAGGCTGAGTCTGTATTCATATGAAGGAAGGCTATTATAATCACGGGGGTTGTACATGTCTCTCAACGTGTATAGTAAGAATTGCTTTTGAATAGACAATTCTTTCGCTATGAGAATCGAAGGACGGACTCCAAATTATGCAGGCATATGCCGCATTGGCATTGGCCGCACTAACGCACAGTATAAGGATGTAGTGACCCAAATATTTTTGAATTCATTTGCTCGCCTTTTTATAAAACCAAGCTGTTTGCTGGCTCTGGACAAAATTTTGTCATAGTGCAAACTAAAGCGCATCTTGCAATCCAAGACTACTCCAAGATCCACTACATGATTGACTCTTTTAAGCTCGGTACTATTGAGGTGGTAGGTATGTAGTGCCATGTTGTTCTTACGAGAAAAACTAATTGAAACCTGCATTGCATTTATTGATATTAAGATAAGTTTATTTTGGATACACCATTGCTCAAGAGACAACAGTTGTGACTGTAAAAAATTTGCATCTATCTCTGATTTGATTTCATAGTACATTTTTAAATCATCTGCATACATAAGGTGTGGGATATCGTTCAGGACTTCTGACAAGTCTGATATAAATATGTTAAAAAGAAGAGGACCAAGGTGGCTGCCTTGCGGAACTCCTGAGGAGGCTGCAATTTTTTTTGACAAAATCCCTTGGAATTTAACATACTGGGATCTGCCGTCGAGATATGATTTTAGCCAACTTAGCATGGGTCCCTTAATACCGAATTTTTCTAATTTACATGTTAGCATGCTGTGATCAACTCTATCGAAGGCTTTACTGATATCTGTATAAACAGCATCTATTTGGTGCCCTTTTTCCATATTTATTAAAACATCCGATACCATGATCATGAGATTGGATGTTGTAGATCGTCCCTTACGGAAGCCGTGTTGCTGCTCCTTTAGACGTGGGTTGATTATACTTGTTAGCTTATCACAAATAATTTTTTCAAAAAATTTTGGAATGGCTGATAAAATTGCTATGCCTCTATAATTTTCAACAGACCTTTTATCTCCACTCTTGTAAATTGGTGTTAGATGGGATGATTTCCAATATGAAGGAAATGTCCCACAAGACAGTGATTCGTTAAAAATTATGTATAACGGCAGAAGTAGTTGGTCTAAACATCGCACCAGGAAGCTTGTAGGAATAAGGTCCGGTCCAGGTCCCTTAAATAAATCCAGTTCTCTTATGGCATTAGAAATTTCTTCCTGCGTTAAATGTATACTATCCACTGGGGAAGATCAAATTTATACTTTGAGCTAGGAGAAGAGGCTTCAAATTGGGTAGTAGATTGACAAAAGACCTCCTTAAAATGATCCGCATATAAGTTGCTGATTTCATGAGGTTGGACGAATTGGCAATACCTTTAAACATAGACGATGGATAGCCGCTAGATTTACGCTTCAAGTTAACAAAGTCAAGTTAATAAGGTTAGTGTACAACTTGTACGCTTCTTCTGACTTGATAGAGAACTCTTTTGATAGCTCGTCATACCTTAGCTTGAGTTCATCGCTTACATTATTAGTGTTTTTGAGATGTTTATGGATTTTATTTCTTTGATTCCTCAAAAATCTGAGATTTCTATCTAGCCATGGCTCTGAAAGCTTATTCATTTTTTTTTTTATTTTTGGCACATAACTTTCAATAGCTGTAAAAATGTGCTGATAAAATTTAGAGACAGCGCTATCTACGTCTAAGTTGGAAAAAAAAATAATTCCAGTTTAGAGCATTAAGATAACATTTTATGTTTTCGTAATCGGCGTTGAGGTAATCGTACGCAATGGAGTTATTATAAGATTGGGTAAAGGTAACTTCATTAGAAGAGAAAGCAACCGTTAAGGCTGTATGGTGAACAGAGTTAGCTAACAAATTTTCTGCATCACTGCATGGGCTAACCTTCATTTCCTCATATGCGTTTGTAAAGACTAGGTCCAACCATCTCCCATGTTGATTTTGTACAGAAGAAACTTGCTGCAGATCACTGCCATAAAAGGTACTTAGCAATGTGAAGTCTATGATATTTGAAAGGTTAACAGGAAGAAGATAGTTGTCATTTTCATCGGTGACAAACGATATATTTGGACGGTTAAAGTCACCAAGAATAACAACTTTATCTTCCTCATTTGGAGTAGAGATAAAGGCGGACAGTGTTTCACATAGCTCGTTGTATGTTGTTTCACTTGAGCACGGAGGAATGTAAACGACACCAATGTACAAATATAGACTATTTCCTAAGCAAATTCTAATTATTCGGTGATCGAAGAGCTTGTGGGTAGGTGTATCTATGTGAGCTTGTGGCTCACTTGAGAGAGAATTGTGAGATGCTATCCTCCTCCTACTCCTCCTCCTCCTACTCCTCCTCCTCCTCGTGAAAGACCTGTTGAGGAGTAGTCCCGATCATTTCTGAAGACAGTCCAATTACTGTCAAGAACTTCCTCATTATTGAAAGTATCATTTAACCATGTCTCAGTGAATACTAGTACATTTAAGTGGTATGATTTGGCGTCAACATAAAGTTTTTGTAATTTGCTTCTCATGCCACCACAGTTATGGTAAAATATGTTTAACAAATTTGAGTTAGGGACGATAATATTGCTGCTGCTCCTTGCGTGATTTTTGAAGAAGAGACACGTGTTTAGTTCTGACGTGAGCACCATATGTGTCTAGATCCGCCTTGACTTGATCAATCGTTACGCCAAGTTGTTCGTGAAAGCAAACAAAAAGGTTACGTAAGTCATCAACAACGGTAGGTAGCCCTTCTTGCTGAATTAATACTCTAAGATTAGTTTTGGTCTTGCCTTCAATGCATGTTGAATCTGGGGCCTTATGCATATAAGCGAGATATAAACGAACGTTGTTGTACACACTGTTCTCCCTTAGACGAGAAAGAGCATATCTGCTCTCAGTGTCTTCGCAAGAATTTAATGTCAATTTGACTTAAATTTAAACAATAGCGTACTAAAAACGAAACTGGTTTTGTTTACACAATTTATTTATTTTATTTTTCTTTTATTCTTTAATTTTTAAACTTACTCCTATTGTATGTTTCGATCTCACGTCTTCATTGAAATGAAAGTAGTAAACGTTGCTTATGCGCCATAATCAAATACAAAATGTTACACAAAAATTGTATTATAAAGCTTTGTTAACCGAAAAAGTAACTCTGAATCATAAGACTTTTAAATCTTAACAATCTGAAAATTAAGACAGAAAGTATTGAAAAATAATATAGCATGGCTTTAAATGTAATACATGTTGTATTAAATCTAATATCATGGCTATCTTAGTTCAAAATCTATTGCAATTGAACTAGTTTTTGAAACTGGTTTCATTACTTTTTAGTTATTTTGTATTAAATTTTAAGCCGTAGGTACTAAAGTTCAAATTTTATTCCAGCTTTATTAAATTTAAGTACAGCTTTCACTAAAAAAATTTTTAGTGTTTTAAAAAGCACTAATTCTTATAAAAAATGGTTTAAAAAATACATTTTTCCAACCATTGGCTTAAAAATTACTTCAAGATTTTTAACCGTGTAGAAATATAAAACGTCTCAATTGAGAAGCAGAGCCCTCTCTCGACGAACAAAAGTCACGCTCTATAAGTCACTAATCTTGCCCGTCCTGTTATATGTAGCACAAACCTGGACATTGAGCAGCTCTGATCAAAAGACGTTGGGAGCGTTCGAGAGAAAGATCCTTCGTAAAATCTACGGACCAATCTGCGTCAATGGCGAGTACCGAATACGACGGAACGGCGAGCTGTATGAGGTATACGCCGACATCGACATAGTAATTCAAAATACAAGTAGAGCGGATTCGCTGGCTAGGTCATGTTGAGTGGATGGAAGATGACGCTCCAGATAAGAAAATATTAGATTCAGTAGAGGACAACCTGCCGAAACTTGGAGCTTCCAACTGACGCCAGCAAGCGAAAATATAAGTGGCTGGCGCAATTTCTTACACCAGGCGAAAACAGACTTACGGTTGTAGGCGCCACCTAAGTAAGTAAGTAGTTTCTCGGTTAACCGTAGGGAATAGTGTTGTGGTGTTTTAAGCAAAGTTGTAGATATTGAATTAGAGAAAAAAAAATGCAAAACAAACTTACCTGAAAAAACTACATATTGGGCCTCAAAATCGTTAAAAAGTAATTTTTTTACCATTTAATATCTTTTGTGGTCAATAACTTGGCTACACATTTACATATATTTTTTTTATTTTTTTTTTTTTTTGGCTACATATTAAGGAAAAAAGAATATGAGTTCCTGTTTGTTTTGTATGCATGGCAAAGAGAAAAAAAATATGTTAATTGTTGGCATCCTTTGAACTTGAAGCCTGTGGTTCTGGTAATCTCAATCTTTGCGTAGATGGTTGTAAATCATCATCATTGTCTGAATCTGAGTCAGATGCAGGATTCAATAGCAAATCTTTTTCCTTCCTTCCTTGTGGTATTGTCTGGATTATTACTGGTATTATTAGTGTCCTTCATATCCCGTGGTATTATCCGGGTTGCCATCATCTTCGGTCGTCTTCGTAACCGCTTAATTTACTTGACCACCAAAATATTTCTGCAAGCAGTGCATCCAATTTTTTTCCCTTTGAATCGCGTTTCCATTGGCTTGGTTATCTGGTGGAATCGCTCACCTTGTTCGTCCGATTCTTGGATAAATTGTCGCAAAATGGTATGAAGGTGAAAATGCAGAAAATATTAATGTCACGGATGCGTTGATTTTATCGAAATAATACAATAGATTATCGACTCTTCTTTTAGAGCGATCGAGGTTTTCAGGTGATTGTTTTTCAGTAAGTTTGTAAAGGCTTCGCTTTTCATTAATTTTCGTATATCCGGTATATTGAGTATACCTGTTACATTGACTATACCAAATCCTGAAAATGGATTTGCACAAAAACTTATTAGCAATAGAAATAGAGCAAAGTTAAATATATAACTGCTGCGCTCCGCGCTTATTCCCCAAAAAGTGGGCGAATAGTGAGGCCACGCCCTTATCAAATTATTTCAAACTATTGTTGTGTGTCTATTTGTTTAATGTTTGTGTATACAGTGACTGCCACTTGGATCAATATACCAATAGACCCTACATATCATGTGTGGTATATCACTATCAAAGCATGTGGAATTTTCGTGATTTCTAAAAAAGTGGGTGTAGGTAACTTAAGTGCAACTATGTACTCCCATTTTTTGTGAACTTTCCATTTAATCAAAACTACCAAGTTTTAGCTTTATACGATCAGAATCATCAGATATGTATATAGAAATATTTTTTGTTTATTTTTTTTATTTATTCTTATTAAGCTACCCAGCGCACGTTGCTCCACCTAAGACAAACAAATTTTATTTGACCATTTGTTTGACACTACGCTCATAATTCAATGCCCGTCTCCAAGTAGTATGACCATCACCATGGTCAACTCCATTCTGAGTTTTAATGTTCTGTGATTTTTACTTCCAAAGCATTGAAACTCAGAATTGAATAAGGTATCAAAAATTATATGGGGAGAGCCACACCCCCTTGTACAATGCCCACCCAAGTTTTTCATAAAAAGGACATCACCAAGTGGTAACTCCATTCTGAATTTCAATGTTCTGTGACTTTTAATGACGTAGTTATTCTATATCGAAAATTTGACTTGTATGGGCGAAGCCACGCCCGTTTTGCAAAGGAGGTTAAAAACTACTTACAACCTATTCTCATAATATACAAAAATAGTTTCATTAAAATCGGTCGAGCCGTTTCGGAGGAGTTCGACCACATACATTGTGACACGGGATTTTTATATATTGGATGAAAACATTTAAATAGACAATAATTTGTACAGTTCTTACCGGATTTAATTTTATCATCGCTGAGTTTTCAAACGCTCCCTCAACATCTTTGACTACCACTTCGACAATTTTCCCACAGGTTCCAAATTTTATATGGAGTGGTGGCTTCAATATCTCAGTAATAACCTCTTTTATTGGGTCTTTGCGTAACCTTAAATTTTGTTGGTTTGTGCGAGTTCGCAGAATCCAATTTCTACACTCATGTTGGTTACTTTGTATCTCGAATCCTAATTACAAAGGAGACAAAAGTATTTTAGTATACCTTGCAATGCATTGATAACCTTTAGATACCAACAAATTTTTCATTAGTGTTCTTTATATTTGATTTTCACGATGTCATATTCACATTTCCTTCATATTCATGCCGAATCCTACTAGAATGAATGGTTTTTTGTTTGTTATGTATTATCCCATGTATTATTATTTGGACGCGGTGCTTTAAGTGGTTCACCAAAAGCGGGAACATATAATTTTTTCTCAAACTTTTTCTGTTCAATCCAACATCAGAATTAATGCGTACATAACACCTGAATGCATCATGACCAGTTGGATGTTTCACCCAAATTATTGGCGATCAATTATAAATCCAAGCTAAAAGAGTGTTATAGCAACTTTTGCATACCGTGTGCGGCTTAAAGTCTTCACTACTTGAATCAGATTCATCGAAATAATGATAATATGCAATTTTGAATTCCTCTGTTAATAACATTTTTTGGTCCTGCTTGCCTTTTTTTTTTGGCACTATATAACCATACACCTAACAACTATCATTTATATTTGAACACTTGTTATTCTTACTATTTCTTGAAATCTTGAAATTTTTAATATTATTATAGTCTTGTTACACAAAACACGCGAAAATAGGTAACTTATGATTAAAAAAAAATTAACTGTCAATAGCTCTTTCTCAAACACAGCAAATCACTTCTTTTAGAGCAGTGGTTCTTAACAGGTAGTCCGCGGACCACTGGTGGTCGTGAGGATTCCGCAAGTGGTCCGCGAAGTCGTAACTATAAAGTTTGTAATTTTTGCTTTTTTAAGTATTTATGATAGGAATAATAAAAAAGGCAATTTTTATGATAAAACTGTTTACTAGGATATTTATGAAAATCTGTACTAGGTTGTCAATGAAAATGTTGACTAGGCTTGCGCTCAGAGTTTGTTGACTGAGACATTTTCTTTGATATTTATTTGTGTAAGTATACGCTATGCTTTGTTAGGTCAGCTGGTACTAGATTTGTCATCAAACATCTTTACTTTTATCTTAATTTCTTACTTTCTTATCGTATGGTTGTCTCTGTTGTACATATGTTGTTGTTGTTGTTTATATAAACTAAGTTTGTTTTGCCTTTTTTTTTAAGCAATTTAAACCTTTTTAAATCAAGTGTCGTTTTGCTGACAGATTTTATTTGGTTTCAGAAAATGACAGCAAAGCGAAAGTATGATTACATCAGCAATTAAGCAGATTCGGTTTTACTTCCACAAAAAGAAACGGGGAGTGTCGGTTTCAATGTGTCTTATTCGCAATTGTCCGAAGCCCTAAAACCGGCAAAGCTAGAAAGTCATCTTAAAACAGTTTATCCCAATTTTTGTGAATGTCCGCCATAATTTTTCGAAGGTAAATTGGCAAATGTAAAGAAATTACTTCTTGAACCCAGCGGAGCATGTTATAAATCTTCGGAAAAAACATTGACTTCGTTGTTTCATATTTCAAAATTGATTGCAAAAAACCACGTCACAAGGTTCAGACGTTATGAAAACTATTAGACAATACTTTGATGTCTGAATATGGTGTTATGTGGGAAAAGCTGACTGGCTTTTGTACATATGGAGCTTCTGTTATGCTTGATTCTCGGTCTGGTCTTGCAGTCAAAATAAAAAAAGAATCCATCAGTTATAACAACGTATTGCATGATTCATCGCCAAGCATTGGCAGCCAAAACTCTTCCAGACAGACAGATAGACAGGTCTTGAAGATTACTTACATACTTAGGTGGCCACAACAACCCGCGTTCGGGTTTCGGCCGACCTCATCAGCTCTCGCCAGGCGCTTCTGATTTGCGCGCTCCTTCTCCAATCGGCCTGGTCCATCCATCGGAGGCATGGTCTCCCTCGTCGTCGTTGACCAGCGACCCTCGCCTCGAGCACCTTTTTCGCTGGAGCTTCGTCGTCAATACGATGGACATGACCCAGCCAGTGTAGTGGCTGCACAGTTATAAGCCGAACTACGTCAATGTTTTCGTAGAGGTCTTACAGCTCGTGGTTCATTCAGATGCAATAGTCATCCCTGATTCGAACAAGACCGAAAATTTTGCGAAGAACTTTTCTCTCAAACACCCTCAGAGCAGCTGCGTCAGCTTGCGAGACTTCCCATGCCTCAGCGCCATAAAGAAGGACAGTTAGAACGAGCGTCTTGTAGAGCGTTAGTTTTGTCGATCGAGAGAGGGCTCTGGAATTTAGTTGCTTACTGAGCCCGTAGTAGCACCTATTAGCAATTATTGTTCTTCGCTTTATCTCCAGGCTGACTTCGTTGTTGTTATTAATGGCGGTGCCAAGGTATACAAACTCCTTGACTACTTCAAAGTTATAGCTGCCGGATGAATCGTGGGAGTCTAGACGCCGCGCTCCCTTGTACGTAGACAGCATATACTTTGAAGTCTTCAAGACTGAGGGTAAAAGTTTTGAAGATTTCTGGAGCCAAAAAACAGGTTATTTTTGTAAAATTCAAGATATCGCTTTGTGGTATTTTACTCTGGTTTCAACAACATACCTTTGCGAGCAGGGATTCTCGGCGCTATTATTAATAAAAAACAAAGGAGTGGTATGCGGGTAGCTTTGAGCAATACCGAACCAAGAATTTAGCAATGATTCAGAAATGCAAGCTCAAAAATCTTATTAATAATGTGTAAAATAATTCTGAGTATAAGTAAATTTTTCTTTTATAATAAATAGTTTTGGTTACCTTTAATTTTGGTTATATTTTTCTTATTTCTGATAATAACATGGGGGGTCCCATTACTAATGAAAACCAGGTTAAGTGGCCCGCTATCAATAAAAGGTTAAGAACCACTGTTTTAGAGTATATACAAGACCACTAAGAAAAACTTTAACTCGCTCTCCTTTTATTCTCGTACAATGCTAATATATAAAAGATCTGCTCGCAGCATCGCTCAAACTGTTATTATTTTTTGCGATTATTACTTTCTTCCTAACATGTACTGACCTGAAAAATGTTCAGCCTGAAAGTGTGCACAGAAAATAAATTTGATCACATTTATCAGAGACATGCTTGCTTTTTATGTATGTGCATTAGACCGTTTCACCAAAACTTGTGTAAATCTTACGAGATACGCGGTTACATAGCCCATACGCAGTGGCTTGATTCTTATTTAAGCTATTCACAGTTTAAACGTATATTAACCAAGCGTATTCATAGCATTTGTTATTTTTGAAACTGTGAGCAACTCAGTATGTGTTTGCCGTATTCAATGATTTTGCAACGCTGTTATATATGGTGTAGATAGGGCATAAAAATACAAGACACAAAAAACACGTTCAAGGCTACTTTTATCTACGCGTGTTTGCGTATTTACGTTTGCATGCAAAACAAAGAAAAATACGCTTACATAATTTGGCGTAAAAATAACAAATCGTAAATTAAGCAGGGCTGCGTACTTAAACTGTGAATATCCTAATTGTGTAATTTGTGGCAAACGGTATTACAAAAAAAGACATTAAATTTTATAAAGAGCCTCAGTGCGAAGATAACAGCAACAAAAAAGATGCAAGCACATTTTTGTACATAACTCACGCGTTTTTGTTTCACACCATATTCAAGACCATGCTGATAATTATTGTATTATACCTTTTTTTCTGGTTCTTTTTTCTCTCTCTTCGTTGCTGTTTTTGAAAGATGTTCGTCGACAAAAGAGCTGTCACTCCTACCTTGTACTCATTGTATCATGGGTGTGATGTAGGCGCTGAGCTTAGTAATTGTTGTGAAGAGATACCATTGTGACTAACAAACGAAGGAAGTGTAGAAGAGGGTGAAAAATGCTGTGAGCTCGGCAAGCCCAGCAGTGAGAGTGAACTGGAAAAATCAAAACCATTCTAACCGGCTCTAGTGTTCTAACCGCCTCTAGTGTTCTAGATGTGCGTACATTTCGGTCAACATTGACTCCGATTGCGATTATGCAATGCAAAGAACATACGCACAGGAATGCAACGAAAGCTAGATGTCGCTAAGCTGCAATTACAACGAACTGCCGAGGCCTACTCCGCTCAACTCTCGGTTAAGCTCAACCAACTAACCTTTGGACCCGACGACGCCGGCGGACTTTGGGCGCAGATATCCCACTCCATGCGCGCTGCCGCTGAAGAAGTCATTGGTTTCCGGCGCCCACAATCTCGGAACCAATGGTACGATGAGAAGTGTCGCATCGCGCCAGCAGTAAAAAACGCCGCATATAAAAAAACGCTGCAGTCAGCTGCAACTGGAGCCGTGTGAAAAAACTACCGCGAAAAGAGGAAGGAAGAGAGGCGCCTTTTCAGACTCAAGAAAAGAGAGCAGGAAAAGCGTGAGCGTGTGGAACTAGAGGTATAACAGGGCAAGAAGGATGCACGAAAATTCTATCAACAGGTTAAGCGTCTAACCCAAGGTTTCAAGCCCGGAGCATCACTTGTAGAGACGAAAATGGAGATCTGAATACGGATACACAGTGGGTGCCTAGATTGTGGAGACAGCACTTCTCCAATTTACTTACTGGCGACGATTCCACTAATGCCGCCCATGGAGAGCGCAGTTCAGTGTCACCATTTTCTATAAAGGTGTCCAGCTCCTTGTGTACGCTGATGATATTGATATTGTTGGCAGAACCAAGAGAGATGTTACCGCTGCTTTCGCCGCTATCGAAAAGGAATCAGCCAAAGTGGGTTTGACGATAAATGAGGGTAAAACAAAGCATATGCTGTCTACAAACAAGGAAGCGCGGCTTTTAGACTCCCACGTTTCATCCCAGCTATAACTTTGAAGTAGTCAAGAAGTTTGTATAACTTGGCACCGCCATTAATTCCAACAACGAAATCAGCCTGGAGATAAAGCGAAGAACAATAATTGCTAATAGGTGCTACTACGGGCTCAGTAAGCAACTAAGTTCCAGAGCCCTCTCTCGATCGACAAAACTAACACTCTACAAGACGCTCGTTCTACCTGTGCTGCTTTATGGCGCTGAGGCATGGGTAGTTTCGCAAACTGACGCAGCCGCCCTGGGGGTGTTCGAGAGAAAAGTTCTTCGCAAAATTTCGGTCCTGTTCCAGTCGGCGACGACTATCGCATCCGAATGAACCACGAGCTGTATGAGCTCTACGAAGACATTGACGTAGTTCGGCGTATAACTGTGCAGCGACTACGCTGGCTGGGTCATAGCCATCGTATGGACGACGAAGCTCCAGCGAAAAGGTCCTCGAGGCAAGGGTCGCTGGTCAACGACGACGAGGAAGACCATGCCGCCGATGGATGGACCAGGCTGAGGAAGCCCTAACCGCACTTGGTGTATCCGATTGGAGAAGGCGCGCGCAAAGCAGAAGCGCCTGGCGAGAGCTGATGAGGTCGGTCGAATCCCGGACACGGATTGTTACGGCCACCTAAGTAAGTAATTAATTCTAACCGGCAGCTGAAATAACAGAGCCAGAGCAAGGTTGATTAACACAGGATAATTGACTTGAGAGAAAGCACTCTTTTTTCGCCTTAGTTCTAACTGTCAAAGTATGTGTTAGCTAAAAATACAGATTTATATTTTTTTCTTGATTTCCTTTCATCCGTTTTGATAGTTCGACCGAGCTTCTCTCAAGTGACTTTGCCTGCATTAATCAACCTTGAGCCACAAGAGTTAATGCATGTATCATAATGTTGACGATCAACTTGTGTCCATGCATGGTATAATAAGACAAAGTAGTGTTAGGTTAGGTTAGGTTAAAGTGGTTAAGTCTATAGCCGACTCGACACCTAGGCCAGTGCAGGCCCGTTGTGATACCACATAATTTCCTTTGAACCCTAGAGATTTCCCTCCTCAAACCAGTTCGTGCGGGTAATGAATTCTAGAATATGCCTAATTTCCAGGCATGAGACTTCGGCAAGTCCGTTTAGAAAGGGATGACCCAGAGTTGCCATCCTCCTTTTAGCAAGGGCCGAACATTCGCAGAGGAGGTGCTGAACGTTTTCTGCTTCCTGCTCAAATCTACAGCTTCTGCAAAAAGCATTTCCTATCAGTCCTAGCCGAAGAGAATGGGTTCCGATTAGGCAGTGACCCGTGAGGATTCCTATTATTTTTGACAGGCTTACCCTGCTCAATTCAAGCAGTGAGTGGGTGCGTTTTAAGTCGTAGGAAGGCCACGTCAGTTTAGGTTAGGTTAGGTATGAAGGGTCGTGCACCGTTACCGGCGCTTCCGCGGGGGCCTATAGGTCCATTACGAATCCCTTTTTATAGTTGTGGTACCAAGTTAAACCATTGTTCCGATTTGTTCCTCAAACCATCCTGTGCTTTTTATGAACCTCCAGATGTCTAGCAGTGGTGTGTTCACCAGCTCTTCCAAGTCTTTGAAAAATCTGTTCCCCATGTGTCGGAGTCGACGATTCTATAGACTTAGACATTCGCATAGTAGGTGAGTTATTGTTTCTATTTCCTCCGGGTCTTTGCAGCTCCGACAAAAGTCTGGCGCTGTTATACCTATTCTATTGGCCATTACCCCAATGGGGCAATGACCCGTTAGAACTCCAACAAGGATCCGGATTTCCCGTTTGACCAAAAGCAGAAGACTTCTAGTTCTTTTCTCATTTAGCTCAGGCCAAAGCCTTCGAGATATGTTGCAGTCACCTCTGGAAGCCCAGTTTGTGTTGGCAATATCTCTGGCTTTTAGTTCTATACTCCTTTTGACGACGCCTATTGGAATGTGCACATCTGTGTCAGCTCTGTTTGTACTTGCGGTTACTCCACGCCTTGCCAGTTCATCTGCTGCGTCGTTCCCTTCAATATTGCTATGTCCGGGAACCCAGCAGAGAGTGACGTTGTGGGTATTGCAGATACTATTCAGTGCAAGTTTACAGTTTTGCACCGTTCGATCCTTCGTCGTTTTACTGTTCATTGCTTTGATGGCCGCTTGGCTATCCACAAAAATTACTACCCTTGTGGGGGTAAGATTTTTCCTGTAAATGGCCCGTGCAGCTTTTTCAATAGCATATATTTCTGCCTGAAAAACGCTACAGTAATCCGGGAGTTTGTAACACTCTTTGATTTGTAGCGTTTCGCAGTATACACCCGATCCAGTTCCGTTTTCCATTTTGGAACCATCAGTATATAAATGGAGATTGCCGTAGGATTCTACAGCCGTTTGTTCCCATTCTTGTCTGCTGGGAATGGATGTGGTGTATTCTGTACCGAATCTTACACTGGGTATGATATAGTCCGTTGCTCTTTTTGATTCCTCGGTTCCAAAGAGATTTAGAATAGATGCGTGTCCGAATGTGCTGCTTTTCCAGGCTCGTGATTCGTTGAGGCGAATCGCGCTCTTGGTCGCCGAACATTTAAGGAATACTTCTCCACGTCAGTTTAGCAGTCCTACATGTATCCAGGTGTTCCCAGCGTTCTTGAGAAAGACTTAATGCTTTGTTCCTGCACTGGAGTTTTTAGGTGGATATGGGCATACCAATAAGGTCCTCATTTAGGAGGGTGTTAGAGGTCGTACTCTTCCTTGCCAATTCGTCTGCCAAATTATTGCCCTCGATATCCCTGTGTCCAGGTATCGATATGAGGTGTATCCTGAATAGCCTTGCCATCTCGTTAAGATATCTGCGGCATTCAGTGAGAGTTTTAGGTGTATCTTGAATAGCCTTGCCATCTCGTTTAGAGATCTGCGGCATTCAGTGAGAGTTTTAGAGTTATCAGAATGTGAGTTCAGTGCCTTGAGCGCTGCTTGGCTATCTGAGAAGATGAAAATACTTTTTCCTTCAAGGCTTTTTGACCCAGAATCTTAGCGATTTCGTGAATTGCAACCATCTCCGCTTGGTAGACACTACAATTATTTGGGAGTCTAAAGGACACTTCGATTTCAAGGTCCTGGGAGTAAATACCTCCCCCTTCTCATTCTCGAAGTTTTGATCCATCTGTAAAGATTTTTGTGCCGTTTGTTTTAGGGGGGTTTTGTAAGCCCAGTCTAGCCGTGAAGGGATGAGAACTTCGTAGTTCTTTTAAAGATTTAAGCAAGGCACACAGTAGTCTGTTTTGTCGGGGACAGAGGAGTTCAGAATAATTGTGTGACCGCATCCATTACCTATCCAATTTCCTGATTCTCTTAGTCTGAGAGCTGCTGTGTTAGCACATTCCCTGGCAAAGATATCAAGAAGAGGAAGGTGAAGCATGACATTTAAAGCGTCAGTTGGTGTTGTGGACAGTACCCCAGTAATACATAGACTTGCACTTCTTTGCACCTTTGCAAATTTCTGAAGTGCAGTTGTTTTACCAAGGGCCCTTCACCGCACCAGTGAGCCATATGCAAATATGGGGTGGATAATTGCTGTATAGATCCATCGCACTATTTTGGGGGAGAAACCCCATTTTTTACCTATCGATTTTTTAAAGTCAAAAAGGGCTATGTTTGCCTTTCTAACACGTTTTTTTATATTATCATTCCAGATAAGCTTCTTATACAAAATAACTCCTACTAATACTAATAAGTATTTCGTACTGTCACTAAAGATCAACCTCGTGCCATTTAGACGCGGAGGTATTAAGTTGGGTAGTTTATATATCCTAGTGAAAAGAATGAGATCCGTTTTCTCTGCGTTAACACTTAAACCACAAGAGGTTGCCCATCTCGAAAGGATTGAGAGTGCTCTCCCAATAAGTTGACAGAGAGTCTGAGGAAATTTTCTGTTAAATACGATTGCGATATCGTCATCATAAGCAATAACCATGCAGACTTCTCCTTGCATGATGCGCAACAGCTGGTCACGGAACAAAGAAGTGGAGACAAGACTCCCCCCTGCGGAGTACCTCTTTTCACGAACCTACGAGTGCAAGATCCCCCCAGCTCTGAGTTCACCACCCTGCCCAAGAGCATCTGATGTATTAAGCTCACGAGAGAATCCTCCACCCCCAGTTCCGACAAGGCAGAGGAAATCGCACATGGAAGGATGTTATTGAATGCTCGCCATAGGCGGCAACATGGTGGCAGGCCTTATTAAGTAATGGACGGACTCGGAACACCGTACAAGGTTGGAAGAAGCTGTTAATTGTAGGCAATCGAAGGCGGCCGTGAAGTGGTCTCGTAGTGAGGCTGCAAAAGTTATTCGCACTGGTCACAGGACACGGTGCCTACATGTACCATCTCAGGAAGATGACTGACCGAAGACGATGCGTGTAGGTTATGCCTAGAGGAGCCGGAAACGGCAGCATACGTTCTGTGCCAGTGCCCGGCATTGGCAAGCATAATATTGACCATTCTGGGACGTCCATTAATTTGCGAAGCCGAGATTGGTCAACTTAACTACATGGATATGCTTGAGGTGACAAAGGATGTTTGTGTTAGGAGAATGCTCACGTATGAGGGCTCCGAGCGGTAGCATCCTTGTTCTATGGGGACGAAAAGGGACCCACTGTGGTCCGCTTCGGCCAATCCCCGATTTATTACTATTATTATTGAATGCTCCTTTTATGTCTAGAAAAGCAGCAAACGCGTGTTCTTTGTTTATAATTGATTTTTCGATTGTAGATACAAGAGAGTGAAGAGCTGTCTCTGTAGATCTGCCTTTAAGGCTTGTTGGGATGTCAGAAGCCTATCAAATTTTGGCTTGAAGAGGAGTCCAATAAATCTCTGCAGTATTCTAACCAAAAAGGAGGAGAGGCTTATAGGTCTAAAGGCATTCGGTTTGGTGTGAGAGGATTGGCTCGCTTTCGGTATAAATATGACCTTAGTCTCTCTCCAAGCTGACGGGATATAGCTAAGGAGTGACAGCCATTGTAGATTCCCTGAAGCCAGGGTACTATTACATTGAAGCTATAGTGGAGTTGAGCTGGTATAATACCATCGGGACCTGGAGATTTGTATGGTTGGAACGAATAAATCGGCCATCTTAACTTCTCCTTGCTGGTCAACTGCTCAATCTGTTGAGGTGTAAGGTCAGAGGGGGACGATTGGAACCTGGAGTTATATATGTGAACACTACCACGAAAATGTGCGTCGATGAGTGTGTCTTATGCCTCGATGCATGAGTCTGTCCAGATGCCATCTTCCTTTTGAAGAAAGTTTGGTGTTGGGAATTTTGATAGTAGTTTCCTAAGCCTTGATGCCTCGAAAGTCCATGAGTCCTCACTATTGCTACGCTTTGCGTAGTTGAAGTCTTTACGACAGTCTTTTCTGAGAGTTTCAATCTCCCGGGACCACCACACTGATTTACGGGATATTTTAAAAATGTTTTTCGGACATGCTCTGTTGAGCGCATCCGAGGATTTCTTGGTAAAGTCTATTGTTAGACGGTCTAAGTCTTCTTTACTTGTCATGCGGGAGGGAGTTACCGGATTTAGCGATATCTTGATGAGTTTGTTATACCATCTCCAATTTGTCTTGCGGAGATTTCTTACTTTTTGAGGCGACGATCGACTGGTTTCTTCCCAACCGAAAGCTATATACCTATGATCTAAGAACGAATGTTTCTTTAAAATCTTCCATGAATAAATATCTTCCGAGAGGTTCTTGGATGGCAGAGTGATATCCAGAACTTCCTCCCGGTTTTTAATTATAAAGGTAGGCTCATTCCCCTTGCTTAAACTATTTAAGCTAGTAATAAGTCGGTAGTCTAAGAGCGACTCACCTCTATCATTGCTGTTACTACTGCCCCATTGCGAGTAATGCGCGTTAGTGTCTCCACCCAGAATAATGTGTGTGGCTGGATTGGTTCACTCTAGAAGTTCCTAAAACTACTGCGTGGGTACAGCTCGTCATACGGGAAATAAAAGGATGCTATCCTGAGTTTTTTGGGGCCCAGCTCCAGACTGGCCCCCGTGAGGTCCCTATTACTAATTTGAGGGAGAATAAAGCAGTTTAAGTTATTTTTAGCCAAAATACATGTACGAGTCATACGTTTGTTGGAAACATAATATATGTTATAGTTTGGTGTGTTCAGGCCGATGATCTTGTTCTTGATCCTCGTCCTGAATCCTCTGCTCCTGAATCAGCACCAAGTCGACATCTCCCTTCGCCAGGAGATGCTGGAGAGTAGCGGATGCTGCTTTGCAATGATGTAAGTTAATTTTGAGTGCCTGAAACATCCTCAGGTACTCCAACCACCGTGACGTCAGCCTCTTCGTCGCTGAGGGGGCCCTCTGAAAGGTCTTGTTCCTTCCGAAGATTTGCCATCGCAGTTATCTCTGTCGCCGAAGATAGCTTCTCCTCGCTGTCAGACACCAATTCTTCGATATCACAAGGGTTCTCAGTCGTGGCCCTGCAGACCGCACGATTTACCAGAGACACCGTGTCTGTTTTGTTGGTCCTGGGATAGATGTTACTAAGCCTATAGTTCAAGGTGCAGTTGTCTATTTGCAACTGATTTAGACACGAATTGTTGAGGATCAGTAACACCTCCATCTTGGATCTCTTGGTGTCGGTTTTTTCTTCTTCGGCTCTGGGTTCCAACTTCACTACCTTCCAGTTTTGCGTGGAGATAGCTGAGTTGAAAGTCTTTAGCATTTCTAGAATGTCCTCAGGCTCAGATGGGGTGACTGAAAACCGGACTCTGGCTCTCGGGCTATACAGAATCTCGTCCAAATCGATGGCTTTAAGTCGGGCACTTGGGTAGAACTCACCGACTTTTTCGATCGCCGCTTTGAACAGCTCGGTAGATCTTGTGTCATCACAGGGTATCAGCTTGACATTACCGTGAAACCAACCTGCATCCGCACAGGAAGGAGGTAGTCCAGGATTGGCTTTCAGGACCTGCATGGCGACTTTCGCCAGAGAAGCCTCTATCCAGCTCCATAGGTGCTTGGGAATCTCCAAATCTTCATTGATCTGGTCTATGACCCCCACAATTATGCTGCTCTTAGAAACCTCTGCGAAGGATCTTTTTCCTACCGTTTGGGTTTTGGTCCTCTTGGCTACCGGATTGCGGGTGTTTGGTTCCTTCACCGAGCGGTTCTTCTTTTTGGCTGGAAGCTTTAAACGGGGATGCTCAATGGTGAAGTCCGGTAACACCTGCTTGGCCCATTCGACGTCCTGCCTTACTTTTATAAGGTCTTACTTCGAGATCTAACCTTCCTTAAAAGGATCAACATCCAGTCGTCGGTGAATTCGGAATGCTTTCTTGCGGTCTGAGTACCCTGCCTTAAGGGGATCCCTTCTTACCATATCGGCCACCGTAGCACTGACCAGTAGATTCTCTTTGGTTCCTGCCACACTAGTTGAACCCACGTCTCCGCGTCGATTACCACCAGTGTTTAGGGAGCCAGAGGGTCCAATGCCATATGCACAGGCTTTCGATGTGCTTGCTGTTGTTAATAGGGGGCGATGATTTGATGGTATCACTATCATCGGTTGACCCTTGATAGGTGTGGAGCTAGGTGGTGCCACATCTCTTGAAGCGGAACCAACGGTTCCTACCGGGTTTTTTGTTTGGTGTCCGGACCTCCGCTTGGGTGTTGATTTACCTTCTTGTTTCTCTTCTTGGATTTTTTTTTGTTCATCCATCTTTGATTCCCAGTAATGGCGGAAAAAGGAAGGTCCACCCAGGCAAAGATCCGCATTACCTGGGTAAGACTGAGTAGAACCGGAGTTCGCCAGGCATCCGGAGCACACCGTTCGCGACTGAGCAATTGTTTTAACCTGGGCCCCCTCCCGGTTGATCCTCGGCACGGTTCGTATGACACCTTGATCCAACCCAGGGGGAAGAGAAGGGTAGTAGTGTTAGTAGCTAAAATTCTCTTTTGTGGTGGGCACAGCACCTGTCAAAATCAGGTTTTTGCGAATAAAAGCAACAAATAACAAAACCTGCTAATTATAATATTGTATGTGTTTGACAGCTGCTATACCCACCGCTCCGAGACAACACTATCACGCTAAATATACCTTGTGTCCACGATGCTATTTGAAGCCAGTGGGAGCATCAATACTAACGCATTTACGTAATGCGACAGGCTATACTTTTAGAAGCCGTCTTTTGTAAATTTGAAAAACTTCCTCGTTACTGCTCATTGAGGCATGTATTGAGGTGCAATTCAGAGCATAAATTCCACATTCATATTTTTGTTGCTTGTAGCGATAATTAAACTGCTGCGTCATTTCAAAGCGAGGTATAAACTGCGGCGTAATTTTAAAGTGAGGTCAAAGAAAAACAAACGGTAAATTTTATTTTTACAATTGAGAACGTACAGTTCTTGATGCTCTCATTTGGAAAGTGGAAATTTCGATTTTTAAAAATACCCACCCCTTGCACCAAAAAAACGTATGCTGTTTGCGGCCCGGATAACTCGACTTCGAATTGTCTGAAATAGAAAAAGTAAACGGCGTTAGATTCAGTACAGATGTAATTCTGGTCACTACCTAAATCATAATTTTGTGATAATTTTTTACAAAATGGCGGTCATTGAAAAATTAAAACCGATTTTGGGTTTTTTTTTTTTGTAGTTTAGTGTAAAAAAATAGTAAAAAATTGTTTAAAATTGTGATTGAGGTAGGGACCAATATGGTGTCAATTCTTCGTCGATTGCACTTTGTTTCATCAAAATCGGTTCAGAACTACGGGCGCAATCTGGGCCGCAAGCTCGAAAACGTGGTTTCGAGATTAACGCGTTTAAGTTTGAAAGTTTTTTTTGGTAAATAAAAAAATTGAAATGTAAAATTTGAGCATGCAGTTTAAATTCGACAATTCTGCGTCGATTGCACTTGCGTTCATCAAAATCGGTTAAGTAGAACCGGAGAAAAGTGACTTCGAAGTTCAAAAATGTGATTTTGAAAAACTCAACGAAAATTTTAGGCAATAAAACATTTTTTTTTTGTGAAATACTTACATATATCAATCTGCAATGCTAGCCCCATAAAGAACTCCTTCTTCTTCAAAAAAAATGAGGACTCAGCAGTTCTTTGTGCTCTTCGGGCAGTTCTACTTTCTTTTGATGCGGCCAGAACTCTGGCTTCGGACCTTTTCAAACGTTCTTCGTTCCGAGACATGGCGAAATCATATGCGACGTTACCAATCGGAATGGCCATTAGGTTCATTATTTGAAGTATTGGCAAAAAACCTTCGTTAAATATGACAGTTGCAATATAATTGGCAATCTCAATAGTGCGTGTGCCGGTGTGCATATGCTTCGGTGCGAATGACCACAGCACTGCGTTGAAAGATTCGTTGCTGTTTCGAGTTTCGAAGCCAAGGCATCTGTTCAACAAATCATCGGCTGACAGTGCTTTGTAAATAGGTTTGATTGCTTCCTGGACTCTCTGATTTAGTGGTGCATACATATGCTTGAAGCTGTCGATTGTCCCTTCTGCTACCGCTTCTTGCCATGCGCACCAGCTCGACGCACCGGTTGGACAGTTTTGGTGCTGTGGAGCTTCATCAGTCGAGATTTTGTGCAAAAACGTTGCCCAAACTGCCTTCTTCATGTCAGCAACCGACTCTGGATGACGACGAATAGCGAGGCCATAATATGTTGTTAGTTCAGAGGTGACTTTATCTGTGAGTTTGCCTGCACCCTTGCCGCCAATGCCTCTGCTCTCCTTTTTGGCCTTGCGGAGTCTGGTGCCCATTCGTTTTTGCACGTGCGATCGTACAGATCGTCGTCTATAATAGCTCTGAATGTTTTTGAGTCGCCATCGCCGATATACTTGCAGTATTTTACGCCATGCTTTTGGACTGATATGGCGAACATCTCCCTTATCGCATCCACCTCCATCTTCCCAGAGCTTCCTTGATGGTTGGCACGGCATCCCTCTTCGTGGTCTTCAAACCAAATTTCATATGCCAGTGGGTCTTCTTCTTTCTTAGCTTCCCAATACTTGCAGCTGTTGCATTTGCTGGAACTTACAACAGAGTCGACTATTTTTTTACTGTATTTGCCGATCAATGTTGTAGCGCCGTATAGTGAAGAAAAGCCACGTTTTTTCTACATGCCATCACATGATACGGTAAACATTGTTGGGTCGCACTATGGATCGGCTGTGACCATGGCATCTTTCTCTTCTTTCGTGGGTTTTGAAAGAATGTATTCATAGATCGCGCTTGCCGATGTTTGGCCCAATGCCTAAAAGCCTCATGGCAAAAATCAAGTGCCGGTTCATCAAATATGATTTGCCAACCAAAGACGACGAAAAAATGTGTGTAGTGGTCGGGAAAGCGCAGTGAACACCCATTTTGAAGCCAATTCCATACGGCGATGCTTTTTTAAACTCGATTTTTCCTTCACATTTGGCACATATCACCAGATTAGCAATCGCCGAGAGAATTGTACAAAACTCCAAAATGCAATTCTCCGTTTTATTATCAATGCTTATGTATTCGTTTTGATGTCCTCATCTCTTTCGTGTTGGTTACCACGAAATTGGCGTTTCAAGGGACGAGTTTTTCGCTTGCTACCAGTGTTTCTTTTATTTTTATTTCTATTACTTTTTCTATCCATTGTCTTTAGCACAAACAAAAATTTTTATCAAAACTATACTTTTTAAAACTGTATGCGCGCGTGCGTCCGGTTTATAACTCAATTCAAAGTGAACTAAACGCTGCCAACATTCGAATACCTAAGCTCTAAAATGTGTTCTCATTTATTTTTAAAATGCGTATACAAACAAGATATTACCTACTAAAGAACGCGTTGAACGAAATTCGGTGGTTGCTTCAAACCGTTGCATTCAAAAAGTAGCCAAATTAAGCAAATCGCATTTTGGCAAATACATTGCTGGACAAAAAAGGCAAAAAGGCATATCTCCTAAAGTATTTCAAATTTCAAAAACCCTTTAAGGACGATATTCTCAAATATCCAAGCTATAAAAATATGAAAAAAAAAATCTAAAAAAATGTTGCCAACCAGGAATACTCCCTTAAGCAATGTTCTACCGTTTAATCTATCTTGTAACATCGTGCTTCTTAAATAAGTTTTGAGTCGGCTTCGCCAAAAAATGTTGATTGGTAAATGAAATGTATTAGAGAATATTTTTCTATTGCAAAGTTCCACTGCTTCTTCCATCGTTAGTTTTATTACTAACTTTGTACCAAACATCCAGTTTCATTTTTGAATCATCAAAGTATCCTTCTAAATCATCATAATATAATCCAATTAGTTTTTCAAAAGCTCCAAAGAAATAGTGTTGAAATGAATAGTCGAAATAGATGTCTTAAAAATCTAACTCTTAGGTTTGAGATAAAACAAACGCTTGCCAAAAAATTTTGACAGGGACAGAACTAACTGTTGGTTAGTGTCAAATCAATTTTTATTTTGTTGGCTTACAACAACGACAATAGATTTGAAATTAATATTTTGGGTTTTCATTCTTTTGATAAAAATTTGTGATTAAAGTGTGAGTCACTTTAATTATGTCATATTTCTTGCTACGATAATTTGGGGGAAAGGGGGATTTAAACCCCAAAAACTCCCTTTGGTTGCGCTACTGCTCCTGGCCACAGCCTTACTTTCCAGGACCACAAGTTGATGACCACTGTTGTAAACGCCCGAGGCTGCCGAAATCTGCCCAAAAATTTTGAAAATTTAGCAATAAAAAATGGAAAGCATAATTCTTTGAATAAAATTGGTCGGATCCATGTTTAAAATCAATTGTATCGTTTTCCTTTGTTCCCATGGTTATAATGATTTTTTTAGAGCTTCAATTTTTTTTTGCATTTTGAAACTTTATTAAATAGTAGGAAGTGAGATAAAGTTGGTGATTAGTCGAGGAAAAATAATATTGGGTTAAAAAAAGTCAGGAAAAATTTGCAAAACATAAGCACACTGATAAGAAACACCGAAGATATAACAAAAACAAAAAAGTAGCACCATAGGGACATATTTAAAAAAAAAGATGTGTTTCGAAAATGTCTTTGAAATGTCTAACGATTGAGTCGGTGTCAAAAATAGGTGATACGGTCTTATGTGGATACTTTCAGTATGAATACTTTTCAGAACAGTATGTTGTAAATGTAATTACAGTTTAGTGTAATAATCTAATAATTACAGTGATTTCGCAACCACGGAAATAAAATGCACTTACTTAGTGGCTCGCTGACCCAATGACGTTCAGCGTGTGCAAGCACTGCCTTATTTTTGATTGATTTGTGTGAAATATAGAAAGACAAATTGTGACTCAATAGCTTTATTATTTTTATTTCATTTTATTTTTAACATAAAATTTATTTTAAATATATTGGTACAAATTTGCAAAAAAATGAAAAAAATTCATATATTCTTATAAAAATAAAAGGTTGGAAAAAGTTATCATTCATGCACTAGCAACTTATATTATTCCACATATTTAATTTCTCTTCATCACATGAATCGGATGAACTGCAGCTTACATAAGCATTGCATGATTCTAACAAACTTATAAGACCATCAGTAACTTAACCAATCTTTTTGGTGAACATCGAATATTAAGCAACTAGTTAAGCATTTAATTGTTAAGCAATTTTCATTGTAATTGCAAAATTAATAACGTACATAAGTGCCAATATTATAAAAAACCTGATTATTTTGCTGACTCTTGCATTTCACTGCCTATATCTTTACAAGCCGAGCTTTCTTTTAAATTCACTCCTGTCACGTTTTAGTTAGTTTTTTGAAATACCTAGAAGTGCTGGCAGTGCGAATGATCGCCCAAAATCCTAACGCCCAAAAACAAAAATGAACTATCGCCCAGTAAAATTTTTGGGCGATAGTTCATTAGACCCATTTTGGGTAATAGTTCACAATGAACAATCGCCCAAAATTTGTCAAATGTATTATCTCCCAAAAATTAGAATGAACGATTGCCCAAAATTGTATTTTGTTAAAAAATGTTAAAACATTAACGAAAATATTTCGTACAAGGGTAACGAAAGGGCACGAAAGAAATAAAGTTTAAAAATTTACGAAAACATTTAAATATTTCGCAAAAAATAAAATCTTCTAATTTTTTACTTGCGGGAAAATAATAGAGATTAAACATTTTCAAATAATTATTTAAAATTTTTTACATTATTCGTGTCGTACAAAGAAAATAATGATTTTTTTTAAAAGCACGAGATTTTTCCTACGATACATTTGCTACAAGGTCTACCATCTACCATGTACGATTAACCAATTTCTTTGCTTTGGGCGTTTGTTCATTTTTGAAAATTTGGGCGGTTGTTCATTATGACCGATCACAAAAAAATATGTGTTTTTGCCAAAATTTTAAATGAATGATCACCCAAAATCATTTTTGGCACTCGTTCATTTTCGTTTTTGAGCGTTAGGGTTTTGGGCGATCATTCGCACAGCCACAAGAGCTACGTTAAACTAATGAGTTTTTAAACATGAAAATGCCATAGACTTACTGTTCCATTTTCTTTCATAAACAAAGGAAAAAATGCAGAACTAACAAAACAAATTTAACAAAAAATTCTGCCGGCTTACTGAACTAATTCAAACAAAAATGTGACGTTTTAACAAGCACTGTGTTTTCAGACGAAAATTTTTACAAGTTCTTCTTTTTGCTTTATAGTATTACATTAAGTCGGCACATTTATAAATTGTTAATAAAGCTGTTTTCAAAGTGAAAAAAGGTTAAAAAAGCCACGATGCTAAATCGAAAATTTCGAGGCAAAGTCGATGAAAAAAAGCTAAATCTAGCCTAGAAAATGCTAAGATGACACTGCTTCCAACCCATCGTAGGACAGGTTTTTATACTAGTGAAATTTATATTCAGTGGCTCAAACGCTCAATCGTACATACTCGTTGTTTAACTTTAATATAGTTTTTGAAAATGATAAATGTATTTGGTTTAAAAAAATAAATATTTTTTATTTTTTCAGAGTGTTTTCTATTAAATCATGTATATAAATTATACTCGTATTTTTTGTCAACATTTTCATAATGTGGAACAAAAAGAAACAAAAACAGAAAATTCATGTCAAAACGAATAATCGTACAAGATAAAAAGTTCTTAAACTAAATTACAAAAAGTCTTAATAAGTATTTAGTGGCCAATCCTTTATCCTTTATAACAGCACCCAAGCGTCTTCGCATCGACTTCGCTAAGTTTTTACATACCTCTGGTGAAATGTTGTACCACTCGGCTCTCAGACCTTCCTTTAATTCGTTCGTATTGCGAAACAATTTATCTTTCAATTTTCTGGACAATTTCTCCCAAACATGTTCAATGACATTTAGATCAGGGGATTGTGCGGGTGTTTGGAGAAGCTTAGGGCAAATATGGATGAGTCACATCTTCGCAACCATGAAGGTATGCTTAGGATCATTATCCTTATAAAAAGCAAAATTGTTTAAGATACCTAAACGCTTGGCACTTTGCTTGACATTAGCTTTGAGGATGTTAAGATATTGAAATTTATCCATATTGCCTTCTACAAAATGAATATTTCTAACTCCTGTACTTGAAACACACCCCCACACCATCACTGAGCCACTGCAATGTTTCACAGTAGCCTTTGTATTTTTGCAATGAAATTCAGTGTTGGCTCTCCTCCAAACTTAACACTTTCCATCCGACCCTTTTAAATTAAATTTGTAATTTAAACTTTTTCATCAGTATATAAAACCTTTAAGCAAGAGAGTTATTATAAATAAAAAATATTCCAACTATATTTACCGTTTTACAGAAGTTCATATCTTTGACTAGATACTCTGCAGCAAATTTCATACGCGCGCTTTTGTTTTTTGGACTAATGTAGGGCTCTTGCGCGCTATTTGTCCATGATAACGATTGTTTTTTAAAGCGAATGGTTTCATCACAAACCACCTTATAAGTCTTTTCTTTGAATATTTTATTGATTTCTACAGCTGTAACAAAGGGGTTTCTTTTTACTTCTTTTAAAATCATACGTTCTTTGCGATCATTAATCTTTTTATCTTGTTCAAGGCGGCTTTTATTTGTGATAGAAAAGTCTTTATGTCTTTTGATTATGTATTGAACTGTAGAATGAGTTCTGTTCACTAAATCTCCAATTTATCTAAAAGATTTTCTGTATTCAATTTAACAATGAGCTGGCGCTCCGATATAGTTGTTTGTTTTCCTGACGGTGTGTTAACTAACATACGGTAGTTGTTTGTTTTCCCATTGTGTGTTCACTAACCTATTTACTATTATACTGACAACATACTAATAACAGAAGCAATTGTTAAATTTGTTAAACAATTTAACCCAATGCTTATAATATAACGGCATCCTGTCGCCACCTTCTTATGTACGATTATTCGTCTTGACATGCATTTTGTGTTTTTGTTTCTTATTGTGAAAATACTGAGAACAAATATAATTTGTGTACGTGAATTTAAAGAAGAGACTCTGAATAAATGAAGAATATGTTTTTTTTTTAAATTAAATTAATTTATTATTAAAAAAACCTATATTAAAGCTAAACAACGACTATGTACGATTAAGCGTTTAAGCGACTTATACTGTGGTCGGTATAAATATTTTGACTAAAGTTCTCTCTGAATAAAATCTAATAGTAAACGATTCTCGAGTATTTTCACGTTTATGCAAGTTACGATTTGGTAATTAATATTAAAGTATTTAATAATTATTCAACTTTATTCGAATGTATTTATTTATTTTAGTTATTCTCTCCTATTCTTCTTATTCTTTAGTTAAAAAAAGGAAAAAAGTCGGAACTAAGTATTGAAATGAGATATGCTATCATAGAGAAGCATAATTGTGGTATTTCTGTCAAAGAAATATGCTCCAAGTCACATTTATCAAAGCAAAATTTTCACTATAAGGTAAATAAACAAAAAGAAACAAATTATATGTTGTTATTGTACGGGAGTTCGCAAAGAACCCTGGCTTAACTCCAAATCCAGTTAGATTAGAATCCAGTTAGCGATCGTACAATTCGCAGACGTTTAAAAGAATTCCAATTTGGTACACATTCCGTTAGGAAAATACCGTATGTAACGCCGGCAAATAAAATCACACAACTCAAATTTCCCATAGATTTTCTCTGTAGAATATGAGCTTTTGGGTTGAGCTTGTAGACTGATGAAAGAGTAAGTTCATAATGAACTTTTTGAATCGAACTGGCGTAGATGTTTTAAACTTACCACCAAAATGTCTTGATTTTAACGTTATAGAAAATTTGTGGGCCTATATTAAAGGAAAGCGAATCGTTTGCTTGACTCGGACTAGGAATGAGACTATTTCTGAAGTAAAAAGCCTTTGGGAGCGAATTCTGGCAGATATTTTGAAAAATGTTTGGAATCGGTACCTAAACCCCTTCAAAAAGTAATAGAAAATAATGGATGATATATTTTTCATAAAATTGTTTAGTTTTTGTATTAACTTTTCTAATCTTTAAGTTTAGTTTTGTATAAAATTGAAAGGTAAAAATAATTATGCCTCCTTTGAAACTTACTTTTTAAGTATGTTATCCCTAGAAATTATTTTTAAAAAAATTCACACAATGCGAGTTTTTTCACACTATTTCAAAAACTTAAAATATTTGCCTTTTCTCTTTGTCAAAATAATTATGCCGACCACTGTACATAAATTTGTCTTTCAAAGAGCGATTGAGGGTTATTCTTCGTATTGATTGCCTGCCTGTAAGAAGGTAGCGGAACACAATCCCACTGGCGACTGTGAGCTAGGTATGTCGGAAAAACATCGATGCATCGAAAATATCGATGTTTTGCTTCGATGCATCGAAAATTTTCCACTCGATGTACACAAAGTCGATGCATCGATGTTTTTTAAAAACTGACATCTCTAGTTAGGCGCGAATTCAGGGGGCGTTTTTGGGGGTTCAAACCCACGAAATTCTCGGAAAACCTGTATTTAAATGTGATGTACTAGTGTTTATTATGTGGTCTAAGAGTACTGAAAAGAAAAACATCGAATTTTTAATAATTTATTTTATATATTCACACCTGAGTTCTGTTCCTGTTTTTTATGTTCTTTGCGATATCGCGCCCTTAGCTGTAAACAGTCATACATCGGTGATTCCATGTCAAATTGGACGTTTTTGTCCAAAAAGTGATTTTGACGATACCGATTTTTATACCGACGAAATTTTGCACGTCAATTTAAATTTTTTTTTAAATTTTTACACAGTGGAGTATTAAAAAAAAAATTCTAAATTTGTCTTTCGGACATGTAGGAAAGCAACTATATCTTCAAAACTTTAACTCTTACACAAAAAATGTTCAGGATTTTTAAGAGAAATATTTCATATTTCACATTTTATAAATGTGCAGTTTCTTACCAACACATTAATGAAAAATTTAAATTTTTTTGACCACTTAAAATTTCATTCACATTTTTTAAGTTCAGCACGACTATTTTTTGGAGTTTTTAAAGCATCGTCTTGTTGAGGCATTCTTTCTAAAAGCATTCTCAAAATTGTACGTCGAAGAATTAATACTTACTTTATATTTTTATATAAAAAATACTCTTATCTTAAATCAAAAATGTTAGTTTTAGTATTTTTTCTACTCTTATAGTATTTTATAATTTTTTACTTATGCTTCAAATTTATATAATTTTTTATTTATTTTTTTATTTATTTCTTTTATTTCTTGATAAAAGAAAAGCCGTAGGAGGTATACAATCTGAAAAAATCAAAAAATACAGTAAGAAATACAAAAAATATTAAAAATACCACTTTTAGCTTGAAAGTGTTTGTATGGAAAAATTGTGTATGGAGTTTTTGAAAATTTCGTTTAAAATAGTTAGCATTAATTTTTCCATTTACCATTTTACCCAGTTGATTTGATTTACTGATTACTTATTTTATAAATATACTATGCATATCGTCGTTGGGAGTGCAATACCGCGTATCAGCCACTTGCAATATCGCGTATATTGCAAAAAGGCTAAAATTTTAATTTGGATTTTAACTTTATTTAATTAATTAATATAGGGCGGATTTTCCATTAAATAATTTCCATTAATAATTTCAATAAATGTTTTAAGTTTAGTTGAAAATCCATTTAATAGGTTAAAAGAAAGCAGTTTTCCTGCACTCCTGTAGAATTTTACTAATACCGTGAGTGTGTATGTGCAAGTGGCTAATACACGGTATTGCAATAATTTTAAAATCGACTCCCCCCCTCCCCGCCCGAAATGTTTTCCTGGATCCGTCCCTGTCTCTGATACATTCAACAACCATTTAAGTTTTTCAATTGTGCAAAAATAAAGAAGTGAGTTTGACCAAAAAATAGAAATGGCTCCAAAAAGTGTGGTTTGGAGGTTTTTTGAGAAACGCAGCGAAAACTATGCGATTTATAATTTGTGCAAAAAGACTATAAGGATAAAATGAAAAACAGAATGGAAACAAAATCAAGAATTTTTCTAAAAACTCTAAATATTAAGGGCGACTTAAACATTACAATTTTTATGATTTCCATGGTTTTACAAAAAAGTTTTTGACCTGATTCAACAGACCGTTAGAAACATAATTAGCTCAGTTATAGTAATGAATTTGAAATTTTGTACAATTTTGCTAATAATATATTTTATTGTGAAATAATATCTAAAAATTTCTATGCAAATCGATACATCGATGTATGCCCTCCGATGCATCGAAAAATATCGATGTAAGTTTCGATGCATCGGATCAAAGAAATACATCGATGTATATTTGCCACTTACATCCCTAGTGTGAGCACTTGCCTGCCCGTAATAAGGATACATACATAACAAACAAAAACTCATATTTTGTTTGCCTTAATAGCTATAAAATGAATTGAAAACATTTGTTTTAATAGAAATAAAGTGAAAAATAAAAAAAAAACACATATATGTGGATGTGTTAAATGATAAAAAAGGGAATATTTACGATTTTGAGGCACAATATGTAGTTTTTTTCGGGTTAGTTTGTTTTGTGTTTTTGTCTCTAATTCAATATCTACAATTTAGCTTAAGACACGAAAACAATATTGCCTACCGCGAAATAGCCTTGTCAAAATATCGAAAAAGTGCTCAGATCCACTTTGAGCCAAAAAATGGATGACATCGGAAATCTCTTATTTGAATGTATGTAGGCAAAAGTAATGATGCAAAATTTCAAGTTTTGGCTATTACTTTCACTAGAGATTATCAAACCTAAGTCCCAAAACGATGACCTCAAAAAAGTTGCACAATGTATGTTAATAACACAAATAAAAATAGCAGAGCATTTCCACAGAAAACCGTAAACCGGATCGATATATTCATCGTCTTAGAAGTATTCTTTCGAGTCTTTGGTCATATGCATAAAAATGTTGGAAGACGAATCAATCCAATCATGCGGGACGAAAGGGACATGATAGCAGAAAAAATCCACTCCTACCAAAATAAAATATATATTCAGGCACGGCTGAATTTAATAAAAATTGAATTCATAAATGCCCTACAATTTTAAAATATAGGGCTTAGCAACAACAAAATCAAGTTAAATCACATCGAATATGGTGACAATTTTCCAAACAATTTTCCATCGCAGGTTTAGCAGTCACCATTTTTTTCAAAAATCTCATAGTTTTTGAGTTAGAATATTCTGAAATTAAAAAAAAAATCATTTCGGGACCACTTTGTTAAATTTTTTTCTTCTAGACTAAGCATATCCTTAAACTTATGGCTCGAAAATACTTACCTATTTGGAAAATTATGTCTATATAACCGATTTCAAATAAAAATTTTAGATCTAAAATATTTTTAGTGAAAAAAAATCGAATTTTTTTAAAAAAAAACGTTCGAAACTTATAGCTGTGTCGAATTTTTTTATTTTTTTTTTTTTTTTTTTTTGTAGAAAAAATATGAAAAAATGGTTGAAAATTCAATGAAATTGACGAAATTCGGGACCTAATCGGTTAAGGTTACTTAAGACTACACTGGATCCTTTAGGGTTATCTCTTTTCATCTACATATATACATGATGAAATCATGTAGGGAATGTATCGTGCATGAAGCTGTTCACTTTAAAATTCTATTCTTAAACCTACAGAATTCTTTTGCGATACTATTAAAAGTAAAATAGGTTAGAAAATTTAGATATTCTTATGGCGGGTGTGCAAGATGTCTTCATACTTCCATCATTATAGTAGATACCAAATGTTTGTAAGGAATTAACCCTGTATCCCAATAAAAAAAAATTTGCGGCTATGCTGCATAATACTAATACGGTGGCCTTATACAAAATATTTGAAAGGAAGTTTTTTAAAAATTCTTTTCAGTTTTAATAGATTTTTATAAGTGTACTATTTCTGTAGCCAACCAAAAACGTACCTACGTAGGCTTATATAGTTTAATTAAAACAAAATTGAGGAAAATGGCATATGTTTTTTTTTGTTTTTCTTAAGTTATCATTACAATAAGGATTTCTTTTATCAAAAAAGTCAACAGAACTTATTTTACTGAGATCGATTCAAAATCACTTTATTAAAAATTTAAGATTTGTACATTCATGGCATACTATTTAGATGATATTTTTTCAGTAGAATTTTTTTTAGAAGGGCATAAAAGTAATCGGAAGGGCTTCGGGGATTATAAAATAAAAAAAGGCTAAAAAAAGCCCTAAAAACCCCTGCCATCCCTGCATGACACATACCGATTCTTAGAGGGAAAATATGATGTTTTGACATGAATATAGTTACAAGGTGGCCCGATGCGCTTTAATAGTAATATTATGCCATATTTTGAAAATCCCTCAAAACTTATTAGTTCACCCGATATTTACAATGACTCAAACATATTAAACACTTTTGCTTATGTTAACTGAATACATGTTTTTTTGTTTTGCAAGATTGTGGCAATTATTTTTTATCAACTCAATAGATTGTAAATCGATAACCAAAAGTTCACTGATTGCACTGAAATTTTCGTAAACTTGAGATTTCACAAGTTTCAGCATTGAAGTGAATATTTTTAGTATTTTTAGAATATAATTAAAAATATATATCCTCAGTTAAAAATACACACCAAAAACATAACCACACATAAACATAAACGTAAATGCAAATGACATGCATACATATCATTTACATATACAAAAGCGGTAAAACGCGAAGAAACAAAACACTATTTGTATAAAATATATGAAGTTTCGTCGCCATATTGTTTGATTTCTCAAGATTTTTATTATTATATTTTTTAAATGTTTATTTGTAGACTATAGATACATATTTTAAATGTTTCGCTATAACTCTTAAGGTCATTCGATCACTATCATATTAAAATTGAGCGAAATTGGTTACCTTCTTTTCAATGTTTCTACACTTTAAAGTCGTAAATTGAAGTCTAGGATACTCTTATATCAGGGACAATATAGCTTATAAGGGATAAAAATAAACGAGACCGGATGCATGTGAGAGATAGTGAATTGTGTAATTAATTCATATTTTCGTTAAAATTAAATTTACATGTGTCCATAGATTAGGTACCATAGATAGGTTGGATGTGCTGTAAAAACTTTAAAATGTGGTAACTTCAACATATTTAGCAATTTTGCATCTTACTGTTGTGTTGTTTCCTATATAAACTAGGGATAGCAGATATATCTAACCTAACACTACTCTGTATTGTGTTTTTTTAGGTCGGCAATTTTGTAACAATGCTTAGCTATTAATAGAAACTTTTTGAATTTAGAGAATTCTGGGAAATATGGAATATAAAAGATTTAAATAAAATTAAATAATTTTTTCCCATTTTTTACCGCGTTTCTATTTTTTGAAGTAAAAACAGCAAATTTGAAAACTTCCGCTTTTGATATAGTAACTTCACAATGAAATGGTGAATTGGACTATAATTTGAAAAGTCTTGATTTTAGTTTATTTTCATAGAATACAAAATTCACAAGAACGTATTCGAAGTAAAGATTTCAGCAAACATTTTTTGTTCATGGGTAACATAAAAAATATTTATTTGAATAATTATTAACATTTACGACTGTTTGAATTATAATCGAAGCCATACTAAAGGGTGAATAAGCAAAACACTTAAGCTGGTAAAATAGCTGGTAATTCGCTTTGTTTATAGGGCTTACATAACTTTACCAAACATTCATGTGTTGATTTAATTTAATTATGGATTTGGTGCGCAAACGAACCAAATTTAATTGAACTATCAAATTTCTTGCAATATCTTGCATCAATTTTGGACTCCCTTATATTTTTATTGACTTATGTTATTTAAATTATTTCAGAAATGATATAAAAACGAGTTGTTATGGCCAGTTTGTTCATGAAGCTATATATTTATAACTCGTTCTATAACTCCTTTTAAAATTAAGCTGGTTTGTTCACCTCCTTCAACACGTTATAAATTAATTTTTAACGAACTTCGTAATCTCATTAATGCCTCTATCACCGTCCGCGAATCGAATTTTCCAGTCGATTCGACTCAGTTGGCGAACTTTCAATTCTGGCGTATCATTGTTTGCGAGTCTACTTGTTCGCCGCAGATTCAATGCAGCCAAAGCATAAAACATAAAAGTAAACAAAGTTACGTCAAAAAATTAAATTTCGAAAAAAAAAAATTCAATTCGTGTTTTCTCTTTAATAAATAGTAAAATAAAAAATTGTAAACACCTTCGAGTAATTTTTGGATCAATAGTGTAGACGCAAGAATTTTATCAAGTGAAACTGTGTTTTTCAAATATTTTCGAACGAATATTTATGCCCTACATCAAAAAAAGGTACACAATTTAATGGAACTGCTAAGTGTTGGTGTTTTTTATAACGTGCCTATTAGTGTAAAATTATAAAGATTAACTTAGAAATAAATGCGTTTAATGTGAAATGATAATGAGAAAAGATAAATTTAGTTTTCATTAGAATAAAAGAAATTAATTGCAAGCAAATCCTGCATTCGCCGGCTACTCACAAAATTTTTCATTCGCCTGCTTTTGACGTTTAGGTCTAATGATATTTGGAAAGTTCACACACTGTGATACCGCCTCGGCGATTTCGACTAGTTTTTTATTCGACTCGCTGATGGTGATGGGGCATAAAACTAAAATATCAATTTTATTTAAACGTCATAAAAAGTGTTTTTACTTGTCTGTAATACATCTGCTATTCAATTTTAAAATTAAGCACTTATTTTTGACAACAGTTATGTTTAGTTGAAGTATTAACAAATAATTAATAATTGATTTTTCTGTGAATGTAAAATGTATCATGTATGTGACCAACTCTTCCGAAAAAATCGGCGAAGCTTCGGAATCCCGAAATTTCCTGCTCTATTCCGAAATATTCCGAAATTTCTATAATATCAATAAAAAATAGCAATTAAGTCATATATCGAAAATACCGCCCAACTGGCGATAAATTACCTAATCTGACGAGAATGGCAATCGCATACTTTGGATGAGTCAATTGATTTGTTAACGCAAATTGTAATTTTTGTTTTCTCTACCACAAATTTACCAAAAAAAAAAAAAAACGGAAAAGTTCGGATGAAAAGGGATAGCCTTCTGCCCTGCTTTTGTTCACGTCACTATTATTAAACAAGTCACTGGAAAACTTCCCGGCTTCGTGTGATACAACAGCACTTCACAGCTTTGAGGTGAATTTACGTCAGTGATGCACAGCGTTAGCAGAGCTTCCGATACGAGTGCTTTTTAAGACATTTTTTGTCTTAGTATGTGTGTACAAGCAGAATATTCAATAAAACCCTTTGCGCATGAGACGTTTACTGCTGGAAGTACAAAAAAGAACTGATTCTCTGCTAGCGTCGCAGAACTTCGGTAGCTTCACACACACGACTTGTATGTGAAAGCCGAGTGGCTGCAAAAGGCTCCCGTGTGTATCACTGACTCACGTCCACAATTAGTGCTGTCACTTTACCACAAGTGTGGTAAGGCTATAATTTTTTTACTTCTAACGTTTTAAAGTGACAGTATTGTTCATAATACGTGAGTTTCAACAAACTGCATACAAATTAAACTGATTTTAAGTCATTTGTCTGAAAGCTGTGTGATCTCTAGTTAAAATCGCAATTTTCTGTCACTTTATCTCTGATATTTTCTTTCAATCGACCTCCCGGAAAAATATTTTGTGAGCAAAGTCATTTCGAGCCATTTTGTGAGCTGATTATCGCGAGCCAGTTATCGCAAAGACAAATATAATTCAATTTCACAATATAAATAATTTTGGTTCATCAAGTACAAATTACAAGTTTCATGCTTGGAAGTCTTTGAATTAAAGCCCCAAATTATTTGAGAAATTGCTCAGAAAGATAAAAACATCGTCAAAACGAAAAATAAGACCGATACAAATCCTGTTGCTGTACTTACTTACTTACTTAGGTGACTGTAACAACCCGTGTTCGGGTTTCGGCCGTCCTTATCAGCTCTCGCCAGGCGTCTCTGCTTTGCACGCGCCTTCTCCAATTGGAGATTTTTTAAAATTCATTTAAAAAAAAAAACAATAAATATTTTTACCATCCATTTTTTTTATTATATGCTTATTAATATTTCAATAATGCACAAAACAAGAAATTAAAAATTGAGAATATTATAGGCTGGTAGGGGGAAGAAGGAGTGCTAAAAAACAAGGCTACCTCTATCTTGACACGATTTCAACCCTTCTAGTCATCTGAAAAAAGATTCTTAGTTAGTAAGAATGTCGCCATGTGGCGGCCGTGGCGTAGTGGGTAGAGTGTGTGACTCTTACGCCAGATAACCTAGATTCGAATCCTACATCTGACATAGACAATTTTTTCAATTGAATTAACTTTTCTGTTCGGCCGTCACCTCTATGCAGACAATGGCAAACCTCAGAGAGTAAAAACTGCCATGAAAAGCTTCTTGGAGTCGGCGTAAAACATGTAGGTCCAGTTCTCGATCATTTGTATGCAAACATTTCACATCACACACAACACAATTAATCATAAGAAGCTCGGTCAAAGTCCTTTCAAGGGCTGAGATGGCCATTTCGTTTTTTTTTTTCGTCGCTATGTTCCGGACTAGGGAAAGGAAAATAAATTTGTTCTCCTTTTTTCAATATTTTGAATTGTTTAAAAATATTAATAAACAAAATTTTACATAATTCTAGTCCGAGTCATAAAGGGATATTAAATGGATTTCGGTCTATTAGAACTTGAGATATCCTATCAAAGTGTTGAAAAAGTGGATTCGAGAAAAAGCGTTTAAAGATTTGAGCAAAGTTACTGGCGGTAAAAGTTATATAAACGGGTGCTTTACTTACAGCTATAACTTCGTAAATAATTGAAATTTTAAATATTCTTTTGGAGGATATATTCTTAAAGGTCCCCAAGAAACAATTTGTGTCCGAAGCAAAGAACGCAGGCTCAAATGTCCCGAGTATCGGACACAATTTTATTTCTTAAAAGTTAAGCTTATGATAAAAATCGAATCGCACTTCCGTGCCAAAGACCGCAGGCACAAAAGTTCAGAGTATCGGGCATTAGCCTGAGTCTTAATTGTAATGTAATTGTAATGTAAATATTTTCGAACGAATATTTATGCCCTACTCCAAAAAAAGGTACACAATTTAATGGAACTGCTAAGTGTTGGTGTTTTTTATAACGTGCCTATTAGTGTAAAATTATAAAGATTAACTTAGAAATAAATGCATTTAATGTGAAATGATAATGAGAAAAGATAAATTTAATTTTCATTAGAATAAAAGAAATTAATTGCAAGCAAATCCTGCATTCGCCGGCTACTCACAAAATTTTTCATTCGCCTGCTTTTGACGTTTAGGTCGAATGATATTTGGAAAGTTCGCACACTGTGATACCGCCTCGGCGATTTCGACTAGTTTTTTATTCGACTCGCTGATGGTGATGGGGCATAAAACTAAAATATCAATTTTATTTAAACGTCATAAAAAGTGTTTTTACTTGTCTGTAATACATCTGCTATTCAATTTTAAAATTAAGCACTTATTTTTGACAACAGTTATGTTTAGTTGAAGTATTAACAAATAATTAATAATTGATTTTTCTGTGAATGTAAAATGTATCATGTATGTGACCAACTCTTCCGAAAAAATCGGCGAAGCTTCGGAATCCCGAAATTTCCTGCTCTATTCCGAAATATTCCGAAATTTCTATAATATCAATAAAAAATAGCAATTAAGTCATATATCGAAAATACCGCCCAACTGGCGATAAATTACCTAATCTGACGAGAATGGCAATCGCATACTTTGGATGAGTCAATTGATTTGTTAACGCAAATTGTAATTTTTGTTTTCTCTACCACAAATTTACCAAAAAAAAAAAAAAAACAGAAAAGTTCGGATGAAAAGGGATAGCCTTCTGCCCTGCTTTTGTTCACGTCACTATTATTAAACAAGTCACTGGAAAACTTCCCGGCTTCGTGTGATACAACAGCACTTCACAGCTTTGAGGTGAATTTACGTCAGTGATGCACAGCGTTAGCAGAGCTTCCGATACGAGTGCTTTTTAAGACATTTTTTGTCTTAGTATGTGTGTACAAGCAGAATATTCAATAAAACCCTTTGCGCATGAGACGTTTACTGCTGGAAGTACAAAAAAGAACTGATTCTCTGCTAGCGTCGCAGAACTTCGGTAGCTTCGCACACACGACTTGTATGTGAAAGCCGAGTGGCTGCAAAAGGCTCCCGTGTGTATCACTGACTCACGTCCACAATTAGTGCTGTCACTTTACCACAAGTGTGGTAAATCTATAATTTTTTTACTTCTAACGTTTTAAAGTGACAGTATTGTTCATAATACGTGAGTTTCAATAAACTGCATACAAATTAAACTTATTTTAAGTCATTTGTCTGAAAGCTGTGTGATCTCTAGTTAAAATCGCAATTTTCTGTCACTTTATCTCGGATATTTTCTTTCAATCGACCTCCCGGAAAAATATTTTGTGAGCAAAGCCATTTCGAGCCATTTTGTGAGCTGATTATCGCGAGCCAGTTATCGCAAAGACAAATATAATTCAATTTCACAATATAAATAATTTTGGTTCATCAAGTACAAATTACAAGTTTCATGCTTGGAAGTCTTTGAATTAAAGCCCCAAATTATTTGAGAAATTGCTCAGAAAGATAAAAACATCGTCAAAACGAAAAATAAGACCGATACAAATCCTGTTGCTGTACTTACTTACTTACTTAGGTGACTGTAACAACCCGTGTTCGGGTTTCGGCCGTCCTTATCAGCTCTCGCCAGGCGTCTCTGCTTTGCACGCGCCTTCTCCAATTGGAGATTTTTTAAAATTCATTTAAAAAAAAAAACAGTAAATATTTTTACCATCCATTTTTTTTATTATATGCTTATTAATATTTCAATAATTCACAAAACAAGAAATTAAAAATTGAGAATATTATAAGTAGTTACGATATGTTCGTTCTGGGGCAGAGGCTCAGAGGCTCAAGCCGATGACGTCATGCCCGGCACTCAAGTATGAACGGATTTCTGCTTGTGCTGGTGGACGGACAGACAAAAAAACCGCAAGTTGTTTTTGCTTTAAGCGTTGATCATGGTCTTATCAGTGTTTGTATGTTTTATGATTTTTTTCATAACCCTAGCATTAGTTATAGCAATGACTCAAATTCTGCTGGCTGACTTTAGCTGAAATGATATGACTTGCTATATGAAAATATATGTATTAATATGGGTTGAAGCAATTTAGATACGGCGATGGTTGAAGGGGGAAATAAATGTTTATAAATTTAATAAAGTTGGTAAGTATTAGGTGGGAGTCTTTGTTTTGAGCTTTTAAAAGTTGGCAAGTTTGATGTATGTCTTTGCTTTAAACTTTTAAATTGACAAGTTTGGGGTATTTCTTTGCTTTAAGCGTTGGTCATAATTTTATACACTACATTATCGGTAGTGGTAGTCAAGCGAGTTCTTATCAGTGTTTGCATGTTTTGTTTTTTCTTAACCCTCGCATTAGTTACAGCAAGACTCAAATTTTGCTGGTCAACTTGCTTTGTGAAAATATATATATTTATTTGGAATGAAGCAATTTAGGTACGGCGAAGGTTGAAGAGGTTAAAGAAATGTTTATAAATTTAATAAAGTCGGTAAGTATTAGGTGCGTGTATTAGATTTGTGTAAGTAGTTTGTATATTAGATGACAACCATTAAAAAACATAGGCGTGTATAAATATCTATTCGTCAGTTGGGGGACATAGGGGTCACTTACACCCAGCAACTTCTCCGCCTCTGGCTTATATTTTATGTAAATTCAAGAGTCTGCAAAGCTTCGAGATGCAGAAACTTCGAGAACATTTTAGAAGTCGACTTATGTTATTGTATGCCGATGACGTCACCCATACCCATCCTGGTACGGATTTTAATTTTATTTCATTTCAATTTCAATACTAATTTCAAGGTTAAAGTGATAAGAGCCAAGCTTTATAGTAAGCGCACTCATAACCCGCAAGTTCAAGATAAGGCAGCAATGGACAAGTTCAAACATGTTTTTTGTGTTACTTATAAAATAAATAAACAATTTTTGCGGTCAAGTGCAAGGGCAAAAAAAGAAGATAAGAATTTAAAGTTGATATGTCAAAAACTAAGCTAAGCTAACCTAAGCTAATATAAGCTAAGGCTGCGTTTATAGTGAACGCCCATAATCGGCTGCTTTTTTATAATGGTTCTTGTTGTTGTTGTTCTTACTGTTGCTATTGTTGTTCTTACTTATGTTGTTGTTTTTGTTGTTGTTGTTGTTCTTGTTCTTGTTGTTGTTCTTACTGTTGTTGTTGGTGTTGTTCTTACTCTTGTTGTTGTTGTGGTTGTTGTTGTTGATGAGGCTGTTTTACTAATAAAAATAGGCAATCTAAAGTTACTAAATAAATAGCTAAACTTCTTTATTAAAATATTATTTATATTAATTACACCACATTTTGAGCCCAATTTGGTCACATCTGTTGATAACCAAGATAAGCTATGGAAGCTACGTCCAATTACGGACCATCTCAAGTCAAATATGTTGAAGAACTATCACCCAACACAACATTTATCTTACGATGACAATGGACGACACGGTTGCAAGCAGTTTTTTAAAGGTAAACCAATCGGCCAAACGGTTACATGTTAAATTTTGACATATATCAAGGCAAGAACCTACGTTGTACCAATCCATATGATGAACGATTCGGAAAATGTGCAGCACCACTTATAACTATGATCGACGACTTTCAGATGATTTGAAAGGCCTTATTGAATATTTCATTCATATTGAATTATTGTTTGATTGATTATCGATATTGTGATTGATTGATTGATTATCGATCAGTTTTAGCCGGTAGCTGTTGAACAGTACAGACCATTTTAGCTGGTAGATGTAGAACAGTACAGACCATTTTAGCCGGTAGCTGTAGAACAGTACAGACCATTTTAGCTGGTAGATGTAGAACAGTACAGATCAGTTTTAGCCGGTAGCTGTAGAACAGTACAGACCAGTTTTAGCAGTTGCTGTTGATCAGTACAGACCAGTTTAGCAGATAACTGCTAAAACTGGTCTGTACTGTTCTACAGCTACCGGCTAAAACTGATCTGTACTGTTCTACATCTACCAGCTAAAATGGTCTGTACTGTTCTACAGCTACCGGCTAAAATGGTCTGTACTGTTCTACATCTACCAGCTAAAATGGTCTGTACTGTTCAACAGCTACCGGCTAAAACTGATCGATAATCAATCAATCAATCACAATATCGATAATCAATCAAACAATAATTCAATATGAATGAAATATTCAATAAGGCCTTTCAAATCATCTGAAAGTCGTCGATCATAGTTATAAGTGGTGCTGCACATTTTCCGAATCGTTCATCATATGGATTGGTACAACGTGGGTTCTTGCCTTGATATATGTCAAAATTTAACATGTAACCGTTTGGCCGATTGGTTTACCTTTAAAAAACTGCTTGCAACCGTGTCGTCCATTGGCATCGTAAGATAAATGTTGTGTTGGGTGATAGTTCTTCAACATATTTGACTTGAGATGGTCCGTAATTGGACGTAGCTTCCATAGCTTATCTTGGTTATCAACAGATGTGACCAAATTGGGCTCAAAATGTGGTGTAATTAATATAAATAATATTTTAATAAAGAAGTTTAGCTATTTATTTAGTAACTTTAGATTGCCTATTTTTATTAGTAAAACAGCCTCATCAACAACAACAACCACAACAACAACAAGAGTAAGAACAACACCAACAACAACAGTAAGAACAACAACAAGAACAAGAACAACAACAACAACAAAAACAACAACATAAGTAAGAACAACAATAGCAACAGTAAGAACAACAACAACAAGAACCATTATAAAAAAGCAGCCGATTATGGGCGTTCACTATAAACGCAGCCTTAGCTTATATTAGCTTAGGTTAGCTTAGCTTAGTTTTTGACATATCAACTTTAAATTCTTATCTTCTTTTTTTGCCCTTGCACTTGACCGCAAAAATTGTTTATTTATTTTATAAGTAACACAAAAAACATGTTTGAACTTGTCCATTGCTGCCTTATCTTGAACTTGCGGGTTATGAGTGCGCTTACTATAAAGCTTGGCTCTTATCACTTTAACCTTGAAATTAGTATTGAAATTGAAATGAAATAAAATTAAAATCCGTACCAGGATGGGTATGGGTGACGTCATCGGCATACAATAACATAAGTCGACTTCTAAAATGTTCTCGAAGTTTCTGCATCTCGAAGCTTTGCAGACTCTTGAATTTACATAAAATATAAGCCAGAGGCGGAGAAGTTGCTGGGTGTAAGTGACCCCTATGTCCCCCAACTGACGAATAGATATTTATACACGCCTATGTTTTTTAATGGTTGTCATCTAATATACAAACTACTTACACAAATCTAATACACGCACCTAATACTTACCGACTTTATTAAATTTATAAACATTTCTTTAACCTCTTCAACCTTCGCCGTACCTAAATTGCTTCATTCCAAATAAATATATATATTTTCACAAAGCAAGTTGACCAGCAAAATTTGAGTCTTGCTGTAACTAATGCGAGGGTTAAGAAAAAACAAAACATGCAAACACTGATAAGAACTCGCTTGACTACCACTACCGATAATGTAGTGTATAAAATTATGACCAACGCTTAAAGCAAAGAAATACCCCAAACTTGTCAATTTAAAAGTTTAAAGCAAAGACATACATCAAACTTGCCAACTTTTAAAAGCTCAAAACAAAGACTCCCACCTAATACTTACCAACTTTATTAAATTTATAAACATTTATTTCCCCCTTCAACCATCGCCGTATCTAAATTGCTTCAACCCATATTAATACATATATTTTCATATAGCAAGTCATATCATTTCAGCTAAAGTCAGCCAGCAGAATTTGAGTCATTGCTATAACTAATGCTAGGGTTATGAAAAAAATCATAAAACATACAAACACTGATAAGACCATGATCAACGCTTAAAGCAAAAACAACTTGCGGTTTTTTTGTCTGTCCGTCCACCAGCACAAGCAGAAATCCGTTCATACTTGAGTGCCGGGCATGACGTCATCGGCTTGAGCCTCTGAGCCTCTGCCCCAGAACGAACATATCGTAACTACTATTATAGGCTGGTAGGGGGAAGAAGGAGTGCTAAAAAACAAGGCTACCTCTATCTTGACACGATTTCAACCCTTCTAGTCATCTGAAAAAAGATTCTTAATTAGTAAGAATGTCGCCATGTGGCGGCCGTGGCGTAGTGGGTAGAGTGTGTGACTCTTACGCCAGATAACCTAGATTCGAATCCTACATCTGACATAGACAATTTTTTCAATTGAATTAACTTTTCTGTTCGGCCGTCACCTCTATGCAGACAATGGCAAACCTCAGAGAGTAAAAACTGCCATGAAAAGCTTCTTGGAGTCGGCGTAAAACATGTAGGTCCAGTTCTCGATCATTTGTATGCAAACATTTCACATCACACACAACACAATTAATCATAAGAAGCTCGGTCAAAGTCCTTTCAAGGGCTGAGATGGCCATTTCGTTTTTTTTTTCGTCGCTATGTTCCGGACTAGGGAAAGAAAAATAAATTTGTTCTCCTTTTTTCAATATTTTGAATTGTTTAAAAATATTAATAAACAAAATTTTACATAATTCTAGTCCGAGTCATAAAGGGATATTAAATGGATTTCGGTCTATTAGAACTTGAGATATCATATCAAAGTGTTGAAAAAGTGGATTCGAGAAAAAGCGTTTAAAGATTTGAGCAAAGTTACTGGCGGTAAAAGTTATATAAACGGGTGCTTTACTTACAGCTATATCTTCGTAAATAATTGAAATTTTAAATATTCTTTTGGAGGATATATTCTTAAAGGTCCCCAAGAAACAATTTGTGTCCGAAGCAAAGAACGCAGGCTCAAATGTCCCGAGTATCGGACACAATTTTATTTCTTAAAAGTTAAGCTTATGATAAAAATCGAATCGCACTTCGGTGCCAAAGACCGCAGGCACAAAAGTTCAGAGTATCGGGCATTAGCCTGAGTCTTAATTGTAATGTACCCGAAAAGTACTCAATGTTTTAACTGAAATTTTCCCGACATTTTACTCATATTTCTCTGAAAATTGTTTAAGAAGTGTCCTAAATACCAGACTATATTTGGACACAAAAACCGACGAGTGCTCGATTAGGTCTTCGTTCGGCGACTGTCCCTAACCAAGGTGTTACAGAAGAAGCACTTCTTTGGGTGCATGTGTGAAACATTTAAAACACGGACACAGGATACTTATCTGCTACTTTATAGACACAAAATATGAAATTATTTCTCGGAGTCTAATCTTCGAAAATAAGCCCAAAAAAATCTATTTTTTTTTAAATTCTACACAAGAATACTGTCTTAAAACCACAAAAATTGTAAAACTAATGAATAAAAATGCTTGTATATCATTCCGAGATATCTTTCCAGATTCTAGAATCCACTCCGAAATTTCACCAAAAGTAGTTGGCCACAGTAATCATGTACCAGTTAAACATTACGTATATAGAATCTGAAGATCCCTTGGCTGAACTTGTGGGCAGACTCTCTCCCCGAAGTTATTTTTTAAGGGTTCCTTTATGTAATATAAGCGATTCTGAAGGCATTTTTTGAAAGAATACTACAAAAAAATGGCCAGAAATATTGATATAAATTTTTTTTTTATTGATTTCAACAATTATTAAGGAAGTATTCCTGGTTGGAAGGCTGTTTTTGGACCCTTTTTGAAAAACATCTCATTTGAAAACGCAGAGTTATTTGAATTTTGTTTATTAAATAATAATATTAAATTAAATAAAAAATTGTTTTTCCTTTGTACGAGGGCTGTTCAAAAAGTTGTCGGCCTTCAAAGTTGGGCGTCGGAAAAAAAGGTATGCTGCTTGCGGCCCGGATAGCTCAACTTCGAATCATATGAAATAGAGAAAGGAAACGGCGTTAATCATAATTTTGCAATTATTTTTAACAAAATGGCGGTCATTGAAAAATGAAAAACAGATTTTGGATCTTTTTTTTTTGTAGTTTAGTGTAAAAAAAAAAATAGTAACAAATTGTTTAAAATTGTGAATGAGGTGAATCAAAATCGGTTCAGAACTACGGGCGCAATCTGGGCCGCAAGCTCGAAAAACGTGGTTTCTAGATAAACGCGTTTAAGTTTGAAGTTATTTTTTTGCATAAAAAAAAAAAATTGAAATGAAAAATTTGAGCAAGCAGTTTTCGAAATTCGACAATTCTGCGTCGATTTCACTTGGTTTCATCAAAATCGGTTCAGTAGAACCGAAGAAAAGTGACTTCGCAGTTCAAAAACGTGATTTTGAAAAAACTCAAAGAAAATTTTACGCAATAAAACATTTTTTTTTTTGTGAAATACTTACATATATCAATCTGCAATGCCAGTACCATAAAGAACTCCTTCCCTTCTTCAAAAAATTAAGCCGACTCAGCGGCTCTTTGTGCTCTTCGGGCAGTTCTACCTTCTTTTGATGCGGCTAGAGCTCTGGCTTCGGATCTTTTCAAACGTTCTTTGAGAAAACTGTATAAAACTCCAAAATGCAATTCTCCGTTTTGTTGTCAATGTACTTATGTACTGTACTAATGTACAATGTACTATGTACAATGTACACTGTACAATATACTTGTGAATTCGGTCATCCTCATCTTTTTCGTGTGGGTTACCACGAAACTGGCGATTCATGGGACAAGTTTTTCGATTGCTACCAGTGTTTCTTTTATTTTTATTTCTTTTACTTTTTCTATCCATTGTTTTTAGCACAAACAAAAATTTTTATCAAAACTGTACTTTTCAAAACTGTCAAATTCAAAGTGAACTAAACGCTGCCAACATTCGAATACCTAAGCTCTAATATGTGTATTCATTTATTTTTAAAATGCGTATGCAAACAAGTTATTACCTACTGAAGAACGCGTTGAACGAAATTCGGTGGTTGCTTCAAACCGTTGCATTCAAAAAGTAGCCAAATTAAGCAAATCGCATTTTGGCGAAAACATTGCTGAACAAAATGGCAAAAAGGCATATCTCCTAAAGTATTTCGAATTTCAAAAAACCCTTTAAGGAAGATATTCTCAAATATCCAAGCTATAAAAATATGAAAAAAAAAATCTAAAAAAATTTTTGCCAACCAGGAATACTCCCTTAATGTATATAAAAAAGGTTTTCTTTTGTTTTTGTGACGTCATTTGCGTGTACATGACGTTATCATGAAGCGATGCGAGAAGAGTAGGACCATTTTGCTTGCAGAATAGCATGATCTGTAATTATCTGAACAAAAACAAATATTTATTTGTAAATTAAACACTTACGCCGAGGTAGTGACTTAGAGTTCTTTTAAACATTTTTGTTTGTAAGAAAATAACGCGACTTTATGGTTGATTGCTTAAAAAATAGGTGTAAATTTGAGTGCATAACGAGCTGTAAATTTATTTTTATGATCATTTGAAAAAAAGGCGAAATCACTCCCACAGAAATTACTTAAAAAATATACATATGAATTTTTATGTCAATCGGCGCAATAGATTTTGAGTTATCTTGCAAGCAATTTTCAAAAAACCCATTTTGAGAAAAACGTGCTTAAAGTTCTAAGACGATTTTTTTTTTTATTAATTATTAGAAAATTTATGAAATATTGTTTTTAAAAAAGTGTGCTTAAAGTAGAAAAATCATAAAATGTCAAAAAATGAGTACAATTCATCGAATTTTTGCAACTAACCAATTAACATCAATTCCAGGACACATATAATAACCCTTCCAAACCCTTCATTCTACTTGCAGCTCAGTAGCATCCTGCCGTTTTGATGATTTTTGTCGTTTCGCCAGTTCAGTGCTCAAACGGTTGGCCTGTTTCGTGCGCATATGATGCGGGCTTTTTATTCGCCACGGAGGTTCCAGCAGCTAATTTTTTTTATTTATGGGCGATGAATGGAGATGTAATAAACATTTTTTTCCATCGTTCCAACATTTTAAACCATCTCGTGCTCGAAAACAATCTAATGCCAAAATTTCAGCGCAATCGGCCCAAAAGTTTTGGAGTCTTAATGATTTCTTAAAGGTGGGCGGAATAATAGTGCCAGCACGCCCATTTTTAGTACAGTTGCCGATGGTAAATTTCAATCTTATATGACCAAAACAGTCTGAAATATAGCATTTTCATTGATTTGTGGGCGGTAAAAGAGGGCGTGGAAACCCGTTCTTGGTAAAATTGCCGAAAGTAATCATACAAACGCAATTACCAAATTTTAGTATCATACTATTTTAGTCTAATTCGAATAGTGGGCTGTAAAAGGAAGTGTGGTTAAAACTAAGTATGCAATAACCATATCTATGGCTCAAGGAATACACGTTTTAAGTTTGAGCAAAGTCTGTTCAGCAGTTAAGATTTGTTTAAAAGTCAAACACACAAACAAACAAACATAACATTTTTTTATTAATATAGATTATCTATACTATTTGGTAAAACTTTACTTGCCGGGTTCCATTACAAAGTTTTGGAGGTCTTAAATTGTGCAATAATGGCAGATTAATTTTTAATGTTAGTTTATGTGGAAGAAAGCAAATTTCACTTGGATAGTGAATCGCACCATCTTCATTAATCGTATCGATTGACTTGTACATCCACATTTGAATTTTTTGTGGAAACAATAGTTCAAATTTTCGATATCTGGTTAAGCATTTGAAACCAAACTGTCTATAGTCGAAACGCATGTACCCAATGTATCTGAAACATGAAGCAATCTATTGTCAAGAGCAATTGTTCCTTTTCCTATTTTGAGTAAAAGTACTTTAAGTATAGCGGCATCCTCTTAAATGGACACGCATATTTGTTGTCAATTGAATTTTCTTAACATATTGACACACATTTGATTTCTTCATGATAACTCTTACAGTATCAGTTCGGATGGCTTTAGGTACAACCGGTAGAGAATAAAAAAGTTACACCACTCGTCACTCATCACTTGCTATATGGTATTAACAGTATCGAAATGGGCCTTATGTGTCATGGTGCATTCATCCCAAACAACTAATGATGCTTATTTGAGTACTTTTGTAATAGCAGCGTTTTTACAAATTAAGCATGCATGTGTTGTTTTGCATGGTGAAACTGAAAGCCGCAACTTAAATGTTGACTGAGTAGTTCGACCGCCAATAAGAAGTGTTCCTGCGACTTTGGACGATGCTACTGCAATTGCAATTTTTCGTACATGACGAACTTTAGCAAGAATTAAAATAGTTAGGAAGGCCTTACCACTACCACCAGGGGCATCAACAAAAAAATTGTTGTTACACTTCATTATTCGTTACACTTTGTTATATTTTGTTGTAGACATTAATATGTCCAGGAGCTAATTTTGGTTACTGCTCAGATATTTAAACTGAAAGATTATCTTCATTATAATCAGTTTCGTGAGTATATAGAATATTTTCTACTTCAGTATTATCTATTTGGCAAACTGAAATCTTTTAAACATTTTTCGCAAAGCATGTAAATCGTACTCTCAATCGAAGCCAAGCTCTCCTTAAAAAAGTTATGACTGTAAGGTATATCCTGATTAATTTGTTGTGAGCGATACCTGTGCAAAATATCATCGCAAAATTGATTTTTGAAATCGTTGCATAACAGTAACGCGTTGGACATTTGGCAAAAAAGGAATATTATTGCAAACAATTCTCTGAGTCGGAAAGCTTTTCAGCGATGACAGTATCAGACAGTGCATTTCTCCAATGGTCGTCACTTTTCATAAGATGTAAAGCTTCGCATGCCACGCGGTATGTGGGATGCAAAACACCATCTACAGTTCTTAAATAAGTGAGACTTATAGGACTCTTTATGTGTTGCAATAGAAGTCGAAGGTAAAAGCATTCAGAATAATTACGATGAATCGTGTAAACTCTACCTCGAGCCGAATCTCGTTTAATTTCAACCCATCCTTCAACATTTTGTGCTCGTTGCCGTAGATTCCATTTCTTAGTGTTCATGTAAAATATGAAGGAACTTGGCTGTAGAGCAAGGTCTTCGTGAAATCATCACTCAAACATAGTTTAAACACGCTATCAATGTGGTTTTAGGTATTTCTTGAATCACTCTGTGTGTGTTTTCTGCAGTAAAATATACTCTTTGTGCGTTTTCCAAATGTACTGCCAAGTACATTGAATAAATTACAAAACCAAAAATTCTCTATACTGCTTCAGATGAACTAATATAACTGCCATTAAGAAATGTTTGCACTTTGTCTCTGCCATTTTCAACCAAAAATATAGCTGGATCATTAAATTTAGCTCGTGTGAGCGGCTACGCCCCCTCGATTCATGCTCGCTCAAATATATAGTGACCGCTCCTTGGATCCATAGAACCTATATACAAAGTTTAAGTATCAAAAACATGTCCAACTCAGAAGTTATAATGATTTCTGAAAAGTGGGCTTAGATATAGTTCGACCACGCCCATTTTTAGCACTTTCCAAGAGTAACCATACTAACTAAATTACCAAATTTAAGTCCAATACAACCAAAACTGTCTGAAATACAGTGTTTACATTTATTAGTAGGCGTTAAAAGGGGTTGTGGCAAACATTTTTACAGTAAGCCATCTCGTACTCAGAAACAGTCTACTGCCAAAATTTCAGTTCAATCGGCCTAGTAGGTCTGGGGTCTAATGACTTATAAAAAGTGGGCGTAGATGTAGTGTGACCACGCCCATTTTCAGTACAGTTGCTGACAGTAATTATTTGAACTAAATTACAAAATTTTAGTCTAATACAATCAAAACCGTCTGAAAAATAGCACTTTTATTGATTTGTGGGTATCATAGCAGTTGATTAGCAAAAAAATAATTAAAATCCTCTCAGCCGTTCTTGAGCTTTTACGTAACTAGCATACATTTCAAATCTTTTACTGGCTTATACCCGGCGCGCTTCGCTTTGTAACTAAAGTGAGGCACGCAAATTTTTTTAAAGTTGACGACAGTAACCATATCAACTAAATTACCAAATATTAGTCTTATGGGATCAAAACCGTCTTATATATAGCATTTTTATTAACCTGTGGGCTATAAAAGAGTGTGTGGCAACATGTTTTTTCATAAACCTACACAGAGAATACAAAATCGGGAAAAGCTACACCCACATGCAGCCTTTCTACACGTTTTTATTGGGATTTTGCATCCATCACGTTTGTGCATCTTCTCTGCACATATGTTTAGAAAGTGTAGCTCTTGACGCTGCATTAAGGTTTCTAATATGCTGATGTAGAATTAGGGTTTCTACATCTACATTTAGCTTTTCTGCACGTACGTTTAGAAAGTGTAGACGGACGGGCATATAGTACGTGATTTTATTATGCGAAATGTGAACATCGTACTATTTTTAACACCAGATGAAAACTGCACATTTCATGCAACTTTTCTCTACGGGCATGTAGCTTATGATTTTCTAAAACTTCGTGCAGAAAACCTAAAATTCCGTGAAATTTGGGGATTTTAATGCGCGGATATAAGAGATGGGTATGAGTTTGAACACTGCGTGCGACTTATTATTTTCAACATGATTGAGACATTTTTTTACAAATACGTTTAGATTTCATCAGATCCGTGCAGCTAGTTTTGTTTTCTCTGTGTAGATATTAATCCTAATAACATATCTTCGTAATTTGGTGGCCTTAGGTGTTACAGCTCGTGAGATCTTAGGCAACATGAGACTAAGATCTCGTAAAAGAATTCGAATAACGGAATTACGTACAATTACGTAAAAGTCGGAATTCGATTGCGATCGGATTTAAAACAGTGGTCTGCATACCGATCGGAATGGGATGTTCAAAACAAAATAGAAATGAATTCAAACATGTCAAAACCAGTAGTTTTATTGGAGTGTGAGAACCACGTGAACGAAATAGTTTTAAAATTTACTTAAGACCATTTGATGATGTTTCTTTAAAATGTATTGCACAATATCGTCTCAAAATTATGCCATTTAATTTGGTTTTAAATTAAATTGATCCCTTTGCCCTGTTATCTACGATTCCCACAATTATTGAAATGACCACAACTTTACGGTTCTTGACCAAATGAGACTATCAGAGAAAAGTGGGAAATGCTGCAAACATAGCTTTAGGAAGAAGTATAGTGTCGAAAGTGCTCCCTAATAAGTTTAACCATATGATACGCCTCCTATGTCCAAAATGGATTTAGTTTTCCATGTCTGGATACACCTCCATATACAAAATTAGCGCGGAGTTTTGGACAGTATTCTTGTGTTGTCCCCTACGATTAAGTTTAATTATTCATTAAAATAAATAAACAATTTTTCTATTTTCTCACAAAACTCGAGAGTTTTTTTCTTCGGTTAAAACAAACCGAAATTTTATTGGAATGAAAATGGTGCCAAATAGCTGATCGGATTAAAACTAGCTGCAAATCCGATTTATCAAAACCAGATTATAGAACAGGGCTGATAGATATACAGGGTGTCCCGCAATTGAGTGCAACTATTTACGGAGCTGAAAGGTTATGTCGAGCTGAGCAAAAAATGTGTGGGAGGAGGGGGTCTATTTTCGCATTCTTAGGAGCTAAAGGGTTAATTAATATTTCACGACTTTGATTCACGTTATTGTTTCTAGCAGAAAAACCAACTTACATAAAACTTATTTTGATAGCTCATTTTAAAGACAATAAAATCACCTTTTCCACGGTATACCAACACACCCCACCAACTTAACCGTTACCGAGCTTTGATCGTGTGAAGATAAAATCAATCGGTTGAAACTACCAAATTTCAACTTTGAGTGCAAATTTCTCAGAATTTCGCGTAATAAATGAAATTTTTTTAGATCAATTTTGTAATTTATTCAATTTTCTTTTCAATGACATAAAAAACATTAACATGTCTTAAAAAATGAAAAAGTTGGCTGTACTAAAAAAATTATACTTATTTGAAAATAATGATAAATAATGACATTACAATTAGTTATGCAGCAGATAATATCATGTTTTATGTAAGGTAGTTTTTCTGCTAGAAAGAATAACGTAAGTCAAAGTCGTGAAATATTAATTAACCATGTAGCTCCTAAGAATGTGATAATAGACCGTCCCACTCTCATACAATTTTTTGCTCAGCTCGACATAACCTTTCAGCTCCGTAAATAGTTGCACTCAATTGCGGGACACCCTGTATATTACCTAGTATGCTGTGGTACGCCTTGGTAGCAACTATTTGCAGTTGTGTGTCTGTGGGTTCGTTTTTCGTGTATCACGTTCTTGTGAGGTATTTGTACTACAGCGGCCTCTGGTGTTTGAGATATAGTAAAATAGATAGCACAAAAAATTTGGTAATCAAAAAATTCCTAAATACAAATTTCGATGGAAAGTCGAATGAGCGACTTAGGAGTTTTCCGCAATTTGTACTACAGCGCCCTCTGGAGTTCGAGATGGAGGAAAATAAATGAATCCAAATCACTCACCGTACCCGAAAACCACTACTTACAAGTTATTATGCCATTTGGATGAGTGGTTAAGGAGTTTTAGCGATTTTTTAAGATTTTAGTACTGCAGCGTCCTCTGGTGTTTGAGATATAGCAAAATAGATAGCGTAAAAAACATCATCCGTACTCGAAAAATTCCAAAATACAAATTTTCATGGTAGTTGAATGCGCGGTTTAGGAGTTGTTCGCAATTTTTTGATAGTTTTGTGCTACAGGAACCTCAGGAGTTTAAGATAGAGAAAATTAATAAATCCAAAATACTCATCGTACCCGAAAACCACTATATACAAATTTTCACGCAAATTGAATGAGCGGTTTATGAGTTTATAGCGAATTTTTTAGAGATTTGTACTACAGCACCCTCTGGTGTTCGATATATAACAGAATTGATAATCCTATAATCTTTGCATAAGTGCAAGCAATAAGTTGACAAAGTTTTGTCAAAATCGGATGAACGGTATTGCAGCGCATAAAGAACAGACAAACAAACATTAATTTTTATATATTGGACTATCTTATACCCGGTGTACGTTGCTACACCCGGCAACTATATTTTAAAATAATAAATATATTCAAAACGTTTATTGACCCTTTGTTTGACACCACGCTCATTGTCCAATGTCTGTCCCAGTTTTCCGGCTTATATTGGAGGAACCAAACCCCTTATTTGGCTTATATGGGAGGAGCCACACTCCCTTGTCCAATATCCGTCCAAGTTTTTTGTTAGAAAGACATCACCAAGTGGTAGCTCCATTCTTAGTTTCAATGTTTTGTGACCTCTTCCACGAAAAACTGATTTTTAGCGATTTTATATGAGAAACCATATTTGCGAAAGGGTATCCTCTGCTTTTGCAATATCTCGACAACCGCTCATCTTATGTTATGTTGTACAAATAAGTACTAAAACCTGTGCCATAACTGGTTAAACTTACCCTAAAAATTTGAACAACACCATCTGCTTTTGCAATATCTCGACAACCGCTCATCTTATGTTATGTTGTACAAATAAGTACTAAAACCTGTGCCATAACTGGTTAAACTTACCCTAAAAATTTGAACAACACCATTGGAACGGTTCAGGTGTGATTGAGTATCATACACCCAGAAACAAAATCTGGTTAATTTAACAAAATTTCAGCCAAATCTCAGGTAAATATTTTCCTACATGAGACGTCAGGTTACAAAATGTTGTTAAAATTACCAAATTATTACCTTTTTTTATGGTTAAATTAAGCTGGTAAATATGGTTGCTGAAATGTTAAGGTAACCACATACTTTTCATGTCAAATTAACCTGTTTTTGTGACTTTATCAAACTGAGAATTGTTGTTAATATTACCTTTTTTTATGGTTAAATCAAACTGATAAATATGGTTACTAAAACGTTATGATAACCACAGGATTTCATGTTAATTTAACCTGTTTTTGTGGCTTAATCAAACTGAGAAATGTTGTTAATATTATCAAATTATTACCTTTTTACCAAAATTGAATTAAGGGCCTCCGGGAGTTTTTCGTAAAAAAAGTACACCTTTTTTAAAATTTTTTTTTGAAGCTGTATTTTATTTTAGTCCAAAATTTTTTTACATTATTAAACAATAACTATTCAAGATTTATCCCTGACATTTCGATAAGGTAAAAAAAATGTAGAAAATGGGGTGAAGATAGATCCCCCAAATGCCTGCTCCCTTAGTAACCCCCAAAAAATTGTTAATTTTTACCTATATTGGTTCCCCTTCGAGATATGACACTTTTTCAATTTTTTCGAAGATTTTTTGATATCTTCTGATTTAATGTTGTTCTATATCTCGAAGAGGAAACAAAATAGGTAAAAACTAACACTTTTTTGGAGGTTACTAAGGGAGGAGGCATTTTTGAGACACACAAATGGGGGATCTATCTGCACTCCATTTTCCACATTTTTAGGGAGAAACCTCGAAACACGTGTTTAACTGCCCACTCTAAGTCAAGCTTATAAAAACTAACTGACTGAAGCAGCAAACATTTTCGATTTTCGACTATAAGAACTAGAGCGGCAAAAAGTAAAGCTTCAAAAAATTTTTTTAAAAAGATGGACTTTTTTCTTCGAAAAGCTTCCGGAGGCCCTTAAAAAAATGTACACCCTTTTTAACCTTATTGCTTTATCACCATTACACAATAAATGAATATGTAGGGGCGGGTATAGGGGCGGGTACAGAACTGACAAAAAATTTTTATACGATGTTCAAAACAAATAATGTATACATTTTCATTGTCAACTAAAATATTTTCTATTTCGTACGACTGAACTGTATTTGTAGCATTTTTAATTGCGACAAAAAATCCTTTTCTATATTGAATGCCTTTAAACAACATTTTTAAATAGAATGTAAATCTTTCCAAATTGTATGTTTTCAAAAAGCTTTCACTAAATTTTAAAAAGTGTTTTGTGTGATGATATGTTTAGGGGTTACAGAAAGGTTGGGATGAAAAATTTTTTGTTGCGATAGACTATAAGCATACTTTAAAGCTGTTTTAGTACAAAGACTCCAAGCAACATTTACACGTCAATTTATTGAACGAGTGTACGTCTTAAAAATTTTATGAACTGTTTCAAACCTCATACACCAGATATTTCTTAAAGGACCACACCTTTGTATTGCTGTTGGATAATGTACGATAAAATGAAATTTCGGCTTGAGACTTTTCCCAAAAAGCGTAATATATAAAGAGTTGTGTTTTTCAACCAAAATCTGTAGCAATTCCAAGGAAGCAGAATCTATTTCAGTCATCATGACGACATCAACTATTTGTAAAAGAATTAAATAAAAATGCCAAACCTTATCACCATTAGGTATCAGGTCACCAATTATTAAAGGCAAATGATGAATAAAACATAATGTCTCGCTTGCAGTCATTCTAAGATTTTGATTTCTTAAATGGCATATTTGTATAGGAGGAGATATGTTCCCAATTTCTGTTAATCCGTAAGAAAACATTTGCTTTCTGCGATTTAAAGTTTCAAGACTGAAACTTTATTTCGATGAAATGTATTAAAACTTCACAAACAGCGTACTTGCACACGACTTCCAACAAATCATGCATCACATCAAAATAGAAATTATCTACAACATGAAAACTTTTTATTGAATTAAAAACGCACAATTCCATAATGCCTGTTAACTTGACATTTTTTATGCAGTAAAAGTTTAAATACTTTTCTGCAGTTCGAAGGTAATCTACAAGTTCTAATGAATCCTTTTGCATATCAATTCTATGACGTTTTCTGAAGATTTTACAAGAAGCCTATCTTCTTCCAGCGAACATAGAGTCCGAATCAATAATTCAAATACGCGTTCATTACCACATTCTTTTCGATCTGTTGCTTTGAAGAATCCAGCGACAAATATATTTTCCAAGTTAGATTGATTATGTTTTGGGATTGCGGGGAAACTGTAATAAATACCACATATAATCTGCTCTGAGGCATGAGATCCCAATGGATTTCCTGGATTACACTGAGTATTTCAAAAACATTTTTTTTATTGAAGTTATTTTTGTTACGCAAGAAAAGTGCGAAACCAGAGAGGTTTCAAATTTGAAGGTTGCAAGTATTGGTTTTTAATTTCTGGCAGTGCTGAGTTGCTACTAACACACGTATTGTCGTTGCTGTAGTCTAATAAAGATATTTCTATTGCATTGTTTACTAAAATATTTTCGTTTCGTGGTTGGGAAAAAACATTACTATGGACTGTTTCAATATGTCTTTTAAAAGCAAAAAATTTTGAAAAACATTGTAAGCAGTTTTAGCACTGCATTTGAATTTTTTAATATTTTTTAAAATATGACTTGGTTTTATATGAGAAATTAAACATTTGCTGTTTGAAGCAGCAAAGCTACATAAGAAACAGTCCATTTGGCAACTTTTTTAGGAATTACTAAAAAAAAAAAAAAATTATGGTGCAGCACGACTTACCAAATGATTTTGCAATTGAATAATGCTTGGAATTAAGGGGCAGTCTATTTCAAAAAAGTATGTCTGAATGAAATGGTATAGATTTTTACATTCTGTTGGATACTGGAAATTTAACACAAAATATAATTGTTTATTGTCAGTTTATAATCAAAAGCATCCTTCAACAACAACTTTTTGTAAGCGCTGAAGATTTTGTTTTCAGTTCCGGAATCTATTGTAAAGCAATTTTAGTGAAAAGTTGGCAATCAGCCATTGTTTTAAATATGCATTTTAAATGTCCTTGAACGCTATCGTTTGTCTACCAGTTACTTTTGTAACCTTGGTTCATTGAAATTCTAAGCGGTGTATCCGTATATAACTTTTCGGAACTATGCCATTGGTGTACTGGAAACTTTAAACCACGAATTTAATGACCAAATATAGACTACCGAACTACTTACAGCAAACTTGATAAACTGAGGACATTTTTCTAATACTTTTTAAAACCTTTTCTTAAAAAAAAAAAAACGAAATGGCCATTTCAGCCCTTGAAAGGACTTTGACCGAGCTTCTTATGATCAAATTGTGTTGTGTGTGATGTGAAATGTTTGCACACAAATGATCGAGAACTGGACCTACATGTTTTACGCCGACTCCGAACGGCTTATGTTCTCAAGAAGCTTTTCATGGCTCTGAGGTTTGTCATTGTCTGCATAGAGGTGACGGCCGAACAGAAAAATTAATTCAATTGAAAAAACTTTCTGTGTCGGATGGTGGATTCGAACCTGGGTTCTCTGGCGTAAGAGTCACACACTCTACCCACTACGCCACGGCCGCCACAAAACCTTTTCTTATTTTGTTTATAATCGCTGCTTTTGTTTACAATTTAGAACGATTTGTTCCGAAATCTGTTATGATACATATATTTGCAGAAATATGCTAAAATATTTAAAAAAAAACCAATTGTATTTTGCAACAAATACCAGCGCAAGAATAATGTAATGATAAATCATTTTTTTAAATGGAACTTAAATTGATGAACTCTGTCAAGGAATGATTAGAAGCAGGCAAGATCTTTCAGGCGATATCTTTAAAACGAGAATAGCTTAAAAAAATTAAGTTATTTGAATTTTATTAAAAATAACATAAAAAAATATAAAAAAAATAATGTAAATCAGCATTATCAAAATGGCTTAGCTCACTGGCGGTTATCGTGACAGCCAAAATATTTTGGGAGTCGTTATAAAATATATCAAGGTTCACTTTTAGTGCGTGGCAATGGCAACTTTTTTTTTGAGGCATTCTAGTTGACACCCATTCTATTTTAATTTATACAAAACACAATAATGATGATTGTTCTTACCGAAAAGTTCTTTAGAATTACTGTATATTTCAGAGTCTTGAATTTGAAAATATTAATAAGGGGGCGGCAAAATCGGCCTCTGTCTCGGGCGGCTGAAGTCCACGCTACGCCACTATGAAACCTTGCGGGATATGTCACGCGTTTGAATAGGTTTCGTTTTTCTTTTTGCCTTCTTCCATTTAGAGTTAAAACCATTTGGGCATATTTTGTATTGCACTGTATTCTAAAGTTATTGATGAGGATTTGAAATACTTACATTGTCTGCAACCACTTCTTCACACTTTTGGTTAGCTAGTAATTCTTCAATTCTAGTCAATCGCCTTACAATGTCACCTTCAAAATTCTATGTGAATTATAAAACATACAATAAAAATTTAATTAAGATTTCTGTGCCAATGGTATTAAAACTTAAGTGGAACAATTGAAGATGAGTGAAAATGAAATTCTTTTAGTTTACATAAGCATATATATTGGAGTGGCCCTTATTTTTTTTTACAAATTCAAAATGTGCATGGGCCTCGATTGTTCCTTTATATGTAAAAAAAATACTGAAATTTTCAGGCAAAAATATTGATATTTAAACGACGAAATATATTTGCAGCGATGTTTATATAGAAAATTTCATTTATATGGGAAAATAGCGTTCTTTTTCCAAAAAAATTCGAATTACATTTTTTTAAGCTCAAATTTTCCAAAAACTGGTACGCACTTCGTTTTTTATTAAATTTCATAAGATATCAAACGTGAAAATCGAATTTAAACTACCAGAGTTACGATTTTTTACTTTTGGAAAAAAATCTCATTTTTTTCTTGTTGTATTGAAAAATCGCAAAAATTCAAATTTTAAAAAAATTCAGTGAAATGTCATGGAAATGAAATGTCAATATTTTTGAAGACTATATTTAACGCAGATACAAAAAATGGTGTAATCAAATATAATTGAATAACTTGGTCGTTATGAATTTTTTTTTGCTAGAAGTGTACCTTTTTCAAAACTTCAAGTTTGAGTATTATTACAGAAAAAATTCCCAAAAATACAAATTTTGAAAAAGCCTACGAGATATAAACCAAACAAAGTTTGGTCAAAATCCCCGATCATAAATCGGATCAAAAAGATATTGCTGTTGAAACTAGACTTTTTTTTCAAAAATCCTTAAAGTGCCTTTTTCTGGCATATGGAACACAGAAAAAAATCATAAAAAATCAAAAAAAAAAGATTTCTCATTAAAATGACTTCAATAAGTCTTGAAAGTATATCGGATCTTTTAAAGAACAGCTTATTGATATACGGCATTCGCCGATAACTACAAAAACGGAACCTCATGCAGAAACAGCGAATATTTTTCGATATACGGCATCGGAAAATATTCGGCATTGTATGAATACCACTATTGTTTTCGGTTTTTTATAATTCTTTTTGTAGCAAAAATTTCTTGGCAAAAATAATTCAACTGTTATAACTTTTTCCCCATTTTCGTTTTTTTTATTTTCTTTTTTTGCACAAATACCTCAAGATTATGTTTAAACCATTGATGCTATTGTTTTATAAAATATTGTATTTTTGGGGATTTTTTTGTAAAAATATTCAAACTCGAAAAATTTCACTTCTAGCTAAAAAATTCATAACGACCAAGTAATTCAACAAGAACAAAAAAAAAGTTTTTTTCGAAATGTAAAAAATCACAACTCTGGATGTTTTCGTCCAATTTTCCTGTTTCAACATCATACGAAAATTTGCATTTATTTCAACATCATACGAAAAAGAGGGTACCACATAAAAAAAGCAACTTCAACTTTTTTAGAAAACCCTACCACATACACTGACTCCAATAACTCTCCGTACAGATTAGTAATTCTTATTTATCGGTTTAAAAAAACAAGCTTTAAGTATAAAGGTCTATACATGAAAAATTAAATGTGGCATTTTTTAATTTTAATTTTGTTTGCAGCAATTCTTAAAAAAAATTAATTTTTAAGAATTTCATATGTGAGCTTTATTCCAAGTAATTCCATGAAGCAACAGGTTGCCACAACAACAATGTTCTTTACAGAACAACCACCAGCAGATTAGACAGCTGTTTCGTTGGTCGCTACACCAACTCATCAGTAATCTTCTGTGGCTCATGCAGTCCATTAACTTAGAAAATCTTATAAGCACACCTTCTGCTAAAACCAAAGCGGAATTGCAGTTGTGTGCTTTCCAATTTAAAAAGCAATGTTTTTCTACTTCTTAGCCAAAGCAAAGGTTCAAAAAATTGACTACATTAATTCTGCAAAGACTTGTTGTTGAGCTCTTTGTTTAGTTATTTTCACGATTCCATTCTTTGGCACCAACAGTTCGTTGATATTAAACCATAGAAGGCGTGAGAAGTTTTTTTTGAAAAAAAGATGACTCATCTTATTTTCTGAGGTCGGGCTCGTACCAGTTTATACATGAAAAATTAAATGTGGCATTTTTTTTAATTTCTATTTTGTTTGCAGCAATTCTTAAAAAAAATAATTTTTAAGAATTACATATGTGAGCTTATGCCAAGTAATTCCATGAAGCAACAGGTTGCCACAACAACAATGTTCTTTACAGAACAACCACCAGCAGATTAGACAGCTGTTTCATTGGTCGCTACACCAACTCATCAGTAATCTTCTGTGGCTCATGCAGTCCATTAACTTAGAAAATCTTATAAGCACACCTTCTGCTTAAACCAAAGCGGAATTGCAGTTGTGTGCTTTCCAATTTAAAAAGCAATGTTTTTTTACTTAGCACAAAGCAAAGGTTCAAAAAACTGACTACATTAATTCTGCAAGGACTTGTTGTTGCACTCTTTGTTTACTTCTTTTCACGATTCCATTCTTTGGCACCAACAATTCGTTGATATTAAACCATAGAAGGCGTGAGAAGTTTTTTTGAAAAAAAGATGACTCATCTTATTTTCTGAGGTCGGGCTCGTACCAGTTTGTACATAAAAAATTAAACGTGGCATTTTTTAATTTCTATTTTGTTTGTAGCAATTCTTAAAAAAATTAATTTTTAAGAATTACATATGTGAGCTTTATGCCAAGTAATTCCATGAAGCAACAGAAAGACAACCACCAGCAGATTAGACAGCTGTTTCGTTGGTCGCTACACCAACTCATCAGTAATCTTCTGTGGTTCATGCAGTCCTTTGGTGCAAACAAATTATATTTTTTGAAGAATTTTATTTTATACGACTTTATTTAATTTTTTTAAATTTCAAATAACATTTCAATTCAATTTATTTTTTACAATTCATAAAATATTTGAAAATTTTTGAATAATAAAATTTTCAATTCAAAGAAAACTTGATCGTAATAATAAGAATAAACAAAGTAGAATTCGTTAGATTATAAATTTGAGACGATACAGTTTGTGAATTTATGGTGTTATTTTGTGGTGGTATTGAGTCACCACATTATTCCCCCTCCCTTTTTTTAAAAAATTTTGTCATGTTGGCTAAAAGGTTAAAGTGTACTTTGGTGTTTTTAATTTTGGTTGTATGTGCTTGTGCTGTTTCAGTGTCTAATGAGGCGGGTTTGATTCGATCTATGTTGACTGTAATGTTTGTATTATTTTTGCGTGTTCTGAAAAATTTTGGTGTTTTCTCAATAACTTCGAAGGGACCATCGTACGGCTCTTGGAGAGTTTTGCGAATTGTGTCATTGCGAACGAAGACAAATTTGCAAGTACTGAGTGCTCGAGGCATATATGATTGGAAGTTAGAGTTATGATGTGCAATGTTTGATTGTTTATTTCCTACGACCTCTTTAAGCTTGGACAAGGTGTCCGACGAATTAAAATTTTTACTGTCGTGTATTATTTTTTGTTGGGGTAACCTGAGATTTTGACCAAATACCATTTCAGCAGGTGAAGCCTTAATATCTTCTTTGACCGCGGACCTGAGTCCCAGAAGAATTAGTGGCAGCTCTGTGTACCAGTTTCTTTGATTTTTGCTTGCTATTAAAGAAGTCTTGAGCTGTCTATGAAATCGTTCTACCATTCCGTTAGCTTGTGGATGATAAGCAGAGGTGGTAATGTGTTTGCTTCCTAGATTTTTGACAAAGTTTTTAAATGCGGACGTGAATTGAGGACCTCGACCAGAAACAATTTCCAGAGGAGCTCCAAAACGTGAAATGTATTCCCTATGAAGTGTGTCAACGACAGTACTGGCGTTGGTATCTTTGAGTGGATACGCTTCGTGCCAACGTGTGTTTCTATCAACTAGGGTGAGCAGATATCTGTAACCATTAGATATTGGTAAGGGGCCTACCAAATCGACATGAACATGTTCGAAACGACCGTATGGAATGTTTATCTTCTGTGGAACTGTTTTTGTGTGTCTATGTATTTTTGCTTTTTGACATCTTATGCATTTCTGTGACCATTCGTTAATTTGTGTGTTCATTTTTGGCTAAAAATATCTCTGTGTAATAAGTCGTCGAGAAGCTCGTGTACCTGGGTGTGCAATGTTGTGTAATTGTTCAAAAACCTGTTTCGTAATGTTTGTGGTATGTATGGACGTGTTTCTGTATTTGTTTGTTCGCACCAAATTTTAATGTTAAGTAGTGGAATGTGTTTTTGCTTGAAATTGTAAGTATCTTTGTTTAATATTTCCTAAAGTTCTGAATATTTTGTCTGTTCTCGGTGTAGAGTTCTGAGATTGATATCGGAGGCTGTAAAAGCCTCTATCTCAGCTCGTGAACGTGCGTCTGCTACGACGTTGTCTGTACCTTGTCCTTCGTACCTTGTACGTTGTCAGTACCTTTGATGTGTCTGACGTCATTGGAAAATTGTGCAATAAATTCTAGGTGTCGTGTTTGTCTTTGGCTTCTCACTTCTTTGAGTGTAATGCAGAAATGAGTGGTTTGTATATATTGTAAATGTTCGTCCTTCTAAATAATGTCTAAAGTGTTTAATTGTGAGGTGAATTGCTAAAAGTTCGCGATCAAATGTACTGTATTTTGTTTCGGATGGTGATCATTTTTTAGAAAAGAAAGCCAGGTGTTCTATTTGTTGTTCATGTTCTTGTTGCAAAACTGCACCGATAGCAGTGTTAGATGCATCCACAGCAATAGAAAGTTTTGCTTTGCTATTAAAATGATTAAGTAGCACTTCCTTAGTAAAACTTTCTTTTATTGTTGCGAATGCTTCTATTGTGTTGTCTGTCCATCTAAGATGTTTGTTCTATGTTTTAGATGCTGATGTAACTATGTCGTAAATGTGTGTGAGTGTGTGTGCTAATTTTGGTATGCATCTGTGATAGTGTGGTGACCCCACACAAATACAACACCTCAAATCCTCATACACCTTTATCTAAAAATACTTGTTCATTTATATTTAAATTCAATTATAATTATTTGTTTGTTCAAAAAATTATTGTCAAAAATTTTCAATTTAATTTTTAGTTGTTGAAAATATTTCGAGTGAGCAAACATGCTCTCTAAAATTAATAAATAAAATAAAATACAAACGCTTGTTTTTTTCTCTGGGTCTTCATCATCATCAATCTCACCCACATTGGCGATCCTGCCCTTCGATCCTACCCTTCGATCCTGCCAGCCCTCGAAACACGATTCAACACAACAACTTATGAATTTGCAACACGATTAGCTCTACGTCGTACCAGCGATTTTACAACGAAGCGAAAAGTGAATACAAGTGATTCAAAAAGGCAGCGTTTATATTACCCTCTGTGCCATCCAACAAAAATTTGCAATTGCTGAATATTAACGGAGTGCTATGTAAATCAACTCGAAACAAATTGCAACGTAAAGAGTCAATCATCGGTAGCTCTGCAACCAACTTGACAGAACCATCATCACATCACACGGCCAAAAATACCGTTCAACCTCCACCAGTTTCGACATCACCTCCATCAACAAATACTGTGCCACCAATTCCTATTTGGTAACTATTATTTGGTAACGAAACCGCAAAGCCCAGACAGCCTCACATATGCAACACTATAAGTGCTGGCACCAACCAACAACCACACGTGAAATCTAACATCGATCAGCTCCAGTGACTGCAACCAACTTTTCGGCGCTAACAACAAAACCAACAACCCTGACACCGCTCGAATATATTAAAAAACCACCAACAACACATCTCATGCCACATCGCGTTGAATCCAGCTCACGCCCAGCAATTAACCACTAGAAACTAGCCAGTGCATCTACTACTATAGCATCAGCGTTGAATCAAGCTCACGCTACACCAACGTCGCCAACTGCGTTGTCCACGCCTCAGCCAACATCACCAAACAATCAACGTCGCAGTCAACGTCATTTTTTTTAAATTCAAAAAATTGTTAAATTTTTATATTTACAAATTTTATTGTTCAATTTTTTTTTTGTAAAACTTTATTGTTAGTTTTAAGTTTTCCTTTTCTTTTACCTTTATAAAATTCTTTTTACAGGTTGCTTTATTATTTCTTAGCTTAACACTTAGTTTTTAGAGTTCATATAACAATAAAAACGTAAGAAGTTTATCGTTATATGGCTCAGGCACTCCACTACACTAGGGTTGATTAGGTACACAATTCTATTCTTTCCAATATGCAACGTACACCTCCGCGTATTTCTATCACTGGTGGTGGAGATGAATCCAACGAACCTATCACCAACTTGGATACTACGAGTCCATTTAATGTTTCGCATGAAATTCATGCTACAGCTATTAAACTTCCTTCTTTTTGGACAAACTGTCCAGAAGCGTGGTTCGCACACGCAGAAGTTCAATTCCAAGCGAAAAATATATCAGTTGACAGAACTAAGTTCGAATACTTAGTTACTGCACTACCACAAGAGGTCATAGTAACAGTACTAAACTTCATTCATCATCCTCCATCTGCAAATTTATACAATGGACTTAAACAAGTATTGATCGACAGACTTTCACTCAGTGAAAATAAGCATTTAGACAAAATCCTTTCGGACTCTGAGATGGGTGACCAAAAGCCATCTCAGTTCTATCGTGCACTACTTCTTCTTGCCGGTTCCTCAGTTAGTAATGACCTAATTTATAAATTATGGTTACGAAAACTTCCCAAAAGTCTCAATATCGCTTTGACCGGTTCAGGTCACAAAGAGCTAGATGACTTACTTAAACTAGCTGATAACATTTGGGAAGTTATGGCTAATGGTGAAATCTCAGCCATAAACAAAAATTCATCCCAAATGACGAAAGCTGATGATTTAACGACAATCGCACGAAGTTTCTCAGAAACAACTAACAAAGTTCTTGAATATTTTAATAAACTGTCACTTGAAGTTCAAGAACTCTGAACCGAACGTCACAATTCTTTACGATCAAACTCCAGAGACAACAGTTTCCGAGATTTTTCGAGACACCGGTCTCCCTCTCGAAATAAGTCACGTCAGAGACCAGCCAATTGGTTATGTAGATATCACTATAAATTTGGTAGGTCGGCCAGACGATGCGAACAACCATGTGCATTCAAACACAACGACTCACATAACACACAGAATTCGTCAAACTAAAAACCTCCATCATGACAACGGCAAATGATGGAGGAACATCTACACGCCGTTTATTCATTTACGACAATGACAACCATTTAAACTTTTTAATCGACAGTGGTGCAGAAGTATCAGTTCTTCCTTCCTCCAAATTCAAAAATAACAAAAAGAATTTAGACTTAATTTTGATAGCAGCTAATGGTAGCACAATTTCGACCTACGGGAAAAAATTACTTAACGTGAACATCAAACTCAGACGAGAATTCCCTTTTATTTTTATTTTAGCAGACATAGCTAGACCCATTATTGGAGCAGATTTCCTAACGAAATATGGACTACTCATTGACATGAAACACAAAAAGTTAATTGATCCACTCACTAAATTATCTGTTAACGCTATTTCCGCATTTTCTGAAACTCCACTACCCAAATTATTTTCACTTGACAACAAATACACGCAACTTCTAAAACAATTTCCATCACTTCTCACCGAACCAGACTACACTATTCCCGTCAAACATAAAACTGAACATTACATCACCACCGAAGGACAACTTCCATTTTCAAGACCAAGACGTTTAGACTCACATAAATTAAAGATCGCAAAACAAGAATTTGATTTCCTTATCAAAACAGGAATCTGTAGGCCATCTGACTCACATACTTCTTCTCCACTTCATCTTGTACCAAAAAGTGAACCAAATGATTGGAGACCTTGTGGCGATTACAGATTAATCAATGCTGTTACGATACCTGGCCGGTACCCGTTATCACACATACACGGTTTCTCAATTAATTTACACAACACAAATATCTATTCTAAACTTGACCTAGTAAAAGCATACCATCAGATACCGATGGCTCCTAGTGACATACACAAGACAGCAATCACAACACCTTTCGGGATGTTCGAGTTTCTATGAATGCCCTTCTGTTTACGAAACTCAGCACAAACATTTCAAAGATTCATTCATGAGGTATTACATGGACTTGATTTCCTTTTTGTATACTTAGATGACATACTGATCGCTAGTGAATCCGAAACACAACACATCGAACATTTGACACAAGTTTTTGAGAGACTTTCAAATTACGGTTTAAACGTTAAACCTAGTAAATGTATTTTCGGAGCGACAGACATAAATTTTCTAAGTTACAATATTTCCAGTCAAGGTATACGACCAACACAAGAACGCATTCACTGCATACAAAATTTTCCCCAACCAGTTACGGTCAAACAGATGCAAAAATTTATTGGTATGACCAATTACTACCACAGATGCATTCCAAAACTCGCACACATGCTAGGTCCAATTTATGACATGGTCACCGTAGCATCCAAAACTAAACACAAACAGTTACACTGGACAGACACTTCACTACACGCTTTCACAGTAATCAAAGATAGTTTTGCAAAAGAAACACTGCTTAATCATGTTAACAATAATGCAGATCTATCGATTGCTGTAGATGCATCAAACATAGCAGTTGGCGGTGTGTTACAACAACAGAATAATGATATACTGGAACCATTAGCATTCTTTTCAAAAAAACTTTCGCCAGCTCAAACCAAGTACAGCACATTCGATCGTGAATTACTAGCTATATATCTCACAGTTAAACATTTCAAACACTACCTTGAAGGGAATCACTTTACAATTTACACTGATCACAAGCCCCTTACATTTGCACTTCATTCAAAAACTGAACGCAGCCCAAGACAGACCAGACATTTGGAATATATTTCACAATTTACAAATAACATCAGATACATTAAAGGAACAGATAACGTTGTAGCAGACGCACTGTCACGTGCAGAAATAAACGCATTCACACCTACAGAAATTAACTTCAAAATTCTTCATCGGGAACAAAACACAGATTCAGAATTGCAGGATATCATAGACAAACACATGTACAGATTAGAACAGATTCACATACCTTTCCTAAACATTAAAATTTGGTGCGAACAGATTCAGTTACACGACCATATATACCACAAACACTACGCAAACAAATTTTTGAACAACTACACAATATTTCACATCCAGGAACACGCGCATCACGACGACTTCTGACACAAAGATATTTCTGGCCAAAACTGAATACACAAATAAAAAAATGGTCACAGGAATGTATCAGATGTCAACGTTCGAAAGTACACAGACACACCAAAACCTCTCCACAAACAATTAAAATTCCCCATGGTCGATTTGAACACGTTCACATTGACTTAGTAGGACCTTTACCGACATCACATGGATACAGATATTTACTAACTGCAATTGACCGAAACACACGCTGGCCTGAAGTGTATCCGTTGAAAGACACGAGCACTAAAACAATAGTTGACTTATTTCAGAGAGAGTTAATTTCACGTTTCGGAGTTCCGTTAAAAATCACTTCTGATCGAGAAGCACAATTTACTTCATTGACATTCAGGAACTTTATCAAGACTCTCGGCTGTCAACATATTACCACTTCAGCTTATCATCCTCAAGCAAATGGAATGGTAGAGCGTTTTCACCGTCAGCTTAAAGCTTCTCTTATAGCTAGTAACAATCAGGTCAATTGGTATACTCAGTTACCACTAGTTCTTTTGGGTCTTAGATCTTCGGTTAAAGAAGATATTAAAGCATCACCAGCTGAGATGGTTTTTGGTCAGACCCTCAGATTTCCGAAACAGTTAGTTGCGCATGTTGATCAAACTATTAGTCCTTCTGATACACTTAACAAAATTAAACAAGTCATTTCTGACAAACAGTCGAACATAGTACATCACAATACAAAATTTCAAAATTTCATACCTAAATTACTAAGAACATGTAAATTCGTTTTCGTCAGGAATGACACCATTCATAAAAAGCTTCAGGAACCATACGATGGTCCTTTTGAAGTAGTCGAAAAGACTCCCACGTATTTCAAAATTCGTAAACACAATTCAGTAATTACAGTAAACATTAACAGAGTAAAACCAGCAATATTAGACTCAGACAGTACACAATCACTTTCTTTACCAAAAACAAACACAAAAAAAGTACATTTTAATTTACTTAATACCACAGTCAAATTGTTTTCATGAGGGGGGAATAGTGTGGTGACCCCACACAAATACAACACCTCAAATCCTCATACACCCTTATCTAAAAATACTTGTTCATTTATATTTAAATTCAATTTTAATTATTTGTTTGTTCAAAAAATTATGGTCAAAAATTTTCAATTTAATTTTTAGTTGTTGAAAATATTTCGAGTGAGCAAACATGCTTTCTAAAATTAATAAATAAAATAAAATACAAACGCTTGCTTTTTTTTCTCTGGGTCTTCATCATCATCAATCTCACCCACAATAGTAATTTATCATCCCGATGAAATTCTGCATTTGTTTAACTGTTTCTGGTTTTGGATAGTTAACAATACATTGAATTCTATCGGGAGATGGCTGTATGCCTTTGTTTGAAATATTGTAACTAAGAAAATTAACTGTGTTTACGCCGAAAATGTATTTGTTAGGTTTGATGTTAAGTCCATATTTGTCTAAACATTCAAAAACTAAATTTAGATGTCTGAGATGTTCTTCTTCTGTCTCGCTTGCTACTGTCGTCACTATGTCGTTACTATGTCGTCAAGGTATAAGAAAACGAAATCGAGTTCTTTCAACACTTCGTTTATGAAACGTTGGAATGTTTGAGCTGCGTTTCTTAATCAAACGGCATTCTCAAGAACTCAAACATTCCGAATGGTGTTGTGATTGCGGTCTTGTGTATGTCTGTAGTGGCCATAGGAATTTGATGGTATGCTCTTACTAAGTCTAATTTAGAAAAAATGTTCTTGTCGTGTAAGTTAATAGCTAAGTCGTATATGTGTGGTAAAGGGTAGCGGTCTGGAACTGTAACGGCGTTAAGTCTTCTGTAGTCGCCACAGGGTCTCTAGTCGTTTGCATCTTTTTTAGGTACAAGATGTAGAGGAGAAGCTGCCATGGAGTCTGATGGACGACAGATGCCTGCTTTGACTAGAAAGTCGAATTCTTGCTTGGCAATTTTGTACTTGTTTGTGTCTAAACGTCTTGGTTTCGAAAAAGGTAACTGTCCTTCTGTAATTATGTGATGTTCTGTCTTGTGTTTAACTGTTTTGTTGTAGTCTGGTTCCGATGTAAGAGATGGGAAGTTTTTAAGTATATCCGTGTATTTGTTGTTAAGTGTAAATAATTTGGGTAGTGTTGTGTCTGTGAATGCTGTCATTGCGTTAACTGATACTTGTGTAAGTGGATCGATTAGTTTCTTACGTTTTAAATCTATCAAGAGACCATATTTTGAGAGGAAATCCGCTCCTATGATAGGTCGTGTAATGTCTGCTAGTATAAATGTAAAAGGAAAATTGCGTCTCAGTTTTAAGTTACTATTTAATAATTTCTTTCCGTAAGTTGTAATGGTGCTACCGTTCGCAGCTGTTGGAATTAAGTCTGAATTTTTCTTGTTGGCTTTGAATTTATTTATTGGAAGTACTGAAACTTCTGCGCCAATGTCGATCAAAAAATTAATGTGATTGTCATTGTCGTAAATAAATAGACGGCGTGTAAGTGTTGTCTGACTTCCATCATTAGCCGTCGCAATGATGGAATCACTTAGTTTGTCGTATTGTGTGGTGTTGTGTTATGCTGTGTGTCGTTTTGATTGAATGAACATGGTTGTTCACATCGTTTGGCTGCCCTACCAAATCTAAAATGGTATCTACATACCCAGTTGGCAGGACTTTGTCGAGGTACACTTCTTGACGGGGATCTACGTCTTGAAACACCTCTGAAATTTGTCTCCCTCGAGTTTGAACGGTTACGAAATCGTTCGTTCTTTAACTCTTGGATCTCAATTGCCAATTTATTGAAATTGTCCAAAATTTTGGAAGTTGTCTCTGTGAAAGCTTGTGTAATCCTCGCTTACTCTGACTGTTGGAATGATTTCGTCGAACGATGGACTGAAGCGACTTCGGATTCTGAAATGACTTCCCATAGGTTGTCAGCGAGTTTTAGTTGTTCGTCTAGTTCTCTGTGACTCGAGCTGGTCAAAGCTATATTAAGACTTTTGGGAAGCTTACGAAGACAAATTTTATGTATTAAGTCGTTATCGACTGATGATCCGGCTAATAGCAATAGTGACCTGTAGGATTGAGAGGGGTTTTGGTCGCCCATATCGGTTCCAGAAAAAATTTTGTCGAACCTCTTGGTCTCACTCAAAGAGTGTCGGTCAATCAATATTCTTTTTAACCCATCGTACAAGTTTGATGAAGGAGGTTTTTGAATAAAAGCAAGCACTGTTATTATAACGTCTTGAGGAAGAGCGGTTACGAGATATTCGTACTTGGTCTTGTCAGCTGAAATTCCTTTCGCTTCAAATTGTATCTCTGCATGGGCGAACCATGCGTCGGGACATGACGTCCAAAACTGAGGTAATTTCACTGCTGTCGCAAGTATTTCGTGATGTATTGGTGCATCGAATGGGTTGACAAATTCTGATTGTAAATTAATTAGAGGCAGGTGATGGTTACCTTCTCCGCAATGGGGGGGTTGTGTAAGTGGGTTGGAAATGTGTAAGGGGGTAGGGGTGTGAGAGGGCTGGGTGGGGCTGTGTACCATACTAATGTAATATTTTATGTACCTAAACAATTTTGTGTACCTAGGTGTAGTGTAGTGCCTACGGAGTAAAACGATCGGTTTCTTCCGACCCGATCGTTTGCCAATCGTTTTAAGGCTAAGTGTGTGCCTCGTGATAAGCTACTACAATTATTACATATATTACAATTTATAATTTTTAAAATTTTAATTTAATTTATAAAAAAAAATTTTATTGATATTGACTGCAACGCTGGCTGTGTCGCTGGCTGCGCTGTCGACGTTTGCTGCGCTATTGATGCTGACAGTGTCGCTGACTGCGCTGTTGACGTTGACTGCTCTGTTGGCTACGCTCTTGACGTTGACTGCGCTGTTGACGTTGGCAGTGTTGCTGACTGCGCTGTTGATGTTGACTGCGCTGTAGCGTAGCAAGCTGCTGTTGTTGTTGTTGTTTTTTATATGCGTATTTGCTGTGCAACTCAATTGTAATTTAGGCTGATGTTGTTGTTATTGTTGTCGCTGCTGCTAGTATTGTTGTTGTTAAGCAGCGACCGTGTCTACTGCTGATGTGTTGTTGTCGCTGCTGTTGTTGTCGTTGTTGTTAGGCAGCGACCGTGTCTACTACTGTTGTGTTCTTGTCGCTGCTGCTTATGCTGTTGTAGTTGCTGGACTTTTAGTTGTAGTTAACGTTGCTGCTAAACTGTGGTTGTTGTACACGTATTTGTTGTTGGCTGTTTTGAATCGGTTTGTAATGTTGAAGCGGCGTTGTTAATTAATTCAGGCTCTTCTGCGGGCTGCCCAGACTGAAGACGGAAGAGATCTATAGGCTGTAGTTCTTGCGAAAGAAATCAATTTGCTGCGATTTGTCTGGATTGGCAACTTCTTTAAGTTCCTTTGGTGGCAATGTTTTGGGAACAAATAAGGCTGGACTTTGTTCTGCAGATGCAATGGTCGAAGCAAATGGATTAAAAATTGATTGCGGAGCTATATGCACTGCTAAAGGCGGTGGTTGTACCAAAGAAGGTTGATTTTTGCAAACGGAAGCTTGATGGTGTCGTTTGTGTTAGAAGAGGTGGCGCGTTGGAAATGTTACTTGCTGTATATTTTTTGAAGAATTTTATTTTATACGATTTTATTTAATATTTTTAATTTTCAAATAACATTTCAATTAAATTTATTTTTTACAATTCATAAAATATTTGAAAAATTTTGAATAATTAAATTTTCAATTCAAAGAAAACTTGATCGTAATAATAAGAATAAGCAAAGTAGAATTCGTTAGAGTATAAATTTGAGACTATACAGTTTGTGAATTTATCGTGTTATTTTGTGTTGGTATTGAGTCACCACAGTCCATTAACTTAGAAAATCTTATAAGCACACCTTCTGCTAAAACCAAAGCGGAATTGCAGTTGTGATGAGTTGGTGTAGCGACCAACGAAACAGCTGTCTAATCTGCTGGTGGTTGTTCTGTAAAGAACATTGTTGTTGTTGCAACCTGTTGCTTCATGGAATTACTTGGCATAAAGCTCACATATGTAATTCTTAAAAATTAATTTTTTTAAGAATTGCTGCAAACAAAATAGAAATTAAAAAAAATGCCAGATTTAATTTTTCATGTATAAACTGGTACGAGCCCGACCTCAGAAAATAAGATGAGTCATCTTTTTTTCAAAAAAACTTCTCACGCCTTCTATGGTTTAATATCAACGAACTGTTGGTGCCAAAGAATGGAATCGTGAAAAGAAGTTAACAAAGAGCGCAACAACAAGTCTTTGCAGAATTAATGTAGTCAATTTTTTAAACCTTTTCTTTGTGCTAAGAAGTAGAAAAACATTGCTTTTTGAATTGGAAAGCACACAACTGCAATTCCGCTTTGGTTTTAGCAGAAGGTGTGCTTATAAGATTTTCTAAGTTAATGGACTGCATGAGCCACAGAAGATTACTGATGAGTTGGTATAGCGACCAACGAAACAGCTGTCTAATCTGCTGGTGGTTGTTCTGTAAAGAACATTGTTGTTGTGGCAACCTGTTGCTTCTTGGAATTACTTGGCATAAAGCTCACATATGTAATTCTTCGAAATAAATTTTTGTAAGAATTGCTGCAAACAAAATAAAGGTCTATAATTTGTATTTTATTTCAAAGATTTATTATTTAGGAATAATATAAATGAAAAGAATTAAATTTTTAATTATAAGAAAACAAAAACGAAATCGATTCATTAGATGATTCAATAAAAGAAACCAAGTCTCCGTACAGTGCGTTTGAATTACAATGCTATTAAATTTTTACTTATTCTTCTTAAGTTCTTATTTGTTTTTTAATATGAAGTTGGTCCATCTTTATTCTTTGTAACTGCGTTTAGCCGGTTTTTTATAGAGTGAACTAGCTTTGTTGTTGTTTCTGGCTGAATTTTTGCCCACTCCTCCAAAAGCACTGCTTTAAGTTGATTTTTGTTTGTTATATTGTGCTGTCGAATTTTTGTTTCCAAATGGTCCCACAAATGCTCTATTGGACTTAAATCCGGCGACTGAGCTGGATGATTTAATTGCTTCGGGACATTGTAGAGCAACCACTCCTTCACCACTCCACAGGTGTGTTTGGGGTCCTTGTCGTGCTGGAAATAGTATGGATGATGCAAATGCATGCAGGGCTACCGTTTAACTTTTTTCAAGAGTACTAAAATTTAAATTTTTGTGTAGTATTTTTTATTTTTTGGTAATACTTTAATAATGCACGGTGATGTTTTTAGTGTTACATTTCATTGATTATTTTATTCACTTTTATAAAAAAGTATGTACTAAATTTTTCTTTTATCATAGACGGTTGATTTTTATTTTTCCAGCAATATAGTATGGTTCAAGTCACTATCGCTTAGATGGTCAAGTATAAGCAATTGTTGATATTTTACTTATTTTACTCATTAATATAAAAAAGTTTTGTGCAAATCGAACAACACTAAAAAAGAAAAGTATGAAAGAAATAACAAAATCAGCCTCATTATGAATAAAATTTCCCCCGGAATTGAAAAAGGGAGTTTTCATCTTATTGACAAGGAATAATGATTTTTATAACTTCCTTTTTTTTCTTATGATCTTAAAAATAGACTCTGAATGCAAATATTTGTGTTCGAATTTTTCAAAAATTCCGTAAACGTTGTTATAAATACGAAAACTTCAGTTTTTAATTCTATTCTAATAAACAAATTTTATTCACAATAAGACTGAGTGATAAAACAATAAGGGAAAGAGAAAAAAAGAAAGAACAAAGCAAATTAAAAATACAGGCATCAGAAAAATTTCCTTTCATGATATATTTAAAATTAACTTAGCTTATTTTTTGGCTTACAAGAAATAGTAGTATCATTCATATTTGGGGAATACGATCCAATAGGATTCAATAGGATCCAATAGGAGTAAAATACTCCGAACGAACCAAGAGGAGTAAAATACTACAATTGAAGTATTTTCGGCAGCGCTGATCACATGATATTTTATGCGCTGTTTGCTTGTCTTTCTCTGTTGTCCTTTTTTTTTTTAATGTGCAACATCTTATGGTGCGTTGCGCAGATTGAGAAAAGTTGACGCCAAATTTCAGGCGACGCTCGGCTGTGTGCGAAACAAAGAACGCAACATCGTGTCGTTTCTTGATGCGAATCGTTTTACGAATATTTCTCAGTAACTGCTTGTGTGGTTATTGTTTTTAATATGAACATGAAATTTATACATATGTATAATGTCAGCAAGATTAATACAATAAATTATACATACCGCATTTTCATTATTATTCACGTCAAATTGGTTCAATATTACGTTATTGAAAGTTTTTACAAGCTTTTATTTAACATGCTTCGTTCGTATGTGTGTGTGTATGTATGTCAATATTTGCAAACTATTTTCGACAACTTGCTTTTGGCCACACCCTTTTTGACCGGCCTCAACTTAATAAAATGATAATGTCCACAATAACGGACTGATTTAACCTTAAGGTGTTTGAGGTATTTTTATAATTTTTAACCCTTAAACCGGGGCAACCCAATTTTTCTGTATATATTTTGGCAACCCTGGAATTGCAAAACTTTTCGAAATAAAATCAAATATATTTCTTAGAATTATTTTTTTAAATTTTTTGCTCAGAATAGCTCAAAACTATTTTAAGTTCATTTCTTGTTTGATTTTTGCAAAATTTGTTTTTTTGAGTATTTGGGAAATTATTTCGTAAAAATATTCCAACTTGAAATTTCCAAAAAGGCATACTTTTAGCAAAAAATTTTGTAGCGACCAAGTTATTGAGCGTACTTGCACCATTTTTTTTTCTATATTAGGTATAGTCTTAGAAAATATTTTCATGTTATTTCACGGAATTTTTTTTTAAGTTTAGATTTTTGCGATTTTTTTAATACAACAAGAAAAAAAAAGACTTTTTCCAAGTAATTTAACTCCATTTTTCATGTCTGATAACTCATTTTAAAGAAAAACTAAATGAAAAACAAAGTGTATACCAGGCTTTTGAAAATTTAAGCGTATAAAAGTAATTGGGATTTTTTTGGGAAAACAGCACTTTTTTTCCATATAAATCAGATTTTTAATATATGTCGCTTGAGGCACGTTTTAATATCAATATTTTTTCCTAACCGCGGAAAAAATACGCCAGAGAAGCCAGGTTCGAATCCTCCATCTGACAGAGAAAACTTTTTCAATTGAATTAATTTTTCTGTTTGGCCGTCACCTCTCTGCAGGCAATGGCAAACCTCAGAGTAAAAATTGCCATAAAAAGCTACTTGAGAACATAAGCCTTTCGGAGTCGGCGTAAAACATGTAGGTTCAGTTATCGATCATTTGTGTAAAGTTTACACTGTAAACATTTCAGAACACACACAACACAATTGATCATAAGAAGCTCGGTCAAAGTCCTTTCAAGGGCTAAAGTGGCCATTTAGTTTTTTTTTTTATTTTTTCCTGAACATTTCACAGCTTACCTCTTTCATGTTAAGGAACAAAACCCCGGTGCGTAATTAAAGATCAGAAAAAAAATGTTTCACATCTACCGTGCGTGACGGCCACACACATCCTTTTTTTGGAATCTTTGTCGCCAAATGCAATGGAAATTTTTTTGTTTATATTGTTTTTGAGTTATTTCTTACATAATCATTTGTTTACCAGATAAGTCAGGTTAAAGTAGCGTGGATCAGGTGAATAAAATGTGGTTGACTCTCCTAAACAAATTCATCAGGTAAAAATAACAAGGATCAGGTAAGAGCATTTTTCCCTGAGTGTACGGACACCATTAGTATTATATATAATATATAAAATAAAAACCGGTATACATGAAAAAAGGTGGAGCCCAGCGAGAGATTACAATTCTATACAAATTGATGAAACCAGGTGTTCGACGGCGCGCACTAGACACGCTCATAAAAATATTTCTTGTTCAAATTTAAAAAAACTTTTTTTACACATTCGTTAAACATAATTGAAGATTTTTATGAAAAAAAATTTTAGCCCTGAACATTTATTTTTGGATAAAGGTACCCTTAAATAAACCTGCAAAATTTGTATTTTAGAAAACTTTTTAAAAAATAACCATTTAAAGTTTATTACTACATTGTTGACAATTTTACTTGACTGTATTAAGAAGTTAATGAATTGATGAGATAAAATTGAAAATAATTAAAAATCATTAAGTATTCATCGCGAGTTTTTACCATTGTTATGAACAATATATATTAAAAAAAAGCACAAAACTGGTTATTAAAATTCTCCTGATGTAATATTACAGTAGTTTCAAGTATACACGTAGTTATAACTTAATTTGGATGTGGTTAATTCGTTTACACCTACACTTCATACTAACAAAGCTACCTATAATATCTTCATAACTTATTTTTCTTATAATATCACTTTCAATGCAGAGCAAAGTCATAACGCTTAGCCTGTCTTCTAACATGGAGGTCCGATACCTGTTTTTGTTCAACTTAAATTTTGAATATTCCTTTGGTGACCTTCTTCGCTGCTGTTTGTGAAAATAAGTGACAGGTACATTCTTATAGTGATCTCGATAATAAGAAAACAATCTTTGACGTTTTTTTAGTCGAAGCTTAGACATTCACCTCTCCTGGCTAATGTCTTTTTCATTTTCTTTGTCATCTCTTTGAAAGTCGTGGTAAAAAGCCTTGAACTGAATCACTTAATTTTCCCAGCAATTTCCCCATATTTTTAACCCGCTGCAATTATTTCCTCAAGAATAAGTGATTAGTTTGTATTTATGGCGATCCATAATATTAGATATATTAGATATATAGAATATATGTGTAGCAACCAACTTTTTTTTTAGATACAAGGAGTTATTATTTTTTTTCATATTTATACTGCTTTTTGTACATAAAAAGTACTTAATAAAAATAATTTATTTTTTGAAAATTATTTTCAGGCTTTTATATGGGAGGCGCTGAAAATGACATTAAAAAAAAGACATTCAAACCGATTCGATGGATATCGCCTTTCCAATGTATCTGAAACAAAGAAATTAAATATCACTTTAAAGCAGACACGCTCATCTAGTAGCTCATTTTGCTCACCTTACCCGCCATACAAATTTTGAGTCGCATAACCACCATACTTTCAAACCATACTTAGCTGGCTTTGACGGAATATATTGTGTGAAGCGGGTGCGGCCTCTGTAAGGGAACAACTGCTCATCAACTGTTAGTGCTTCATGAGGAGTGTAAGCTGCTGCCAAGTTATGTTGCAACATTTGCCAAATATCGTCAATAGCCGCAGTTTTGCTGTTGATGAGTCGCTGTTGTCGAGTATTTCCATTGTCGAATCGAATAAATTGTTTTATACACATGAAGCGATCGTACGACAACGCAGCTTTGTATATTGGGCAACGCGTCGCGCCCCATAATTCCATAGCTGGTTCATGGTTTGATCTTGTGAGTCCAGCATACAAAAGAATAGCTACAAAGGCGTCAAACTCTTTCACTGCCACTGGCTTCCACTCCTTTTTCTTCGTGGGATTCGCCAAATTCCATGCAGCTGTAACCTCCCTGCCTTTACGATTTGTTTCACGTAGCACTAAGTGTATTATTTCCTCTGTCATGATTGAACGCATTATTGTATAGGGGTCGTGTATATTTTCTGTTGGTCCTGGTTTCTTTCTTGTGAAGTCGACCACGTTATGATTACGAGTGCGTGATGTTGGTGGTGCTTTTTTACTCCATTGGGTGCCATCTTTACCAATATAGTAACTTTCATTCGTTTCCTGTCCATCATTTTCTTCCTCTTCATCATCGTCGTCATCAGTATCTTCATTTAGCTCGACGTATCCTTCAGTTTCGGCATCTGACTCTTCAGCAGGTTGGTATGTGCGATCTTCATCATCCTCAACTTCATAATTATCAATTGCAGCAATATCGATTTCTTCATCCATGTCTTCGTCCATAAAATCAGCAAATCTACTATCAGCTGCACGCCTTTCATCCGCAGTCATTTGCTGGTAACGTGTACTACGGCGTACAACAATTTCAGCAACGTCCAAATTACTTGCATCTGCCATATTTATATTTTTGTTTCTATCACACACGATTTTACTCTTCGCTGTCTAAGCTTTGACTGATTTGGTTTACGAAACTACAACTTCTTTTATACTCTTTCGTACGTCTACCTAAACTCAAAGACGTCTTTTTGTTTTTATCATCATCCCTAAGATAAAAACAAAAAATTCTAAGAAAAAATTCTAAGAACAAAAATACTAAGAACAAAAAATACTAAGAACAAAATACTAAGAACAAAAAATTCTAAGAACTGGTTTATTGCTAGTAGTATAAAATTAGAATATTATGCCTTTCCTTGAAAGCAATAAAGTTCATATCTTCGAATTTTTCTTAGAATTTTTTGTTCTTACCATCATCCCTAATGTCTTTGAGTTTAGGTCTTTGTGTTCAGAACAAGTAAATTATGTGTTGAAACAATAAAAAAATTATAATGATGCCCAAAAACATGCAATTATTAGTGAAATTCAGTACAAGGTCCATACGGACCCAGTCACACGTCCGCGTACTATTCTCACTAAAACCTCAATAACTCCTAAAGTAATGATCCGATCGGCTTGATTTTTTTTCCAAAAGATGCGCAACAAAATACTCTTGGAATACAGAGTAACTTTGGGGGGGGGGGGGTTCTAGTGGCCGAAGTAGGAGTAATTTCAGTTTGAAAAGGCAAAAAGGTCCCTAGGGACCTTCTCACTCATCGGAGGGTTAAAAGGACGGTCTCGTCACAATTTGATTGTTAATTTTTTTATTCACTCACTTTATTTAAACTTCATTTGCCTTTTTTAAATCTATATAATTATTAATGTAATTCTATTAAATATTATTAACGTTATTTTTTCTTGTGCAAGACTTTTGGCCTGAATGTAATGAATCTTACTTCCTTTTTGTTTGCAAAACACTAGATGAATTTTAATATATATAAAACAAATTTCTTACAGTGTACCCTTTTACTTCCTTTTTTTTTATTTACATTTTCTTGGTTTTGTTTATTTTTTTCATTGCCAAAAGTTACGATATTTTGTGTTTTTTATTTTGGTTTTTAAAAATCATTTGTTCTTTTGTAAAATTTCGTGAGCTCCACTGCTTTAAAGTACAGACCGCTAATTCGACATCCCCTACGCACGACCCCCGGTGGTTTTTTAAAATTATGGCGAAAGTTAGAGTAAAAAGGTTAGGTTAGGTAAGGTTGAAGCGGCTGTCTCCTTTAAGACACACTTAGGCCAATGAGGCCCATTGTGATACCATTGGGTTAATTTCCCTCTCTATTTAAACCAGTTTGAGGTGTTGACAAAGCTAAGGATTCGGTAGACCGAAGGCTCAGAGAGATCATCGAGATCTTTATAGAACCAATTTACCTATGTGAAGGTGGCGATTTTTAGCTAGCGCTGGGCAAGTGCAGAGAAGATGTTTTGTAGATTCCTCCTCCTCTTCTACAGCTTCTACAGAAGTCGTTGTGGAGGATGTTTATTCTTCGTCCATGATTCCTTAGGCGGTGTCAGGATACGTATCATACTACTGATTTGATCCCTTCTCAGCGATATCAGTTCTTTTGAGAGTTTTAGGGTGATTTTTGGCTAAACCTGACGCGCTGTATGGCATGTGCTTGTCGTTGACCATCTAATGTTGGCTTTATTTAGGGATAGCTCATTTGTGAGTAGTTTACATGTGGTGAGTGATATACCAATACCTTCTTTCTCTATCCAGAGTTTTTTGGTTGTTCCAGTGCGAGCGAGTTCATCTGCCCTGCAGTTTCTTAGAAAGTTTCTATGTCCGGGAATACAGCATAGGTGTATTTTGAGCTGCTCTGCCATCTCATTTAGGGATCTGCGGCAATAAAATTTTCATCAAAATCGAAAGAAAAATTTTTTAACAAAAACAAAAAATCTTTCATTTCTTTGGTAGTTAAAAATTTAGAGATCAAAAATTTTTGTTCAAAATTAGAAACATTTCTGTACTAGAAAAAATGTCGATCATTTCTTTAGTAGCTTAAAATTTATAGAAGAAACATTTTTTTCAAAAACAGAGTAAACATTTTTTTTAAAAAAAAGCTACCATTTCTAAGCAGCTTAAAAAATTAGATATAAAAAATTTGTCTTCGAAATCGAAGAAAAAATTTCTATTATTTCTTTAGTAGCTTAAAATTTATAGATCAAAAATTTTTCTTCAAAATCTGGAAAAATGTTTGAACGAAGCAAATTATGTAAATTTCAATAAATTTATCCAACCAAAACAAAACACTGCGTCCAGCTAAAAAATAAACACATATGTACCTACATGCAAATAATAAGAGCAAACAAAAACACATGCTCAGCATGATACAATAATTTACAAGGTAGCCTTGACAACTACATTTTTTCTCACGAGCGGCGATCGGGAGTTGTCAAATCAATACAAAGTTTAACTTTTCATCTGTTTTGCTGCTTCTTCGTTTTCTCTTTTTCAATGTGTTTTTGCCAACTCCAAATCGTCAACAGAACTGTCACTCCTACCTTGTAAATAACTATACCATGATGCTCAGTTTTCTTAAAATACCATTTGTAAGCTCTCTCTCATCGCTTCGGCACTTCGGCTTTTTGAGATTCGAGCACAGATTCGAACATAATTTCGAATCCACCAAGTCGGCCAGTTCATGATACAATGATAAGATAGGGCCGCTGAGCTGAGTGCTCTCACGCGTTAACGAAGAGTGGATGATGAGAAGCAACATTAATGTCAAAACGACGAATTTCGTAGATATTGCAAATGAAGAAAATATTTTATGTTTCCAAGTTGCAAACAGTGCGGTCGCGAGTGTTAAATTTGTGCTAATTTGAGTGAAAATATTATATAAAAAGTGTAATAAAAACTATAAAATGTGAAAGAAGTCTTAAAATTGCAAAAAAACCTGTAACAGTTTTAAACTAAAAACAACTGCGAAACGTGAGCATAAAGAAATTCGCGATGAACAGCTGATTTTGACATCAATGTAGCTATATTCTGCTTTCTACTCCATTCCTCTCCGTGATGACCTTACCTTATAATTCTGCCATGGGCCAGTTCAAAATTTTCTGCAAAAGGGGAAAAATTGTCTGGTGAATTCTCTTTAGAATCTACCCTCCTTGTACTCAACGCGCTCTACAGTATGGCAAAACCACTCTAATTATGTGTAATAATTTAATGTTTGCTGTGTAAAGTTTTCCCGAAAATATTCAAAACGTAAATATTAAATTTTTATGAATATTTGTGATATTATGTCGAATTGGACGCTTTTCCAAATTCACATATTTGTGAGATATGAAGTAAAACAAATATATCTTCAAATCAGGTAATTCTAAAAAATAACACTGGTCTACAATTTCGCAATTTGTTCGCCACACGAACTTTTACAGCTAATACTGTTTAAGCTTTCTTCCTTCGTTATGAAACTGAATTTTGTTTTTTTTTAGTTGACGTCAGATTTTTTGTTATTTCGGACTTTGTGTTGGAGCTGTAAAAGAATGCCATAATTTGCGATTTTAATCATTATATTAATATCAAAAATGAATGCATTCATTGATTGGGACTTGAAATTTCAAATCACAATTTATGCCAATTTTTTCAAATCATTGATTGGGACTTGAAATTTCAAATCACAATCTGTTCAAGGCTCTATGCCTTGAGCAACGAATATGCATTTGAGCACTTTAATTCAAAGGTTTGTTGTAGGTTGGGCCTTTAAGCACTTGAACTTAAAGGTTGTTAAGTTGGAGTAATTTAAACTACTGGTGTTGGATGTCAAATTAACAGTGTTCTTTATGAATTAAAATTGTTGTAATAAAAATCAAAATATGCGAATTAATCAATTGTACACAAATAATAATAAAAATCAAAATATGCGAATTAATCAAATGTGTGCAAATAATAAAAAAAATCAAAATATGCGAATGTATGTATGTACAATTGTACATTCTGCCCGGGTTGAATGCAGTTCAAAAATTATGTTACCAATCACCAGCGCTATATGTGTACAGAAAAGTCTGCTGCTGTTCTTCTCATGGGTGCAGGATCGGGTTTCATATCTGACGTTCTTCTTGCCTTGGATCTCCAGCGCCATATTCCAATAATTAGAAACAGTCCGCAGCATATGAGTGCTATGCTTGACAATGATGTACTGACGTGATATTGCGTCGCAAAATGATGATGTAGAGATCTAAAGTCAATTTTGTTGAGCATTGTTTGAAGTGTTGTTAGGTTCTGGACTTGTTCTGCGTAGTCTGCTGTACTGAAGTTCGAGAGTAGCTGTTTTATTTGTGTGGGTCTAGCCAGCTGTGAGGCATTACCAAAGCTTGCAAATGCCGTTTTTAAGGGGGTTGAAAATGTTTGGTATCCCGTGATACTAATTGATTCTCCCTTGATGGTACATTCTGGTTCCAGAGTAAGCAAGCCAGTTCCTTCTACCGTCAGCTGTGATGAATCTTGGTCACATACGGTGGTAATTCGAGTTGGTGTGTTTAGTGCAAATATCCACTGGTTCTTTTTTCTAATTGAATCAATGTGGAATTTGTTCGAACTCTTTCCAGAATGCAGGTGGGTTGAGGTTAATTCACCAAAAAACCCAATTCGCAGGCGCATAATTCAGAGGTTTTTTGCTATTTGGACTGAAGGTTGAAACAAAGTCGCCAATCAGGAGATATAACTGTGCATTGTTGTAAATCAGCTGTATTCAAAGGTATGTACTGATCCCTGTGAGGTCCTACTGCCATTGCTTAGGCGCATGGTTTTATAGTAATCATGGTGTCAGTTATATGTGTTGGAACAGGAGTCATTTTAAAGATCACGAACTGTTCTGGATTGATGAGAGGAATCGTTATCTCAAACACAGCATTATGTGGCCCTAGACCTCCCTTGAATGTCATCAACTTGTAGAGTTGCAGAAAATCGTCGCTGTCTACAGGTAACTCTAAAAGGGGTGGTAAATGAGCTCTTATTGTTTTTAATTCTTCTTTTAATTGATTTGTAATAACAATAAAGAGTTTATTCTTCCATTATGTGTGTACTCGGCTAGCACATCGAGTAATGCCCCTTGAACTCGTTGCATATTAACCATTAGTAACGTAAGTTGAGCAGAGATTGATAGAAACATTTGATGCAGTTTAGTTTGAAATTCATCAGTACTAACATGATTGAGTTGTTCTGCAAGTTTGTTTAACTGTGAGTCTATTTGTTTAAGCCGCAACCTTGTAGTATTAGCGTCAATTTGCAGGAGGTTAATAGTTGAGTCAATCACTGAAGTTTGATTGCGCAACAAGTTCATCAGGTGGTCCTCATTATTTCGGATTTCATAAATTGTTTGAGACATTTTCTTGGCATAATCATTGTCCAAAACTCCAAACAATGATCTAGCAATGTATCCGACTATATTCAGCGGTCCTCTTTTAGCTCGTTTGGAAGATAGTAGTGTATCATCTAGGCGGAGGGATTGCATGGTGACCTGAAAATGGTGTATAATTTCGTCGCAACCCAGTTTTTGCTGCATTTCCTCGCATAGCTGTTGTGCTATACGAGTTCCATTCGCTAATGCTGATAATTCTGCCTTTAATGGCTCAAGGTCATAATATATAGGGAAGTTCCATTGACTTGGCGCTATGTTTAATGCACTTATATCTTCAAAATGGATACCCAAGTGAGGTCCGAATTTGGTAACTTTAATTTTGCCTGCATTAACCAGTAGTAATAGCAAAATAGGGGAACAGGGGGCGAACCTTCACATGGCAACGTGTCTGACCGCCTCAACCTGGCGAGGCCAGCATTATCCATGTCGAAATCGTCTCAAGTCGACTCAAACCTCCACGTGGTGTTCCCTGGGCAACGGCAAACTGGCATCCGTCAGTTTGACGGCTAATTTGAGCGGCGGGTCACTCCATAGACCTTAAACATGGAATGTGCGCAGGGTTTGGGTCCCGCCACATTACTACTGCCCAATGAAAACTAAACCAGCCTCGAATAAGAACCCCAATTACGTTGACGACCACCGCAAACGAAAAACGGACAATGATTTACGGATATGCACCTGGAATGTCTGAACCCTTTATAGGGAAGGTGCCATTATCCAACTGGCGGAAGCCCTCAAAACGATAAAGGCTGACATCACCGCCATCCAGGAAATGCGATGGAAAGGGCAAGGCTGCTCTAAACAAGCACACTGCGATATCTACTACAGCTGCCATGCGGAGAGGCGCGAATTTGGATGTGGATTCGTTGTTAGCCGGAAACTACGCCACCTTGTTTCCCGGTTCACACCTGTAAACGAAAGATTGGCCACGATCCGCATCAAGGCAACATTTTTCTCCATCAGTCTTATTTGCGCGCACGCCCCCAACGGAGGAAAAGGACGAAGCCGTCAAAGACGCTTTCTACGCTAGTCTTGAGGACATATACGACCACCTTCCGGTCCATGACGTGAAAATAGTCCTCGGCGACTTGTATGCGAAAGTCGGCAGGGAAGGCATCTTTGGCCCCAATGTCGGTCAGTTCAGTCTTTATGAGACCTCCACGAACAACGGTCTAAGACTGATCGACTTCGCCGCGGCGCGAAACATGGTAGTTAGTAGCACCAGATTTAAGCACCTCGACATCCACAAGGCCACCTGGCTGTCCCTGGATCAAAAAATGCGAAACCAAATTGATCATGTTGTAATCGACGGAAGGCATGCCTCTAGTGTTCTAGATGTGCGTACATTTCGGGGGGTCAACATTGACTCCGACCATTATCTTGTTGCAGCCAAGATCCACATGCGATTATGCAATGCGAAGAACATACGCACAGGAATGCAACGAAAGCTAGATGTCGCTAAGCTGCAATTACAACGGACTGCCGAAGCCTACTCCGCTCAACTCTCGGTTAAGCTCAACCAACCAACCTCTGGACCCGACGACGCCGGCGGACTTTGGGCTCATATATCCCACTCCATGCGCGCTGCCGCTGAAGAAGTCATTGGTTTCCGGCGCCCGCAACCTCGGAACCAATGGTATGATCAGGAGTGTCGCATTGCGACTGCAGTAAAAAACGCCGCTTATAGAAAAACGCTGCAGTCAGCTGCAACGCGAGCCGTGCGAGAAAACTACCGCGAAAAGAGGAAGGAAGAGAGGCGCCTTTTCAGACGCAAGAAAAGAGAGCAGGAAAAGCGTGAGCGTGAGGAACTAGAGGTATACCAGGGCAAGAAGGATGCACGAAAATTCTATCAACAGGTTAAGCGTCTAACCCAAGGTTTCAAGCCCGGAGCATCCACTTGTAGAGACGAAAATGGAGATCTGAATACGGATACGCAGTCTGTGCTGAGATTGTGGAGACGGCACTTCTCCAATTTACTTACTGGCGACGATTCCACCAATGCCGCCCATGGAGAGCGCAGTTCAGAGCCACCAATCAACGATGACGGAGTGGAAGTACAACCACCTAGCCATGAAGAGGTTCGAGTTGCTATCCAACGACTCAAAAACTATAAACAGCGGGTGCTGACGGCCTGTCAGCTGAATTGTTTAAAACCGGCGGCGATGAATTGATAAGGCGCATGCATCAGCTCATCAGCAAAATATGGCTAGAAGAAAGCATGCCCGACGATTGGAACCTCAGCGTACTGTGCCCTATACTTAAGAAAGGAGACCCAACAATCTGCGCAAGTTATAGAGGTATCAGTCTTATTTCCATCGCATATGAGGTTCTCTCAAGCGTACTGTGTGAAAGATTAAAGCCGATTACAAAAACACTGATTGGACCTTATCAGTGTGGCTTTCGACCTGGTAAGTCCACCATAGACCAGATTTTCACGCTACGACAAGTCCTGGAGAAAGCCCACGAAAATTAAATTGACACACACCATCTCTTTGTCGATTTTAAAGCTGCGTTCGATAGCACGAGAAGGGATTGCCTATACGCAACAATGTCTGAGTTCGGTATACCTGCAAAGTTGATTAGACTTTGCAGAATGACAAGGTAGGAAATGACCTCTCCGAAACCTTCAATACCGAAAGAGGTTTCAGGCAAGGCGATCCTTTAACATCATCTCTTTAACATCATCATGGAGGGGATCGTACGAAAGGCCGGTGTGCATCGTAATGGCACCATTTTCTACAAAGGCGTCCAGCTCCTTGCGTACGCTGATGATATTGATATTGTCGGCAGAACCAAGAGAGATGTTACCGCTGCTTTCGCCGCTATCGAAAAGGAATCAGCCAAAGTGGGTTTGACGATAAATGAGGGCAAAACAAAATATATGATGTCTACAAACAAGGGAGCTCTGCGTTTAGACTCCCACGTTTCATCCGGCCGCCATAATTTTGAAGTAGTCAAGGAATTCGTTTACCTTGGCACCGCCATTAATACCAAAAACGAAATCAGCCTGGAGATAAAGCGAAGAACAATAATTGCTAATAGGTGCTACTACGGGCTCAGTAAGCAACTAAGTTCCAGAGCCCTCTCTCGATCGACAAAACTAACACTCTACAAGACGCTCGTTCTACCTGTGCTGCTTTATGGCGCTGAGGCATGGGTAGTTTCGCAAACTGACGCAGCCGCTCTAGGGGTGTTCCAGAGAAAAGTTCTTCGCAAAATCTTCGGTCCTTTTCGAGTCGGCGATGACTATCGCATCCGAATGAACCACGAGCTGTATGAGCTCTACGATGACATTGACGTAGTTCGGCGTATAACTGTGCAGCGACTACGCTGGCTGGGTCATGTCCATCGTATGAACGAGGAAGCTCCAGCGAAAAAGGTGCTCGAGGCGAGGGTCGCTGGTCAACGACGACGAGGAAGACCATGCCTCCGATGGATGGACCAGGCTGAGGAAGCCCTAACCGCACTTGGTGTATCCGATTGGAGAAGGCGCGCGCAAAGCAGAGGCGCCTGGCGAGAGCTGATGAGGTCGGTTGTAACGCGGATACGGGTTGTTACGACCACCTAAGTAAGTAATAGCAAAATAACGATAATGGCTGTGGGGATGTTGCTAGTTACTGATGTTCGACGTTTTTTCGATGTTGGCCTTTCTGTGTCTTCGTCATCCTGATTTGTAGTTGTTGAGATACTTATGTTTTCTATGGCCTCCTGTGAGTCGTGACTGTTTGTGTTGCCAGGGGATTCAGTGTTAATTGGAAGTGGTGCTAGACGGTGGATTGCCCTTTTCAATATCCCTGAAGATGTTTGCACGTCCGCAACTCGAATAAAACCATCCTCGCCAGTGTATGTATCGATGATTCTTCCAAGAGGCCATTGCTGAACAGGCAGGTTGTCTTCTTTTATAAGAACCATAGTACCTTCCTTGATATTGGCAGATTTATGGTTGCATTTTTTTTTGTACTGTAGTTCGTTAATATATTCTCTTGACCATCGGTTCCAAAATTCATGTTTCAGTTTCGATACTAACTTCCATCTATCTAATCTACTGGTTTTTAGAGGTAGCGCCTTTGTGTCAATTTGTGCATTCATCGGTTCTCCAATTAAGAAATGACCTGGAGTTAAGGCAGTTAGATCAGTGGGGTCGATTGACATTGGAGAAATTGGTCTAGAGTTGAATATTGCTTCAATCTCAATTATTATCGTCTCTAGTTCTTCGTATGTCAGTGATTCTGTTGAAACGTTTTTTAGTAGTAGATATTTTGCTGACTTCACCACCGCTTCCCATAAACCCCCAAAATGAGGGGCACGTGGTGGTGTAAATTTAAAGGTTATGCCCCGCTGACTGAATGTTGATAAAATGATTTCTTGTGCCTTTGATTTGAAAATAGTTGTTTCTAACTCTGCAAGCTTGTTCTTTGCTCCTACAAAGTTGTTGGCATTATCACAGTGTAAGTTTTGGCAATGGCCACGTTGTCCGCTAAAGCATTTTAATGCTCCGATGAAGGCTTCTGTGGTTAAGTCGCTCACCAGTTCCATGTGAATCGCCTTGGTAGCGAAACAGCAAAATAAAGCAATGTAGGCCTTGTGTGGTCTTGTGCCTCTCAGTTTATAGTGATTCCAAAAAGGTCCACTCCTGTGTTGATAAATGTTCGAGCGGGAGTAACTCTTGCAGGGCTTGGGCAGGTTTCCCATAATTTGTGACAGCAATTTTGGCTTTGCTTTTGCGCAAAACACGCAATTTTGAACAATAGATCGTGCCGTTGTATTGCCCTTGATGGGCCAAAATCTTTGCCGAGTAATCGATAGAAGTGTTGTGGGTCCACAGTGCATATTATCCTTGTGAATCATTTGCATTATTAGTTTGGTTATTACATCATTGTACGGCAATAGTATTTGGTGTTTTGCATCATATGGTAATGTTGAGATTTTTACCCGGCCGCCAACTCGTAGAACTCCAGTATCGTCAAGAAATGGTGTTAAGCTGAGCAGTGTACTGCTTTTTATAATTTCATTTTTTTTAGTTATAATCGTGCTATGCAAGGGTATGATTATTATAACTATTTCCTTCGGTATATGAGATGAAAATATGTGTCGATTGGTCTTGAAATTGTTTAATTCTTCCATCTCTCGCTTGAAGTTATTCCATGTTGCTTGTGATTCAGCCGATAGTGGATCATCCCACGATATTTTTTGTAGCCACATCTGTTGAAGAAAAATTTTTGCCTTTACTACAACAGGTGCGAGAATGCCCATTGGATCAAAACTTTTTGCTAGATCTGATGCAACAACGTGTTTTGTTAGTATGGTGCTTTTGTTCAAGTTGGCTTTGACGCAGAATTGATCAGTTTTTGGCAACCATGTCAAGCCGAGCGTTTTTATTGCTTGTGTACCATCATCGTCAAGATCCAAGTTGACTTCTTGATGTTCTTCTGGAATTCCTCTTAACAACCTTGGGTGGTTGGCGCTCCATTTTCTTAGGGTAAATCCTGCTTCATACAGAATTTTATTGAGCTGCCTTTGTTTTTCGATTGCCTCTGTCAAATCATTCGAGCCAATCAAACCATCATCTACATAGAAGTCGTTTTTTAATGCAGTTGCTCCCAATGGTCGTTCTTCTTGGTTATTCATTGCAAGCATTGTAAGCATTTTGTTGCCAAATAAGGAGCAGCTCTTGTACCGTAGGTAACTGTGTTGAGCTGGTAACAGTAGAGTGGTTCTGACGACCGTTCTCTCCACCATATGAGTTGGTATCTTCGATCTTCACTATGCATGTCGATTTGTCGATACATTTTTTTAATATCGGTTGTAAATATGAATTTAGGTGTCCTGAAGTAAAGTAGAATTGAGAATAGTTCACTTTGAACGGTGGGGCTATTGAGCTGTATGTCGTTGAGCGATAATCCTGAAGAAGTTTTGCACGATGCGTCGAAAACTACCCGAAGTTTTGTTGTGCTGCTATCAGGCTTAAGGACACAATGGTGAGGAATGAAATAATTTGGAACCAAAGCATTCTCCACGTTTATCTTTGTCATGTGGCCCAAATCTTCATATTCGCGCATAAAATTGATGTATTGTGTCCTGTGGTCAGGGTTTTGCGTGAGTCGCCGTTCTAGTGCCATAAATCGATTATACGATGTATTTTTCGAAGTTCCCAATTCTGTTGGTTTTCTGGAAAATGGAAGCCTGACAATGAATCTGCCGTCGTTACCGCGTTTTGTATTTTTTGTGAAGTGATTTTCACATTGTCGTTCAACTTCTGTTAGTGCTGGTTCAGTCTCATTTAGTTCTTCGAGCTTCCAAAATATTTCAATTAAAGTATTGGTTTCGTCTTCACTAGTGAGAACTCCACATACAACTGTGTTGATGCATGGTTGAGTTATCTTGCCAGAGGACACCCATCCAAAAACGGTGTTTTGTAATATTGGCATGTGGTCATCTATCTTAATTTTTCCTGCAGACAAGATTTGATGGTAGAATTCGGCTCCGATCAGCCGAATCAATTGCGGTGGGCTGGCTGAAGGTTGGATCTGCTAGTGGTATATTGTCGGGAATTGTCCATTTGGAAGTATCCAATGCCGCCGATGGTTGTGGTGACACAATTTGTTTTAAAACAACAGCCTCTAGTGGGGATGTGTAGTTATTTGTTTTTGATTTCATAGTGATATGAATGCGATGATGACTGTTTTGTTTTCTTTTACCAATACCTTCCAAGGGAATTGATGTTGATTTAGGAGACAATCCTAATTTCTTTACAACTCTTGATGTGACTAGGTTCACTTGCGATCCTGAATCCAAAATCGCCTTGCATTCTACTGTCATGCCATTGGAAGCCATTAAAATAATTTTTGCTGTACCTAATAAAACATATGACTGTTTCTTGTTATTGTTTAATGCTGACAATGAAACCGAGCTCTTTTCTGGTTATGTCGATGGATTCTCTTGTCCCTTTGGTTTCGATGATTCTAAATGCAGCAGTGTGTTATGTTTCTTATTGCATTTAGTACAAGTGCGCGAATTGCATTCTTGAGATGTGTGTCCTGCCTTGAGACAATTCATGCATAAATTCTTGGATTTCACTTGGTAAATTTTATCCTTGGTGGTTAGATGCATAAATTGGTTGCAGTTATATAATGGGTGTTGACCATTTTGACATACTGCACAGATATTAGTCTTTTCTCGTGTTACAACGGAAGAAACTATTTTAGTGGGTGCCTTTTTATCCTTGCTCCCTAATGCCTCAAGTGATTGGAACCTGTGTTCCAGATATTCTAAGAAGTGAGATAATGTTTGCAATTCTTTTGGTTTTTCTAACGATTGCTCGTATAACATATGTGTTTGCTTATCCAGTTTTTTAAGCAAAATATACAACAATAGTTGATCCCGGCTTGAAGTGTCGATTCCCAAATTTTTTAACGCAAGAAGACTCTCATTCATGAGAAACGTCATGCAATGCCTTTATTGTGCTGGCGCTTGGTGTGTCAGCAGAATGATTTGGTTGACTGAGGATTTTTTGAATTAGTGTTGATGTTAGTAGACGTAAATTGTTGTATCGGTCTTGGAGCATTTTCCAAGCAGCTTCATAGTTCTCTGAACTCAACAAGAAATGTTGAATTAATTTTGTTGCTTCTCCACTCAGTGAAGACTTCAGGTACCATATTTTTTGCACATTCGGAATTGTTCTTTTGTGAATCATTTCATTAAATAGGTCATAGAATTGTTTTCACGATAGATAGTCTCCATCGAATTTAGGAATTTGAACCTTTGGCATTCTGATAGATTCTTCCCGTGGAACGTTGTTGTTGACATTGTTGCATTGAAGGCACACCTGACAATTTTTTTGTTAATGCCTGTACTGTTTCTTCCAGCAAAAGATATTCTTCAACATTGTATCCACTACCTTGGGGATCATCATGCAAGTCCCAAATTTGGTAGTTAATTGATTCAACTTCTTGATTATCTTCTTGAATTGATTAAACTTGGTAAGTTTAATTAAATTCACCTTGTAGTATTGTGGAGGTTGTGGTTCATCTTCCCTTAATAGTGTTGATATCAGCCGTCATAGCAACAATATGGTGGCAAGCTGCTTTCGTTTTAACCTGGTTATTTCCGCAAGCTGTGCTGAATTGGCTAAAGACTTCGGATGAATTTGTAGGCTAGCTGTTGATGTGGTGCTTAATGCATCCTGAAATATTTTGCTATACTGTTCGAAAAGGTCTCGAATCACAAATCTAGATTGTCACTCTAGTCCCGGATCTAGTGTCATTTTTTCGAATCTCTGAATCATTTGTATCGAATTGGTTAAACGAAGAATTCAAATCCCGGAGTCGTTGTTCATAATATGGCTTTGTCTTTCGATCCGTTAAATCTTTTTTAAAATTGGTGATGATTCGTTGAATCGAACTTCCTAGTTCCGCTTGTTTGGTGTACAAGGTATCCATGATGTAGATGGCTTCCTGCAGCACCTCGATCTATTATGTTAAATCGTGATCTTGTGTAATTCGGGGTCACCAAATGTTCAAGCCTCTATGCCTTGAGCAACGAATATGCCTTTGAGCACTTTAACTCAAAGGTTTGTTGTAGGTTGGGCCTTTAAGCACTTGAACTTAAAGGTTGTTAAGTTGGAGTAATTTAAACTACTGGTGTTGGATGTCAAATTAACCGTGTTCTTTATTAACTAAAATTGGTGTTTAAATACTGAAAATAAATACAACGTAAACAAAATATATTGAGAAATAAAAAAGTGCAACATTGAGCAAATTAATTTAAAACAATTAAAACAATCGTAAAGAAATCAAAACTAAAATATGCGAATTAATCAATTGTACACAAATAATAATAAAAATCAAAATATGCGAATTAATCAATTGTACACAAATAATAATAAAAATCCAAACAGGCGAATTAATCAATTGTATGCAAATAATAATAAAAATCCAAATATGCGAATGTATGTATGTTCAATTTTACACAATCAATGATTTGAAAAAATGATTGCATTCGATTTTTCAAATCATTAATTGGAAATTGAATAACTTGAAATTTCAAATTTAACAGCTAAGACCAACACATGTTCAAAATTTTATAGCATTTGGATCAGTAATTTCTGAGTTTAGTGGTATCGAACATGTGCGCAATTATTTTTATATATTGAGAAGAATATAAAAAATCTACATTTTTGTTAGAATTACTATTACTTATATAGCGCCGAAATTTAAAAAGGAAAAGATGCCTGTAGTTTCAACATATAACACTGCATAATTTCTTAACCCACTAAGCCCAGCTCTCAAGCACGTGGGCGCTTTCATTCACTGCCACGTCCACAACACTATTTTTTATTAGATAAGCAAAGGGGACTTTTTGGACCCTTAGGCCGTAATGTGTTATAAATTACTACTGGAAAAGTTGCGTTGGATAGAATAAAACATTTTGGGAAACAAATAAGAAATAAATGTTACAAACAATACTAATTGGGAACTCACATAAGCCTAAAAGTGCTAAAAAACATCACGGTGTCCTGTGGCATGGTAAGCTATGGTATCGCACGGAAATTTTATAGAACAAAGAAGACTATTAATAGTATCGATCTTCATCACTCTTTCTTTTTGTTTTGTATATATATTTTGAAATATTAAAAAAAATAAGTTTTTTTGTAAATTGGATATTCACAATTTTTGACTTCCGGAAAGGATAGGTAGACGACAACTTACGACAAAACATGTCAAGAGTCTAAAAAAATTTCATACCTCTGCTCCTTATAGCTTATCTTATCTATCTAAATAATATCTAAGTAATATCTTTTACTGAATTTAAGCTACGACTTTTTAAAAAAAATGTCTTTTCGTGGTGTGTTTTCGCACCCGTAGAGCTTAATGGGTTAAGCTTACCAACATTCAAAAATGCCCCTTATGAATGCGAAAGTATTATATTGATTCGGAAGACAGATGGCAGTTAGTTGGAGGTTAAAAAGATATAGTAGTATCGGTAAATGACTTTCGATATTATTATGCGAATTTTTTTCTAATCACAAAACTCTGTCGTTAATTGCAATACAAAATTGTTTATGCATAGGTTTTTACAAATTGCTTTTTTTGACATGGAGCTTTACATTAGATGAGTAATAATCCAAAAGTGTTTATGATCCATACCCCGTGCGCCACTCGTAGAAAATTTGCGAAAAAGTCTTCAAGTGAATTAACCTAATTACGGCTTAGTTTATCGCTATTTGTCTTTTATCACAGTCAATCTTCTCTTGAAAAAAAAATTTTTTGTGTTAATGTAACTTACGTACGAATGTAACGTACGAGTCCCAAAAATTGTGCTAAAATTGAGGTTGGGTCAAACACTAGACTTATCCTTCATGGCCCGAAAGCATGTTGTATCGTCTGAACGAAATTTTATTTTAGTTTGGCAGCACTGCAGCGCGCGCTTGTCATGTCAAAACGATAACAATAAGTAAAAAGTGTTCAGTAAAATAATTGAAGAGATGACAACTTTCAAATTCTATTACTATATATTGTTTTCAAAAGTGATCCTTGTTCTAAAACCCCAATTACATTTTTTTGCTCAAGTTTTCTAAAAACTGGTACGAACTTCGTTTTTTATATTTCTTTAAAATGAGTTATCAAATACAAAAATCTGACTTAAATTACCAGAGTTTTTACTTTAAGAAAAAAATTTATTTTTTTTCTTATGTCAAAAAATTAGAAAAATCCAAATTTAAGAAAAAAATTTGGTGAAATTTCATTGAAATATTTGCTTAAACTATAGCTTATACAGATAGAAAAAAGTTGTGATATAATGTTCAATAATTTGCTAATTATGAATTTTTTTGCAAAATTTATGCCTTTTTGAAAACATGGAGTTGGAGTATTTTTATAACAAAAAGTTCTCAAGAACCCAACAATACAAATTTTGAAAAATCAAACAAGAAAAGAACAAAAAATAGTTTTTTAAAGTGCCCTTTTCTGGCATATCAGAAAACACAAAAAAAAAATCATTAAAAATCAAAAAACATAGATTGAGTCTTAGTTTTTTCACAATTATAGTTTAAAAAAATATTTCCATGGCGTGTAACTAGATTTGGATATTTGGATTTTTCCCTATTTTTTTTTTTTGAAAACAAAAAAAAAATTAAATATTTCTTTAAAAGTAAAAAATCTTACCTCTGGTAATACGAACAAAGTTCGTACCAGTTTTTAGAAAATTTGTGCTTAAAAAAATTTAATTTGGTTTTTTTTTGGAAAAAAAAGCACTATTTTCCATACTTTTTCTGAAAGTTTCAGAACTTACTTTTGCATCATTAAGAAATAATCCAGAGCTATGCAGGTGTCAAATATATATAAAAAAGTAAGGGCCATTCTTATATACATATATATATATACGAGTATAACAACGGTTATAAAATGCAAATTTGAACTTTTAATATTTTTACAACACATTTTTGTTGTTCCATTTTTTAAGGAATATACCTATATCTATATATACAATATATATAAAAATGGATGCATGTATGTGGGTATGTGAGTATGTTGGTATGTGTGTATATCACGTATAGACTCCAAAACCGCCGAACTAATCTTTATGAAATTTTTAGGGATACTGAAACAACATTCTGAGAGTGTTCCTGTGACAGTGTTTGCTGTTGATTGGACAAGGGGGCGTGGTACCTCCCATACAACCCAACTTGGCTCTATCGCCCACAAACCAAAAAAAATTCTATACCATATATCAGACGGTTTTAATCCTATAAAACTAAAATTTGGTAATTTTGTTCAGAAGGTTATTTTCGGTGACTGTATAAAAAATGGGCGTGGTCACCCTATATCTACGCTCACTTTTTAGAAATCATTTAAATTCCTGAGTTGTACACGTTTTGATAGTGAATCTTGGTATGCAGGTGCTATAGGTCCAAGTGTCAGTCACTATGTATGTATAAATGTTGACACTCCAACTTTTACCGCCCACAAATCAGTAAAAGTGCTTTATATAAGACGGCTTTCGCCATAGAAGACTAAGACTTGGTAATTTAGTTTATATGATTTCTGTCGGCCAATGCAAAAAAATAGGCATGGCCGCTTATATCTACGCCCACTGTTCAAAATCATGCTTATTCCTGAGTTGTACACGTTTTGATAGTAACACTTGATATGCCTGTGCTCTGAGTGAAAGTCAATATATATATATATAAAATTTGCCACGCAGACTTGTACCACCCGCAAATAAAAAAAACAAAACGAAATAGCCAATTTTAGCCCTTGAAAGGATTTTGACCGAGCTTCTTATGATCAATTGTGTTGTGCGTGTTGTGAAATATTTCAACACAAACGATTGAAAACTGGACCTACAACGTTTATGCCGACTCCGAACGCCTTATATTCTCAAGAAGCTTGTCATGACAGCTTTTACTCTCTTAGGTTTGCCATAGTTGTAGAGAGGTGATGGCCGAACAGAAAAATGAATTCAATTGAAAATCTTTCTGTGTCAGGTGAGATTCCAACCAGGGTTCTCTGGCGTATAGCCACACACTCTACCCACTACGCTTCGGTCGCCAATTTTTTTTTAACCTCAAATCAATAGAACTTCAATAATTCAGACGATTCTCATCGTTATATACTAAAGTTTGGTTATTAAGTTCATACGCTCACTCTCGACAGCTTTGCAAAAAAATTCTCGTTATGTCGAGAGTTTTCATGGTAGCATTATATCTGTGCCCACTCTTCAGAAATAATTTTATATAATTTATTTATTTATTTACGAGCTTATACCCGGCGAGCTTTTCTGCGCTCCACGCTTATCCCCTAAAAGAGGGCGTAGCTTTAGTGAAGGCATTCTTTTATAGAAAGTTCGTACCAAGTTTCATTGATGTATGACTCATTTTGAAAGCTATACCGAAAATTTTGGGTGCTGAAAAAGTACTACGCTTCTCGTCCACAACCATAAAATGTTACCAGTGGAACGGCATGTGTAAATTGAGGTCAAATACTGAATTCCGAGGCTGTGCGACCTACAATTCCAAAACTGTTCGATATCGAAAATTTTAGGTGTATTTGAGGTGCCTTTTACGATCGGCACCAGATTTCACAGGAACTCTCTTTGGTATAGGGGCTTTGGTATAAAAATTGGCTTAGGTTTCGGACTCTTTACGTGATATACCATATAACCACATAAGTATATACATTAAGTCGCCTCACTTCTCCTTAAAAAAAAAGTTATTCAGTCCGGTTCTTCAAAATAATCCATGGCTTATGCTACGATGATCCCCAAAATATTTCGACTAAAAATATTGGCTGGTATGGTAGTAACAAAAAAACAAACGGTCAGAAATAAGAGTAATGAAAAAGTTCTTTTGCATCAAAAAATTTTAAATTCAGGGTTTAAAAAACTGGCAAAAATTCAATTGCTTTTGCTTTTGCTTAACTGTCATTATTGTAAATGCAACAGCAACAGCAATAAAAATAATTTGTTGCTTCTCATTTCATTTTGCTGTTGTTATGTAACTGTTGATTTTCATTTCATGTTGCTGTTGTTATGAAACGGTTGCTTTTCATTTCATTTCATTTTGGTTTCGTTAACTGTTGCTGTTCATTTCATTTTGGTTTTGGTAACTGCTGTTTTTCATTTCATTTTGGTTTTTGTAACTGTTGCTTTTTATTGGTTATATGCCACACACTTTTAGGGAGGGTTACCATTTAAAAATATGTTTATAAAATAGAATAAATAGAAATCCCCAAAATATGGTTAATTTTTACTTTTTTTGCATCTCCTTCGAGATATGGCACTTTTTCCATTTTTTCGAAGATTTTTCGAGAATTTTATATATCATATAAAATACAGGGTGTCCCGCAATTGAGTGCAACTATTTACGGAGCTGAAAGGTTATGTCGAGCTGAGCAAAAAATCGTATGGAAGGGGGGGATTATTTTCACATTCATAGGAGCTATAGGGTTAATTAATATTTCACGACTTTGATTTACGTTATTGTTTCTGGCAGATTGTTAGCAGGTCCCTGCTAATTTGGAGAAAACTATTTACGGAGCTGAAAGACTATGTCGAGCTGAGCAAAAAATCGTATGGAAGGAGGGATCTATTTTCACATTTTTAGGAGCTACAGGGTTAATTAATATTTCACGACTTTGGTTTACGTTATTTTTTTCTAGTAGAAAAACTAACTTACATAAAATTTATTTTGATAGGTCATCACGGCATCAACGGCATATCAACAAACCCTACCAACTTAACCGTTATTGAGCTGTGATCGCGTGAAGATGAAATCAATCGGTTAACTGCCAAATTTCAACTTTGAGTGCAAAGTTCTCAGAATTTTGTTTAATAAATTAAATTTTTGTTTAGATCAATTCTATAATTTATTCAATTTTGTTTTCAATGACACCAAGAACATAAACATATCTATAAAAATAAAAAAGTTGGCTGTACTAAAAAAAAAGAAACTTATTAGAAAATAATGATAAATAATGACATTGAGTCAAATTTTCTGAAGTGGGAACACTAAAAATGAACTTATCGAACTTTAACTTTTTATTGAGGAACTTTGAAGAATTATCGATTAAAATAAGTGTCTTACATTTTTTTTTTTTTTAAATTTTAATTTTTTAAAATGTTATAAGCAAAATAATTTGCGTGTAAGGTTTTTTTAAATTGCTATAAATCATTAAACATTGAGTGAAAATTAATGAAATTTTGGTGGTAGGACTAAAAATAAATTACAATTTAGATGAAATAAAGTTATAATTAAAATTTTAAAAATTGTTTATAAATAATACACTTTCTAATAAACAATTAAAAATTTTACCAACTTCTCCACTAGATAGAAAGAAATTTTTTTCTCAGTATTGTTCCCTAAAATCTGCATAACATTTTTTCAAAATGTCCATACAATTCATAAACAAAAAAGTTACGACTGTTTTAGTGACGTCAAATAGGCGCGAGCTGCAGTACAGCGGGAAGCACATAAACACGATCAAGCATGTTTTCTTCATTTGTTTATTCATGATTGTAAATCTATTGTTAGACGTATTAGTTAAAATTTGTCAGTAACTCGTCGTTTTTTATCATGGCACCACCACCTAAGTGTTGCAATCCTTTTAAAAAGCAAGAACATAACTGCTTTAAGCAAAATTTAACGGTTTTGTCCAATAAATGTAGAGATAAGTTTGCCGGTCTACTCGAATTGTATATTTGTGCTGCGTGTAAGGTTAAACTTTACCGAAATAAAAATGAAATTCAGTTTGGAAGTTTTGGAAAGGAAGAAAAAAATACCATTAGTGAAAAAAATGTAGAATAGTGCGATGTAAAAGTAGAGGAAATATTTTTAGACAAAGACGAAGAATTTGTGTGTACGAGTATAAATAAAATTATAAAAAAAAAGAAAACTTGTGACTTCTATAGAAACATTTGTAATGTCCTCACCAACAGAAAAAAATCAGCTACTTGTATCCAAAACTGAAATCCTCTATAAACCTTTCTTTGATGAAAATTTTAAAAATTGGGTGAGTGAATTTAAAGTGGCGTTATCGTGTGCATCAAGCCGGCGAGAAAAAAAATTGTGTTGCTTACAACGATTCCCTTCAAATTGTCGGTACGTAACGCAGTTAAAGCATTCGGCGTTGTAAGCGTATGCTGATTACTGCTGCAAAATTAAAAAGGGAAAAGGGCTACTGTACTTATCCGGAGATGAAAAAAGGTCGAGCAATGAGTACAGATATAATTTCATTTCATTTCATTTCATTTATTGAGTCTAATGGAATATAATATCCTTACAGACTATAATATACAGACTACAATAATAAGAACTTAAAATTATGTAGTGCAAGCATACATTAACTAATTAAAGTTAAACTAAGAATAAATTGTTGATTGCATTTTTAAAAGAAATTTTTTGTACAGAGGGATCTAAATCATTATTAGACGATAACTCATTAAAAAGGGTCAATGCCCTAGTCAAAGGCTCATGTAGAGCATAATTTACTTTACATTGTTTTATAAAAAATAATTTATAAAATCTGAGTTGTCTGGATGGAATATTAAACAGAATGCACTCTAAGAGCGATTGGAAATCAATATTTCCAGAAACCAAATCATACACAAATATAAGAGAGGCAATCTTACGCCTTGACTCAAGGGACTTAAGCCCTAAAAGCAATAACCGTGAATTATACGGCGGAAGTTGTTCATTAAAATTTAAAGAACGCAAAGCGAACTTTGGAAAAGTTTTTTGAATTCTTTCCAGTCTATTTGTGGCATTAACAAAATACGGGCTCCAGATAAAGGAAGCATATTCTAGTTTTGACCTAACAAAAGAATTGTATAGCATTTTTAAAGTGTGAGGATCAGAAAACTCTAAGCTATTTCTGCAAATGAAAGCGAGCATAGAATATGCCTTAGGAATAAGAAAGTTTAAATGATCATTAAACGTAAATTTAGAATCAAACACAACTCCAAGATCTTTAAAAGATTTGGTTGATTGAAGTGGGATATTAGTAAGATAATATGAATTGATAATGGTATGTAAAGTCAGCTTAGAGAAGGTCATAGCTAGACCATTAACTTCACTCCACATCACAAGCCTGTTCAAATCAGACTGCAAATGAAGAGCATCCACCTCACAAGAAATTTTCTTAAAAATTTTAAGGTCATCCGCATAAAGTAGAAAACGCGAGTGTTTAAAGCATTTGAAAACGTCATTTATAAAAAGCATAAAGAACATTAGTCCTAAAATACTACCTTGAGGAACACCTGAGGATGCAGCAAATTCATAAGAATTTACATTGTTAATCCTAACAAAACACATTCTATCCGATACGTAAGAATGCATCCAATTTAACAAAGAAGAGTGAAAGCCCATTTTCGACAATTTCAAAAGCAGCAACTTGTGTGAAACTCTGTCGAAGGTTTTTGAAAAATCGGTATATACTTACAACATCCACTTGATTACCGAGCTCAAAGGATGATATGCAAAACTCAGAGAATACGGAAAGGTTAGTTACCGTGGAGCGACCCACAAAAAAACCATGCTGCTCAGGGCAAATATGGCGTTTTATTAAAAAATACAGTTTGGATTTAATTATACTTTCAAGCAGCTTAGAGATATTGGATAATTTCGAGATTGGACGGTTATTAGCAATAAGATTATTTTTACCTGATTTAAAGATAGGCGTGATAGAAGCAATTTTCCAACACTTAAGATAAACACCTTCAGATAGGGATTTATTAAAAATTTCGCATAAGGGAGCAGCTAAAGAGTAAGCACAATTTAGAAGGAAAATGGAAGCAAAGCCATCAATATCTGTTTTGCAAGAACTTTTAATTTCAATGAGCTGCTCGATGACATCATTAACAGATAAGGTCAATGAGCCCAGATCAGTAAATGAATCAACGGACTCCACAATCTCCTCAGCGGCAAGATCCGCATCAACAACAAAATTAGACTTGAAAAAATCTGCAAACAGCTTAACCGTATCAGCTATGTTAGTAGAGCACCTACTTTCAAAAGACATGGAAGTAGGAATTTGTGAGCCACCTTTTTGGACTGAATAAAATTCCAAAAACTTTTCGGATTAGTTTTGATATAGGATTCAATATTTAATATGTATTGCTTGTATAAAAACTTATTAAGAAAATAAAATTCGCGCATATAGTGCACATAATTTTAATGATAACGAGGCTAATTTGTTTAATGATAATTTAATGCTAATTTAAGAAATTTGTTACGCAGGTTTTTAAGCTTTTTGAGTCCCTTTGTATACCACGGCAACTTAAAATTCTTTTTATTATGACACGGTATATTTTTTTCGCAGATAAGAGCTAAATTTGATTTGAATAAATCATAGCAGAGTTCAGTATTTTTACATTCGAACAAGGCACTCCAATTTTGAGTGAAAATAAGATTATTTACACTTTCAAAATTGCACAAATTATAGGTGTATGATTTGTTTTCTAAAAAACTATTGAAGAATTCATAAAATTCAAAATTTATTATGAGCGGCTTGTGATGCATATCCGATTTTAAGATCGGACAGGTTCATTCCGACAACTCATATTTAATATTTGAAGATACAAACACTAAATCAAGCAATTTGCATAAATTGTTAAATACATTATTAATTTGATACAAATCAAGACTTGCAAGACTGTCGTTAAAATAAATGTCATGAGTTGTATTTATATTAGTCGGAGTAAGCTCATCACTAATATATGTCCAGATGATTCTCGATAAATTAAAATCACCAAAGATCGCTAAGGGCTATGTTATGGTGGCGGTCATTTGATCCCTGATCACTACTACACTTTTCGCTACTTTTAGTACTTTATTCAAAAAAGTATCATTTATGTTAATAAAAAATTATTAATCTACCACTTTTTCACGCGCATTGTACGTATTCAACAAGTTTTAACGAATTTTTAGAAATCGAAATGGAAAATATTGATTACGGACTGCAGGCGTTAAAATTTGGCATCGCCTATTCCAAAAACATTATATTTTGGCAAGATAGGCACAGGAACATCATTAAGAAATGTTTGAAAATATATTTATTGACGCAAAATAAAAAACGCAACCGCAAAAGCAGATCATGTTAATTAATTTATTATGATAAAATTATGCATTATAAATAAATTCATTACTTACGCTATCCTTTTTGTTTTCGCCACTTTCGATAAATGCAGTCAAACAAAAATTGCATAAATTGCACAAATAAACATGGCTAGCGTAGTGTTGTTTTGCGCAAGTTTTATTTACGATTTCCTACATTTCTCACAAAAAGTGTACTATTTTCATACAAATCAAGGAATGTCGTGAATAATTTACCAACGCAACACTGCTGTGATCCCGTGATTTGGCAAAGACAGCCGAATCATTTGGTGACCATTGTGGTCAAAATTTATTCCCTCACTCACTCTCTCAAATTTCCCATTTACATTCAAACAACAACAATGCGTGACCGTGACGTGCCCATGACCGCCAGCATAACATAGCCCTAAGTGACTGTTGCTTTCCAATAAAGAATGAATGTGTAAGATATTATCAACATGAGCTACATAGAGAGCCTCATTGCTATAAGGAGGAATGTAAGAAGCGCAGACCAGAATAGAATCAGTTGCACCCGTTATTTTTACGCATATTTGGTTCAGCAAAGAGTATGAATTACTCAATGACATGATACTCGAGCACAGCACACGCTTAACTGCTATGAGAACGCCACCACCACGCAATTGACCTGTCGCAATAGGGTCTCTATCCTTGCGATAAACGTTGAAATACTCCATATTAAAATATTCGCCGTTAAAAAACTGCGCATTAAGCCAGGTTTCAATGAAAATAAACACATCATAATCTTCATGTGATGAGTAATTATTAATAAGGTCTGCTTTGGTTCTTATACCAGACATGTTCTGGAAGTAGCATTTCAATTTCTTAGCTGGTTTAGAAGCGTAACGCTCACAGGATTCTATTTCGCATGGATTCTTCCCGGTTCTCTCCGAAAATTTTTAAACATCGATACTTTAATATTTTCTTGCCAAAGCGATGGACTAAGGATATTGTCAAGAAATTGTTCACTAACACCAAGCTTGAAAGTAATTTTTTTAACATTTTACATAGCAGTGCCTTTTTTTAAAAGTTTATAACACTTAAGATTTCTTTCATCAATTTTTGTATGCTTAACTATATAATTGATGATATCTTGCTCAGAGACAGTAGGCCCAAAAGCAGATAAATGTACATACCTCATTCTAGGCACAACATCAAGTTCATGAATATTGTTAAGCCCAACAACAGCAACTTCGGGAGAACGCTGTTTTTTATTTTCCTTATTCTTATTCTTATTGCCTGCTACAATCCACTCATCATTCATACGTTCATTTGGCAGAACATCGGTAGAAGATATCGGCATCGAAATTTCAGAAGAAGCACAAGAAAAATCAGACGTAGCAACAACAACAGCATTAGCAACACCAGAAGCAGCAGAAACATATTGAGAAATAGAAGATAAATCAGCTGTTTTCTCAACAACGGGCACAACAACAGCACGAGCAGCAACGTCAACAATAGGAGCGCCAGAAGATAAAACAGCTGTTTTCTTGAGAGCAGGAACAACAACAGCATTTAAAACACCAATATCAGCGTCATTGTGCTCAATAGAAGTTAAATCGACTGTATTCTCAGAGCCAGGAACAACAACAGCGCTAGAGACAGCAATATCACTCATTTTGGTGTTATTTACAACAACCACAGGTAAGTCGTTCGACGCAGCATCAATAGTGGGAGTGCTACCACCAGAAACCGGTCTTGGAGAGCACACGCGAGATTGTGTGGCTCCACGAGAAGTTTTATTTGCTTCGCCAGCATTTTTGCGCGCACGCAGGCGGGGGAGTTCCAGAGAAGCAGTGCAAAAATTCTCAGCAGTCGCAGCAGCGGCCTTTTTCACGTTGACATAAGAGGGAGGCATTGGTTTAGCAGCAGCAGCACATGCAGCAGACTAATTAATGTTCTCATTAGAGAGATTCGTCGGGTCAATGCCCTTGCAGTAAACCGAATTGTTATATATGGGTTTAAGCTCATTAACTTCAATAACTAATTTTTTAATAACTGAGTGAAAGTCACCAGGATTAATTAAACAACTATCACAATGAAATTGTATATTAGAGTGATTAGAAATCAACTCGCAATGTTTATCAGTCAAGCCAAAGCAATGTTTATGGCAAACAACTTTGCATGAATAGCAAGCAATAAAATCACAGGTTTTTGGCATTTGTTGCACTTATTACACAGCATAATTACATCTTCTTAGAATCACGACTAAGCAGAGACTGAATCATTAAAAATGTTAAAGAGTTTTTTCTTCGAGACGATGTGAGTAGAGTAATGCCTGGAGTGAAAGATTTTAAATCTGTTGTAATTGATGGAAAACGTCAAAGGGAACAGGTATACAAATATAATTTTTTTTTTTTTAAATAATACAGCTTCTTATACAAGTCATCATAATATTTTTCTAGAAACGATTATTGTTGGGAAATCTTAATGATCAACATGTAGATTTTTTAAACAAATTTCCGGAAGTTAAAATTTCTTTGTCAGTGTTCAGTGCTTTGAGGCCGCAACAGTGTATTTTAGCTGGTCCAAAGAGTACACATAATGTTTGCGTTTGTAAAATACATACATGGTAATAAAAAAAAAATGAAATGGCCATTTCAGACATTGAAAGGACTTTGACCGAGCTTCTTATGATCAATTGATCAATTATGTTGTGTGTGATGTGAAATTATTGCACACAAATGATCGAGAACTGGACCTACAACGTTTTACGCCGACTCCGAACGGCTTATGTTCTCAAGAAGCTTTTCGTGGCAGCTTTTACTCTCTGAAGTTTGCCATTGTCAGCAGAGAGGTGACGGCCGAACAGAAAAATTAATTCAATTCAAAAACTTTCTGTGTCGGATGGAGGATTCGAACCTGGGTTCTCTGGCGTAAGAGTCACACACTCTACCCACTATGCCACGGCCGCCACTACATGGTAATATCCGTCTTAAATTCAGAGGCCTTAAACAAGCATTTGCTCGTCAAAAGTTTGATTTTAAAAAAAACTACCGAGACGTTTTTATTGGTATGATTTGTGGAAGTCAAACTGCAGACTATTTGGGGAATTGTAAAAACTGTCCTGGAACAAAAAAAAATTATTGAAGATTTTAAAGAAACATTGGAGAGCTACGATATTAAAAATATTGCATTTAACCAATGGCTTAAAACTGATAGGTAAGTATTTGTAAACGATGTGTGAATTACTTTTTTGCAGGTTTTTGGTTATTCACTAAAATCCAAAATTTTCTATACATAGATGCCAATTGCTCACACAAACTGAGAGTATGCAAGTTTTTGTACAGAATCTTGCTGAAGATTTGCTGATTGTTTTGAAACATGATTTCATCGCCAAATCGCAAGCTGCCTATTTAGAAAAATTAAAAAGCTCACTTGGAGACGGTGACTTTGTTGTAACTCTCCATTTCTCCGAAAACTACTCTTTTCATGTGCAAGATGGCATACAATGGCTGCATTCCGCCAAGGAGAGCGCTCAAGAAAATTCGGGTGAATGGCTACACTTTTGACAGCGCTGGCAGCTGTCTATGCTCGAGCGATGTGCATTTTACGTAGCGAAATAAATTACGCTACTTCTACTCAACAGTTGCAAGTTATGTCATTTAACAGCTGTTTGCGCACCAATTTGCATGAATTTGCAAACACTCAAATGAAACGCTTAAAATAAATGCAAATTTTCGTGGCTTGTGCTATTTTTAATGTTTTTAACTATCCTTTGCTCCTTGCAATAGTTGAATGAGGTCCGAAATGTGCTCCTTAATAGCCATATCAAGACCATCATCCATTAGCATCTCTAGCACTACGTTTTGCATTAAGTAAACCTCTTAGCAGAAAGAATTAGTTTTTAAATTCAACAAAACAAAACAAGCAAACAAGCTACGTCAAACGTCAGTTGTCAACAGATCTGGCGTTCGACGTAGCAACGTATTCAGAGAAATCCAGCGTAAAATGATCCATTGCCACAATAGCGCTCACCTTGGCAGAATGCAGCCAATCACAACATTGGTCCAAAGATCAAGCAACCCTTCATGCTTATGTCATATTACTTACTTACTTATATGGCCGTGACAACCCGTGTCCGGATTTCGACCGACCTCATCAGCTCTCGCCAGGCGCCTCTGCTTTGCGCGCGCCTTCTCCAATCGGATACACCAAGTGCGGTTAGGGCTTCCTCAGCCTGGTCCATCCATCGGAGGCATGGTCTCCCTCGTCGTCGTTGACCAGCGACCCTCGCCTCGAGCACCTTTTTCGCTGGAGCTTCGTCGTCCATACGATGGACATGACCCAGCCAGCGTAGTCGCTGCACAGTTATACGCCGAACTACGTCAATGTTTTCGAAGAGCTCATAGAGCTCGTGGTTCATTCG